>OW240914.1:339254126-339290903 GCA_933207985.1 Pelobates cultripes | reverse complement strand
TAGGTTCTCTAAAATGGCGCACTTCATTCCGCTTAAGAAACTGCCTTCTGCGGTTCAGTTAGCTCAGGTATTTGCCAAAGAAGTGTTCCGATTGCATGGGGTACCCCAGGATATCGTATCTGACAGGGGCCCTCAATTTGTCTCTCGGTTCTGGAGGGGCTTTTGTGCTGAGATGGGGGTCTCCTTGTCGTTCTCTTCCTCCTATCACCCGCAATCTAATGGTGCGGCCGAGCGTGCTAATCAGTCTGTGGAATTGTATTTGCGCTGCTTCACTAATGCGCACCAGGATGACTGGTCTCGCCTTCTTCCGTGGGCTGAATTTGCCAGGAATGCGGTGTCTCATTCGTCTACTGGCTTAAGTCCTTTTGAGGTTGCTTATGGGTTTCGTCCTTCTGTCCTTCCCGGTGCGTTCTCCGACAAGGGAATGCCCGCCTTGGACCAGCACCTCGCCTCTTTGCGGAAGACATGGGATCAAGTCCATGTTGCGCTGTCTCGTTCATCGGCTGCTCAGAAAAAGTTTGCTGATCGCCGTAGGGTTGCGGCCCCTTCCTATGTTCCGGGTGATAGGGTATGGTTGTCCTCCCGGAACCTCCGTCTCAAGGTTCCCTCAATGAAATTCGCCCCCAGATTTCTTGGTCCCTTCAAGGTGTTACGTAGGGTTAATCCCGTTTCCTACTCCCTTGATTTGCCTCCTTCCATGCGTGTCCCGAACACGTTTCACGTCTCGCTTTTGAAACCCTTGCTGTGTAACCGGTTCTCTCGTCCCCTCGGGCGGCCCGTTTCCCCTCGAGCTGTCTCTGACGACGTGTACGAGGTGGCTACCCTTCTCGACTCTCGTGTTTCTGGGGGTCGGCTGCAATATTTGGTGGACTGGAAGGGGTACGGCCCTGAGGAGCGGTCCTGGGTTTCAAGCTCCGATGTGCACGCTCCCTCTTTGGTCCGCTCCTTTCATGCCCGCTTTCCTTTGAAGCCTTCCGCTTCCCGCCCCCCGGGCGGACTTCGAGGGGGGGGTAATGTCAGGCTCCCGCGGGCGGCTGCGAGGGGAGGCTGCACTCCGCTCGCAGTACTCACCCTCCAGCCGTCCGCGGTCCCCTCCGCCTCGTGGGTACGGCGAGCGGCATCCTTCCAGCCTCGGATGCCGCCCGCCGTTCCCTCCACGTCCCCCAGCGGCAGCATGCATGGCGCTGCACGCCGGGAGACCGCCCAGGTTTATACACGCCGGGGTCAGTCACCTGACCCGGCGTTAAAGGCAAAGTGCTACAATCACAGTGGGAGGTCTAAATATCTCCCACGTGTGATTGTTAATTCTGATTGGAAATCATCCAATCAGAATTAACCTGATGGTTTAAATACTTACCTTTCCTGTTCCTCCTTGCCCTGTTGTGGTCTTTGCTTGTTAGTATTGATTCTGTACTTGTGCTTCTGGTTACGTACTCTCTGGCTTGTTATCCGACTCTGTGACTTTCTCCTACCCTTTGACCTCGGCTTGTTTCACGTTATTCTGTCTTCTGGTTCCCCTTACTCGCCTTGTTTCCTGACTATTCTTTGTGTGCTTAGCCCGGCCACTCTAAGGTCCGGTACGGCACTTTGTGTGTGTGTGTGTGTGTTGGCGTGTTTGGTTCCCCGAATCGTGACATTACAACAGGGCCATAATGGAACCTGCTGACATACCACTGCTTCTAGTTAATCAAGAGGCTAGAATGGATGGCTTAGACCACCGTATGGATCAGTTTGCTCAAGCTTTACAAACCATTCTGGCTCGTACTGCACACTTGCAACCGGCCGTTCAGGAGGCTGCTGCTGCTGTGCCCGAACCCATTCCCACTCCAGTACCTGTTCCCGCTCATATAGTTCACATGACGCCACCACAGCGCTACAGTGGTGACCCAGCATTGTGTCGTGGTTTCCTCAACCAAATCGACATCCATTTGGTGATGAATCCACGCTCCTATCCCACTGACAGATCTAAAATTGCCTTTTTGATAAATCACTTGTCCGGGAGAGCCTTAGCATGGGCCAACCCCATTTGGGAAAATACGTCTCCTATGTCCTTTGCTGATTTTCTGACAGCTTTCAGACGCACGTTTGATCAACCCGGTAGGGTTGCTTCTGCTGGCAAGGCTCTGCTTAGGGTCCGACAGGGTAACAGGTCTGTAGCAGATTACACTATCGAATTTCGTACTCTAGCAGCTGAAGTGGTTTGGAATAATGACGCTCTCGTAACAGCCTTTCAGGAGGGTCTGGCCGCTTATATACTGGATGAAATAGCATCCAGGGAATTACCTGCTCTTCTAGATGATGTTATAGACTATGTGATTCTGATAGATAACCGTATTAGAGAGAGGCGTAGCCAAAGACGGTTGGATACACGGGTGTTACCTGCTCTACCCAGTACTTCCCTGCTAGCGTTACCCGCTCCTGTGCAGCCATCCCCTGAACCCATGCAGTTGGGTGCTACAGGGTTAAATGAGGCCGAAAGAGCGTACCGTAGAAGGGAGGGGTTATGCCTTTATTGTGGGAAGAGGGGGCATCACTGTAAAGCCTGCCCTAAACTACAGGGAAACTGCAGCACCTAAGGCCTAGAGAGGGGTCGGCCTCAGGTGTTATGACCTTGTCCCCTCATATGTCCATCTCTAGACCGTTTATTACGGTTTCTCTCTTGGTCAATAAAACCACTATAACAACCAAAGCCCTGATCGATTCAGGTGCGGCAGACAACCTTATGGATGAGACCTTTGCCAAAACCACAGCCCTGAATTTGATTCGAAAGGAGACACCCTTGGCCGTTGAGGCCATAGATGGTAGACCACTGGAGAGACCTCTGGTGACCCATGAAACCCAGGAAATAGTTATGTCTGTGGGTGTTTTGCACAAGGAGAAGTTAACCTTCCAAATAATTGACTCCCCAACAGCCTCCATCGTTCTAGGTTTTCCCTTGTTAATTAAACACAACCCTGTTCTTGATTGGGGTTGTTTAGACATACTCTCCTGGGGGGAATCTTGTCAGCGAGACTGTATGGCTCATGTACGTCCTGTCTGTTTACTTAACGTGCCCACGGCTAAACCACTCTCGGTTTCTGTTCCCTCTGTTTATGCAGACCTTGCCTTGGTTTTTGAGAAGAGGGAGGCAGATAAGCTACCTCCACATCGTGAGTATGATTGTGCCATAAACCTCTTACCGGGCACTATGCCTCCTAGGGGAAAGGTCTACCCTCTTTCTGAAAAAGAGAACCAAATCATGGAGGAGTACATACAGGAATCCCTAAGAAAAGGTTTTATTAGAAGGTCCTCCTCTCCTGCTGGTGCTGGTTTCTTTTTTGTGGCTAAGAAGGAGGGCGATTTGAGGCCATGTATAGACTACAGGGGTCTGAACAATATAACGGTTAAAAACGCCTACCCTATCCCCCTCATCACTGAGTTGTTTGATCGTGTTAAAGGTTCTAAATTCTTCACCAAATTAGACCTCAGGGGGGCTTATAACCTTGTCCGTATAAAGGAGAATGACGAGTGGAAGACAGCCTTCAACACACGCAGTGGGCATTACGAATATCTGGTCATGCCTTTTGGATTGTGTAATGCTCCTGCCGTGTTTCAGGACCTCATAAATGATATCCTTAGGGATCTATTGCATGTCTGTGCTGTAGTATACCTTGACGACATACTTGTGTATTCTCCTGATTTGAAGTCACACCATAACCATGTTAGGATGGTGCTCAAAAGGCTATTGCAGAGCGGACTCTACTGTAAGTTAGAAAAATGTTTATTCGATCAGACCTCTGTGCAATTCCTAGGATATATCATTACTGAACAGGGTTTCAGTATGGATCCTGCTAAATTGGAAGCTATAATGTCCTGGCCACTTCCCCAAGGACTAAAGGCTATCCAGCGTTTTATAGGATTTGCCAACTATTATAGGAAATTTATAAAAAACTTTTCACCACTCATATCTCCCATAACGAAGTTGACAAAAAAAGGTCTACATCCTAGGGTTTGGACTCCTGAAGCCCTTAAGGCCTTCGAAACCCTCAAGAAGGCATTTGCCTCTGCTCCAGTGCTGCACCACCCTGATCCTTCTCTTCCCTTTATTATGGAAGTAGACGCCTCAGAGTCAGGTGTGGGAGCCGTACTGTCACAGAGGTTGTCTTATGACAAACCCCTCCATCCCTGTTGTTATTTTTCTAAAAGGTTGTCTGATTCAGAGAAAAATTATGATGTTGGGAATAGGGAACTATTAGCTATTGTGTTAGCTTTCAAGGAATGGAGGTACTTATTAGAGGGTTCTAGACACAAAATTATGGTTATAACAGATCATAAGAATCTATCCTATATTGCTGATGCTAGAAGGTTATCTGCCCGGCAGGCTAGATGGTCTCTATTTCTCTCACGCTTCCAATATGTTATCACCTATAGACCTGGTTGCCGTAATGCCAAGGCTGACGCCATCTCTCGGCAGCATGAACCAGTAGAATTTGTTAACCCGACTCCTGAACCTATTGTACCTGAGTCTCAGATAATAGCTGCTACCCGTTTGGTTGTTTCTTCACCTTTCCTTACCAGTATTAAGACATACCAAACCCAGGCACCCCCTGAGACGCCGGTTGGTAAACTATACGTTGAAGCTAATGACAGAAAAAAGTTGTTAACTTTATTTCACACAGCCAAAACTGCTGGTCATCCGGGGGTTACCAAAACCTACAAGGGCCTCCTTCAACAGTTCTGGTGGCCTTCACTCAAGCGAGACGTAGTGGATTTTGTTCAGGCTTGTCAGGTCTGCACGCAATGTAAGTCCCTTAATGTGAGACCCCAGGGTTTTCTGATGCCTCTATCTATACCCAAGAAACCATGGACCCACTTATCCATGGATTTCATTGTAGACCTGCCTCTTTCTGATGGTCAGACGGTGATACTGACTGTGACAGATAGGTTCTCTAAAATGGCGCACTTCATTCCGCTTAAGAAACTGCCTTCTGCGGTTCAGTTAGCTCAGGTATTTGCCAAAGAAGTGTTCCGATTGCATGGGGTACCCCAGGATATCGTATCTGACAGGGGACCTCAATTTGTCTCTCGGTTCTGGAGGGGCTTTTGTGCTGAGATGGGGGTATCCTTGTCGTTTTCTTCCTCCTATCACCCGCAATCTAATGGTGCGGCCGAACGTGCTAATCAGTCGGTGGAATTGTATTTGCGCTGCTTCACTAATGCGCACCAGGATGACTGGTCTCGCCTTCTTCCGTGGGCTGAATTTGCCAGGAATACGGTGTCTAATTCGTCTACTGGCTTAAGTCCTTTTGAGGTTGCTTATGGGTTTCGTCCTTCTGTCCTTCCCGGTGCGTTCTCCGACAAGGGAATGCCCGCCTTGGACCAGCACCTCGCCTCTTTGCGGAAGACATGGGATCAAGTCCATGTTGCGCTGTCTCGTTCATCGGCTGCTCAGAAAAAGTTTGCTGATCGCCGTAGGGTTGCGGCCCCTTCCTATGTTCCGGGTGATAGGGTATGGTTGTCCTCCCGGAACCTCCGTCTCAAGGTTCCCTCAATGAAATTCGCCCCCAGATTTCTTGGTCCCTTCAAGGTGTTACGTAGGGTTAATCCCGTTTCCTACTCCCTTGATTTGCCTCCTTCCATGCGTGTCCCGAACACGTTTCACGTCTCGCTTTTGAAACCCTTGCTGTGTAACCGGTTCTCTCGTCCCCTCGGGCGGCCCGTTTCCCCTCGAGCTGTCTCTGACGACGTGTACGAGGTGGCTGCCCTTCTCGACTCTCGCGTTTCTAGGGGTCGGCTGCAATATTTGGTGGACTGGAAGGGGTACGGCCCTGAGGAGCGGTCCTGGGTTTCAAGCTCCGATGTGCACGCTCCCTCTCTGGTCCGCTCCTTTCATGCCCGCTTTCCTTTGAAGCCTTCCGCTTCCCACCCCCTGGGTGGTCTTCGAGGGGGGGGTAATGTCAGGCTCCCGCGGACGGCTGCGAGGGGAGGCTGCACTCCGCTCGCAGTACTCACCCTCCAGCCGCCCGCGGCCCCCTCCACCTCGTGGGTACGGCGAGCGGCATCCTTCCAGCCTCGGATGCCGCCCGCCGTTCCCTCCACGTCCCCCAGCGGCAGCATGCATGACGCTGCACGCTGGGAGACCGCCCAGGGTTATACACGCCGGGTTCAGTCACCTGACCCGGCGTTAAAGGCAAAGTGCCAGAATCACAGTGGGAGGTCTAAATATCTCCCACGTGTGATTGTTAATTCTGATTGGAAATCATCCAATCAGAATTAACCTGATGGTTTAAATACTTACCTTTCCTGTTCCTCCTTGCCCTGTTGTGGTCTTTGCTTGTTAGTATTGATTCTGAACTTGTGCTTCTGGTTACGTACTCTCTGGCTTGTTATCCGACTCTGTGACTTTCTCCTACCCTTTGACCTTGGCTTGTTTCACGTTATTCTGTCTTCTGGTTCCCCTTACTCGGCTTGTTCCTGACTATTCTTTGTGTGCTTAGCCCGGCCACTCTAAGGTCCGGTACGGCACTTTGTGTGTGTGTGTGTGTGTTGGCGTGTTTGGTTCCCCGAATCGTGACATGTGTATGTGTTTATCTGCATGTATACAGATATACATGTATAACTGCACTGTGTGTTTTTCAGCATGTCTGTGCAACTGTATGTGTGTCAGTGTTTGCATCTTTTTGTCTGTGTATCTGCAAGTGTGGCAGTGTTTGTATCTGTGTGTCGGTACACCTGTAAGTGTTAGTATGTGTCTGTGTATCTGTATCTGTGAGTGACAGTGTTTGTATCTGTGTATCTGCACGTGTGTCAGTGTTTGTATCTGTATATCTGTATGTGTATCACTGTGTCTGTGCAACTGCATTTGTACCTGTGAGTCTGCACATGTGTCAATGTTTGTATATTTGTCTGTATCTGTATGTGTCTGTATTTGTACCTGTATGTCTATGTATCTGCATGTGTGTCAGTGTGTCTGTCTATATCTCTGTATCTACAAGTGATGTGTGTATCTGTGTTTCTGCATGTGTGTCAGTGTTTCTGTCTGCACTGTGAGATTCAAGGGGAGCCTGGAGAAGCAAGGGGAGCCTTGGACAGAGGTGAAGTGGGGGAAGCTTGGGGCAGAGGTGGAGCAAGGAGATCATGTAGAAGAGGAGAAGCAGGGGGAGACTGGAGCAGAGGAGAAGCAGGAGCAGAGAAAAAAGGGGAGATGGGGCAGTGAGAAACATTACAAACATTTCGCTAATATGAGGGGTGCAATTTATGGAAATGGGCTGACAAGAGGTATTCAAGTGAAAAAAGGTTGGGAACCAGTGCCCTACATGTATACATAATGCAATATTAAAGCGAATAAAATATTACAAAAATGGGGAAAAATAAAGTTAAGTTTTACATTGAATAATTTTTACATACACAAGTGCAACTAAAGAAAACTGACTCAAAATAGATGCACTAATTAGTCCTGATTATTAAAATGCCCAATATGTCTAGGAATAGTGATGTCGCGAACCGTCCGCGAACTTGCCGCGAACGGTTCGCCACGGTTCGCCACGAACCGTTCGTGGCGAACTCCGGTCAGCTGACACATCCCTGCCAATCTCCGGCAGACCCTCCCTACCAGACCCTCCCACCTCCTGGACAGCATCCATGTTGAAGACCCTCCCACCTCCTGGACAGCATCCATGTTGAAGGCAGCTTCAACATGGATGCTGTCCAGGAGGTGGGAGGGTCTGGGAGGGAGGGTCTGCCGGAGATTGGCAGGGATGTGTCAGCTGACCGGAGTTCGCCGCAAACCGGCAAGTTCGCGAACGGTTCACGACATCACTATCTAGGAATACAATAAATGTTTAAAAGTTATAAAACAAATACTGCAAGGAGTGAATTATTTTTTTAAAGCTAAAACTTTGCAAAATTTAGCATGCCAAAATTACAATTTTTATATAAGTCACAGAATCCATAATGGCTATGCAATAGTATATATATGTAGAAAGTACAACATCCAGCCTATGCCAGAGCATTATTACACTTTTCATTTAACAATTTTATTACAAACCTATGTCATTTTAGTTAATGTGGTTTTTTTTTCCACACATGTTTTATTTTGGGGGGAAATTCACAACATATGCATGTCCCACTACTGCAAACACTCCGTATTTATATTCTACTACTGATCTTGAGTACAATGATACTCTACATGTAGCCCCTAATCAATCCCCTAATCCTACCCTTAATCCAATCTATAATCCTGCCCATAATCAATCCCCTATTCCCACCCTTAATCCAATCTATAATCCTGCCCATAATCAATCCCCTATTCTCACCCTTAATCCAATCTATAATCCTGCCCATAATCAATCCCCTATTCTCACCCTTAATCCAATCTATAATCCTGCCCATAATCAATCCCCTATTCCCACCGTTAATCCAATCTATAATCCTGCCCATAATTAATCCCCTATTCCCACCTTTAATCCAATCTATAATCCTGCCCATAATCAATCCCCTATTCCCACCCTTAATCCAATCTATAATCCTCCCCATAATCAATCCCTTATTCCCACCCTTAATCCAATCTATAATCCTGCCCATAATCAATCCCTTATCCCCACCCTTAATCCAATCTATAATCCTGCCCATAATCAATCATCTATTCCCACCCTTAATCCAATCTATAATCCTGCCCATAATCAATCCCCTATTCCCACTCTTAATCTAATCTTTAATCCTGCCCACAATCTAGCATCTAATCCAATCTCTAATTCCATCCATAAACCAACCCCTAATCATACCTATAATCCAACTCCTAATCCCACCCTTTACTCTCACACCCAAATCTCACCACATAATCTCATCCCTTAATCCCATTCACCAGTACTGACATCAGCAGATGGCTCACACAGTACAGAGGGCTCTATGTGATTGCAGCATGAGAGGGAGATCTAATTCTAATTGGCGTTGGGCACCTGGCAAAGCACAGCTCCAATCACTGACTAAGGGGCATGCAGGTAGACCTTCAAAGATCTTTTCAGACCCTGGTGCCTGCCTCATAGCAGGGGGCATAGTGCCAGGCAGGAAGGACACTATATAGACTTTGGCATATTTGACATTGTGTGATTGTACTCAGCTATGGTATTTAACTCAATTTTAAGAGCTATGTGTTGCACTCAGTTTGAGATTAAACCCCTGTTGGAACCTTTGCTGCAGTCTCACTGGGTGTTAAAGCCCTGCACTGTATGACGGCATAGACCGTCATGTGATCCTTAAGTGTGAATATATTTGCTGTGGAGCTCTGTTATACATTTAGACACTAACAATATAGAGCTCTTAGAATAAAAAGGACATTAGGATAGGTAGGAGGAAAGGACTTGGGCTCAAAACTCTCCTAAATAAGGACACTTGGAAGATGTGCCTTATTACTGGTATATTTAGGGGCCTTTATTTATTCATATTTCCCAACCTCAATATATCTTTAAAACTACAATCTGCTTAACAAAGGACTAGGTGAGTTTTCCCAACTGAGCATCAAATCTAATATATATATATATATATATATATAGAGAGAGAGAGAGAAAGAGAGAGAGCTGCAAGATTATATAAGGAGAAGCGTAGGAAGTTTATCGCTCATAGAAAAATAAGTTGTTTTTAAAGTTTAAAATAGAAACTTTTTGATTTCTTGTGGAGCTGTATAAATGATTTTACATGTTTGTTAAGGTCAGTGACATATCTATGTATGAGCAGAAAATATATCAGGCATTCTGTGTATAGCAATCACAGAAATAATATATTCTGATCATAAAAGAAACGGTTTCCTTGTTTTGAGTTGCAGCCATGGTAACTGACAATGACTTTCACAAACTAATTGTGGAGTGGTATTTTTATAAAAAAAACTTGTGTGAACCAGGCCAATAATCCTGGGCAAGGGGGTCTGCAATCTGCATGGAGAAGGATTGGTAAGACAAAAAGTGGTTGACAATGTTTCAATGTGTGATAATTAAGCCAATAAATCTCCAAATATGATTAAAAATCACCAGACGCATGTAGGAGAGAGGGAAACCGCCAGCTGCATTTGAATTTGGTATGAATAATTAAGTACATGGCTAAGTAGAAATGGGGGGTGGTCTGAAATAGCAATAAAGTCAATGGAGACATTGGAAAGTCATTGGGTGAATCACTTATCGGTATATTAGCAAAATGTGAGGATGTTAAATATGTTATGTTTAAATTAATATGTAATGTTTTTCAAAGGGGAGTAGATAACTCCATGACTTTAGTACTTCTTGGCAACTCTTTGAGAAATCCACACTAGCTTTGTTATTTACTAAACATCAGATTTATTTTGTTTTCATAAAATGACTGGAGTTTGGATGGATTTAGTGTCTGCATAAAAATCAGTGCATTTGCATCTAAAATATATGATTCAGTAAATTCACTTAGTACATAAAATTCAGGATTGAATGTATCTTGCAGGATGCACATTTGCAAATTATTGGAGTTATTGGCACCTTCTTTACTATAATAGTTTGAGGGGGTATGTAAGTATATTTATTTGTATTTATTTATTTGGCTACAGGATTGGTGTCCCTTAGCAACCTGGGGGGGAAGGAAGAGGGACATACCAACATGTAGGGAGGTGGACAATGGCATGCTTCTCTCCTATAGTTTAATTAATTACAGTCAACACCGCCCGCCCATGGGTGGGGGTTGGAGAACACACTAAGTCTTACCACCTGATTATTATTAAGGCCACAACCAACTAACAATGGGTGAGGCCAGGGGAGGGTAAATGTAGTAGGTCCTCTCCCTGACCACAGGTGGAACAGGGAAACATGATGTTTTCCCATTTATAGATCCACCCACTGGTTACAGGTGAGGACGATATTTTTTTTTAATTGGTCAATCAGAAAGTCCTTCAGAAATTACTGTAACCAAGGAATGATTTGTCCAATATACCTCAGCAGCTAGATTCTATGGCGTAATGAGCTAATAAACAGTTACCTTGCTTTATATGCATAAGAGATTTAACAGCGTTTGTCTCACTACCTAGAGGTTTAAAATATCTCTTAAAATCAGAGTTGAATTCTTGCTAATTATAAGTGATTTAACATCTGTAGAACTGAACACTCAAAACTTACAGTAGATAAAAGCATATAATTGGATCTTAGATTTGCCAGCTTAAAGCAAACTAGAATAATCTTGATCAAGTCAAGGTCAGGGAGACAGAAAGTAACATAATTGAAAAGGCAAGCCAAAGATCAGAAACAAACCAAGGTCAAGATAGCCAATATAGGGGGGCAGGGCTTGACACTCGAGGAGAGCAAACACATGTCAGCCGAGCTCCAGATATACTCCTGTGGATCTCGCAGGGGAAGGCTCGCGCAACATCAGAGACCTACTGCAATCTCAGCCTAAACCTAAGATGGCAGCACAGCCAGACCCTGGTCTTTCCTCCTCTGAGGATGAAACTCTAGACACTCTGATGACATTCCCAGCATGGGAGGCCTCGATGCTCCACTACCGGAGAAAGACTTGAAAGCCCCAGTTAATAAGGGGGACTTTAAGGCCCTACTGATGAATATGAAGACACTTTTTAATGCAGACCTGTAGGTTATACGAGAGGAAATCACAGTGGTCAATACTACAGTCCAGGCAACAGAGGATGATATCTCTTCCATCACTCACAAGCAAGCAGACCCCAACGGACAGCATTAAAGAGATGCAGGCCTCAAATCAGGCCATGCAGGCCAGTATTGATGTCCTGGACAATGCTCGAAGGCACAACAACATGAAAATACCAGGCATTGCCAAAACTATTGATGGGCAAGAACTGCCACACTTTATCAGATGCCTGTTGGCTACTCTCCTACCCCAACAACAAGCAAAAGACATGCAATTTGATCACTGCTTTTGTTTGCCAAATTTGACTAGGGCTCCAACTGAGGCCCCATGTGATGTATTGCTCCACTTTCCTCTATCTAGGGATAAGGAAGCACTGTTAGAAGCCTTAAGAGGAAAAATGCATTTGTGGAGATGCAACTTCAATTTCTACTGGATCTCTGTCGATTCACCCTAGGCTGGAGAAGATTCATTGCTCAGGTTACGAAAACTCTACAGTCTGCCAGCATTTACTACAGACGGGGTCCCTCCTGCACATTGATGGCTCTCAAAAATGGACACTCCCACCAATTTACCTCCGTGACAAAGTCCGCCGCCTTCCTGCTGGCGCTGGGCCTCATCCCATCCACTGAAGCAGTGGCTGGGCCTAGCCACTCCTGGGATGTATCCAGAGTCCCTACCTTTACTCCCCATGTAGCAGTGAACAAGGCTAAAGAGAGCATGCCACTCAAGACTCAAGAGAGGAGATGGACTTCTTCAGGGACTTACCCCATTCATACAACAATATACAGAATACATGTTGAATATATCCTTACTTTTACTTTTATTTCTAGTTGTTGCTGTTTCGCTCATTATGTTATAGTTGACTACCTGATTGTCAATGCTAAATATAATTTGTACAGAATGCTGCCGATCAAAGCATATAACCTGTCCCCCCCACCCACTCTTGCTCCAGGGACATGGAGTGCTTAACTCAAAAGATTAAGCGACCTCCGTTCATAATGAACAATAATTCACGGAACTAGCACTGTAATACCGCCATACAATGCCCAAGTGGGGCAAAAGAGTGGACTATATCATTCTATAGATAAAACTGTTTATCTAGGCTTCCTCATCAGTGGAAAGTTTATATCTGCCTTACTTTAGACTTGTTATATTTTACATTTTAAAAAAAACTATAAATACATACTCTCGTCTTATCTATTTTTGTTTTATTTTCCTTTTGCATGTTATAATTATTAATGTTTTTAAGCGGTGCTTGAAATTATGTAGTTAAAATATCATCCAAAGCATTCTATCCCAATCCATGCTGCAGAACCTGTTGATGTTTTATAAATAGATGATAATCATAGTAATTATTACATGGCATGTGTTACATCAAGGCAATAGTTATTTTTTTTGTTTCTTAATGATATATTCCACTTTGGACCCAAGAGTATAACTTCACTTTACCACACTAATATTATTGTGAATTTACAATCATTACATATAGTATATATAATTTAACATTCACAGAATTTTCACGCCTCTAACGGAAACAATCACTTAATGCCAAAATATAACCTGAAACATAATATTTAAGTCATGAGTGATGTTTCCAGTTAAAAAGTAAAGTATTCATTTATCTGCCAATAATAAAATTAACCTGGAATGCGGAAAACTCAGCATACAGTTTAATCTGAGCCATTTAGCACCATTTTATAAGCTCCTCAATAACAGAATAAGTATTATGCTGCTGAGGTTTACAGCCGAAAATTCACCCATGCAGTCACCCACTGCAATGACATGGGTAATGGCAATCGTTTGTTACAATTTTTCTCTTTATTTAAACCATGCTTTTCAAAATGATATATTATTAACAAATATAAAAAGACCAAAGCATGAAAAATATGTCTCAATTTTTAATCATAACACCGAAACTTAAAATGCACCGCGTTCACACATCCACTCAATTTCTTTCTCCTCCTTACAAGAATCAAGGGAAATATTCTCTAAGGCACAAGTTATATATCAAAATGGCAGCCAAATGTTCTGGGAAATATATTCTATGTGAGCTTGATAGTGTGTGAAATCAAACGATGTTAACTCTAGGGAAGCCATGAACTAAATCTTTTTGGCTGGCATTGTTGCTTGTTTGCGCTTATGAAAATATCCAATTATGATTGTTAATGTTTATGATAGTTAGAGTATAATTAATTATGAAAAATGTAAATTGATTAGGCAAAACGCATAAACATAAGAAAAAATAGCAATAAAATATATGTATTTTTGCTTCAAATGTAGCAATGCAGTCATGTAACATGCAACTGTTACTTATGCCTTGTCACATATAAAGATTAGATCCAAAACAGGATATAGATCATATTTCGATAAACATAACATTTCTTGCACAAGAATATGTAAGCCAAAATTACCATTGGCAATTAACAAACGGACCTTATTTTCTTAGACCTAACATGCCTTTATTTTTAAATGAGGGGACATGACAGATTCCACACCTCACCTCTCCTCATCATTTGTCCTAAAGAATGTTGGGCTTAATAAAACCTACAGAACATTTTTACCCTGCAATCCAAAGGAGATCTGATTCAGTGGTGGTCCGGTGGAGCAATAACACCTGTTATCGCATAAATGAGTGTGTTTAGTATACTTCAACAGTAGGTGGAGCTGCAGCATATGTATATTGCTACACAATTGTTTTTGCATCATTATAGAGCCAATATTATACTAGCTTAATCTATAGTAATTTTCTCTCCTTTACACAAGATTTTTAGATTAGGATTTCATGTATCTTAGTAAGAACCCATATTGTCAAAAAATCTAGCTCTGTTTACTATGGAAATACCAACAAAAAGAAAAAATATGCACAATTATTGTTTCCTTATAACTGATGCTCATTGCGTCAATAATGGCCCTGTCCTGTCTCTGTCCACATAGTTGAGTGTAACAGCAGTAATTTCAAAAATCTTTGCAGATATAAGATTCTCTGCCAGTTAACCTCTTATGAATGTACGCAATTTATTATTGATTAATTAGGTCCCTACCACCCTCCTACCTACCCACCCAACTATTGTCTTAGACCCCAGGTGCATGTCCCATAAATTCTAGACAGGATTTTAAGGGATGATATCAGATGCTATATGCTGGACTGAGAGACTTCTAATTGGTAGAGTCTACTGGTCTGGACACTTACTTTGCAGCATCATTAGTTGTAAGAACTACAATGGTATTTTTGTTTAATTTAATTTTATTTATTGTGTTGCAGTATTTTTTGATGATTTATATAATGCATTCAAAAATGGGAGTCGCTATCTTTAGTTTGAAATGTCCCTTTAATTTGCCTTTCTAACGTATTAGTTTATAGTCTGAATAAAAGGAATTTTATTCAGTCATGTGAACTGATCAGTGGTCAAAATGTTCAGATGTTAATACGGTAGTAAATAATAGATGCATTTAATGTACAGTAACAAATAGCTTTTCTCACATAGCATGATTTCTCATGTCTTATTAAATGAGATAAATTAATCAATTTGTCATGAAATGTTCACCTTCCAGTTTAAACAATGGCTTTTTATATTAACTGACATTTGCTAAATTACTCCCCTATAACTCACATTCTCTAACAAGAAACGTGGACATGATAGCTAGTGAAGGATTAAGAAATTTGTTTCAAGTTCTGCCTGCTAACAACTGTTTTTTTTTGTTTGTTTTTTTGCATTTATGGGTTTATGAATCAAAACGTGGAGCTTATACTAATTGCTATATCAATTCTAATTTACTAATTGTTTCCCGGAACAGTGTTGTGATGGCCTGTTTGATCAATAGATCATATCAAGAAAGAATTAATTATGTTGAATGGTGTATTTTGATGGCCTCCATTACGGTGACCTATTCAGATCGCCTATTTTTGCTGCAAATATTTTTATGACGGATAATTGCCATAAAACATCTGGAATTTGGAATGGTTATTATTCTGTTGAACTGTAAATGTAATGTTAGAGGGAATGTTACAAATGTAAAGGGATGAGATGAAGATTTATGGGGATAATTTAATGCCGTATTTAAAATATTGAATCTTAGAATTTTAGATTAGGATTGAAGTTAGGTTATTATTGGAGATTAGGATTTGCTTCAGATTTAGAGTTTTTGCATTAACAATAACACATTCACGATGATATGGCTATTGTTAGAGTAATAGGAGAAAATAAAGAGATTATGACTAGGATTAGGGTTTAGGCTAAGGTACAAAAAATAATTAGTGTTATAATTTGCATTAAAACTATAAGGTTATAGTTGCGTTAAAAAAAAATAAGGTTAGGTTAGCAAGAATGCCAAGTGTTAGGGTAACATCAAACATGATGCCAGGATTAGGATTTTGTAGTTAAACATAGATTTAAATTTATAAATTTAAAATCAAAATCGGGATTAGGGTTATAGCAAAATATACACAAATAAAGAGATTATTCTTAGAGTATGATTGGTTAGAACAACAATAATACTTACAGTGTTATTCAGTAAAGTGTAAATTGTCAGGAATTTGAAGTGAATTTAAAATTTTATGATCTTATTCAGCTTTTGATCTAAAATTTAAAGCTACAATTTAAAACGCACTTTGAATTTACTTTGAATTCCCAACATTTCAAATTTTAGAGAATAAATCTGAAAGGGTTAAGATTAAAGTTAGGTTTAGTGCTTTCATTAGGAAGCCATATATCAGATTAGGAAGTCAGACATAAATGTTTAGGATGAACTTAAAGTAAAGGAAAGAATGAAAATAATGCAAAATTTAAGAGGGGCGGGGCCTGTTACCCAACATGGCCAGACCTGAATTCATGTAGCTATCCAAGGCATGACCTAATAACAAGCTTTTAAGGCAAATCTCACTGCGGGCAATGATAATGGACAACAATCCGACTTCAGGTAAGCATACAACACTCTTTTGGGCCCAAAACTGGATGATTGCCTGGTCTTCACCCACATCTGGGTTTGCGGTCTAACGAGGCAGAGGTACAGACTGCCTGGAGGAAGCGGCCAGTCCCTCGACACAAGACATGCCTCTCGGCCTTGTACAGCAACAGCCCCGTCTACCCCCCCTTGGACCGGTGGGGGTTATCCCAGTTCCCTCTGGGTCCACTCAAACCTATACCAGCCAATACACTTACCACTCCAATGGAGCTGCCACAAACTGCTCCCTGACGATCCAATATGGCGGACGCCACTCTCATGAACTCACATGGAGTAAACTCAACCAAGGGAGATCGCTGCAGCTCAACGGCTAACTTACAGTTGAGGCTCGATGAGCTCTTTCAGCGATTTTGGCGGACACTGGAGCAGCGAATGCAGCAACTCTGTTTAAGCCTGATATGGATGACCGGAGACATGTGAAGCTAGAGGGGCCTCCTCAGGGCGAACCACCTAAGAGAAAGCCTACGCAACCTACTGCTCACCCACCTGGGCCGAGAGCCGTATGAACCTTAACCACCTCACATCGGCCACGCAGACAGAAGATTACCCAGGCAAAGCGGAGATTACAACTGCAATACTACGTCCCCCTTCTGAATGGGATAGACTCGGACTGTAACGGTTTCCTGGTCTGTGGTTTGATGATGATGGCCCTCATGCAGGCTTGGGGCCAGAGGGGCACCCAGCTCTAGTACACAACCTTCCCTGGCTGTGAAGAAGCATTGCCACTCAAGGGAGTTGTCTGATCTAACTTGAGTGACTGCTGCCTTAACTTTTTCTCTACCTGACGGTAGCAGACAACATACACTCTATGTTACATGCCATTATTACCATTGTTTTATGTTACTACTATGTTGGTTACTGTGGCAGTGATCTAGTTTTAGCTTTTTCTCATTCCAGAGGCAATAGCAGCTTTAATGCCCTCTCCTGATCTCTCCCCATCCCTCTTGACGAGTGTCTCTGGCTGCCTCTCTGCTCTTTCTACCTGGATAGTTGCCCACTTCCTTAAACTAAACTTGACCAAAACTGAAATTCTGGTCTTTCCTCCCTCAAGTGTTGTTACTACTGTGTCTGTCTCCCTCCAAGTCAACGGTGCTACCATCAGCTCCACCATGCAGGCTCATTGCCTAGGTGTTCTCTTTGACTCCAACCTCTCCTTCAAGCCTCATGTTCAGTCTATCGCCAAATCCTGTCGTTTTCATCTCAAAAACATTGCGCGCATCCGACTCTACTTAACGCCAGATGCGACTAAGGTGCTGGTCCATTCCACTGTCCTTTCTTGCCCTGACTACTGTAATCCGCTTCTCAGTGGTCCTACGTGCCCCCAACATGCACCGTTACAGTCCTAATGAATGTGGCGGCGAGGCTCATCTTTCTGTCTGCCCGAACCTCCCATGCCTCACCCTTCTGTCAATCCCTACATTGGCTTCCTGTAAATCTCTACATAATGCTGCTCCCACCTATCTATCCTCCCTAAAACACAAGTATGTCCCGTCTAGGCCCTTATGCTCTGCTGAAGACTTACATCTATCTTCTGTCCATACTCCAACCTCTGATGCTCGCCTTCAAGACTTCTCGAGGGCTGCACCGTTCCTGTGGAACTCTCTTACCTCCTCTGTTAGATGCTCACCCATTCTCCACTCCTTCAAAAAATTATTAAAAACCCACTTCTTCATAAAAGCGTATCAATTAAACTGTTCTTTTAAACTGTTCCATATTCTTACTCAGCATACTTCAAATATGAACACTCTCAAAAATCATGCAAATCCCTCCAATAGATAAAAAGTTAATCTGAAGTCCTTTGTGACCGACCGCAAGCATATTTTCCTGCCCAAAACAGTTCCATAGATTTGAGCTGTGCGGTCGGTCTATTTTACACTGAACGGGACTTAGTCTCTGGGGCTGAAAACTCAGTGGAGGAGAAGGTAAGGGTCAGCGGTGTTCGTTGGAATGTGTAGCTGATTTCAGTTCCATAGATTTGGCTGCTGACCGCGTTCGCCAAACTAAAGATGGCCGCCGCCACGTGTTCGTTTGTACGAGCGGCGGCCACCCAGCGGTAATTTACCTACAGCAGCCTCCCAGCCTATTAGGTAAATTTACGGCACTCTTCCACTTCTGGGTGGTCCGTCTGTGTGGTACTTGGTTCAGTAAGCCCCGGTTACTGAACCAAGTAGGAAAAGGGCACAAAAAAGTATTTTAGGGGACTGGGGACACAGTCTTAAAGGGGCATTGTTCACAAAAGTTTCAATGTGTCCCAAGACGGTTCTTAAAGGGCCATACACACTAGGTCCATAGTCATGGGGCAGAAGGCTGGCAATGAGGCTTCTTCATAATACAAGGAAGCAGGACAATTTGTCGCATAAAATAAAAGTTACAAAAGGCATTTTGTAAAATACTCTAATCAGCTAAGTAAGCCATAACACCTGCAAAGGGTTTCTGAGCCTTTAAATGGTCTCTCAGTCTGGTTCAGTAGGAATCACAATCATGGGGAAGACTGCTGACCTGACAGTTGTGCAGAAAACCCTCATTGACACCCTCCATAAGGAGGGAAAGCCTCAAAAGGGAATTGGGAAGGAAGTTGGATGTTCCCAAAGTGCTGTATCAAAGCACATTAATAGAAAGTTATGTAGAAGGGAAAAGTGTGGAAGAAAAAGGTGCACAAGCAGCAAGGATGCCTGCAGCCTGGAAAGGATTGTCAGGAAAAGGCCATTCAAAAGTGTTGGGGACTTTAACAAGGAGTGGACTGAGACTGGAGTCAGTGCATCAAGAGCCACCACACACAGACGGATCCTGGACATGGGCATCAGATGTCGTATTCCTCTTGTCAAGCCACTCCTGAACAACAAACAACGTAAGAAGCGTCTTACCTGCGCTAAAGAAAAACAGACCTGGTCTGTTGCTCAGCGGTCCAAAGTCCTCTTTTCTGATGAGAGCAACTTTTGCATCTCATTTGGAAACCAAGGACCCAGAGTCTGGAGGAAGAATGGAGGAAGAATGGAGAGGCACACACTGCAAGATGCTTGAAGTTTCCACAGTCTGTGTTGATTTGGGGAGCCATGTCATCTGCTGGTGTTGGTCCATTAAGTCCAGGGTCAATGCTGCCATCTACCAGGAGATTTTGGAGCACTTCATGCTTCCTTCCACAGACGAGCTTTATGGGGATGCTGACTTCATTTTCCAGCAGGAGTTGGCACCTGCCCACACTGCCAAAAGCACCAAAGCCTGGTTCAGTGACCGTGGGATTACTGTGCTTGATTGGCCAGCAAACTCGCCTGACCTGAACCCCATAGAGAATCTATGGGGCATTGCCGAGAGACATTAGACCGAACAATGCAGAAGAGCTGATGGCCGCTATTGAAGAATCCTGGTCTTCCATAACACCTCAGCAGTGCCACAGGCTGATAGCTTCCATTCCATGCCGCATTGAGACAGTAATTGCTGCAAAAGGGGCCCATACCAAGTACTGAGTCCATATGCATGCTTATACTTTTCAGAGGTCCGATATTGTTCTATGTACACTCCTTGTTTTCTTGATTTCTCCTCTCCGCCCATTCGGCTGAATGCGCACGCACGGGAAGAGCTGCGCGCGCATTCAGTCGGTCGCATAGGAAAGCATTTACAATGCTTTCCTATGGATGCTTGCGTGCTCTCACTGTGATTTTCACAGAGAGAAGCACGCAAGCGCCTCTAGCGGCTGTAAATGAGACAGCCGCTAGAGGCTTTGGAGGAAGGATTAACCCATTTATAAACATAGCAGTTTCAGAGAAAAAAATGGGTTAACCCTAGCTGGACCTTGCACCCAGACCACTTCATTAAGCTGAAGTGGTCTGCGTGCCTAGAGTGGTCCTTTAAACATTACATACATTCAAGGCACAGGATTAAAGTAATCAAGAGAGATTTATTGATTAAACATAAGAATGGATTCAAAATGAGCTCCTATCTCTCTTTCCCATCAGATGGTATCGGATTCCCATTCGAAAATAATGCAAGACATACACTTGACCACAGGATCCCCCACTTCCATTGAGCATTTTGGGCGTTGTGTCTAATTTAACACATTTAAATCTTCCCTTACACAAGTATTTATTTAATTTTAAATGTCCGTTTCGTATGTTTGATTTTCTTACTGAAAAAAAAAAAAAAAAAGAAATATATTTTGAATCACTATTTCATATTCTGTATCCTGGGGAAATTCTCTCTCTGTCAATAATGGAACATTTTGTAATGTTCTTTTCTCAGATAATAGTAGCTTGTCCTTACTGTGTAGTGGATTGGCTTTTTCTCAAGCTGCTTTGTATTTTGCAGTGCATAAGAAACATGGTTTAAAATGATCTGCAATAGATCATTTATTTTGAAATGCATTCTTGTAAAATTGAAGGCATGTGCTACTTTACTGCCATTTCTTCCTCAGAAAAATTGCTTCTGTGATGTGAAACAAGCTAACCTGAAGGGTATATTACCCCAGCAATGAAATACATCCCTTGACAACATGGAACTGGATTCACTTAGAATACTAGAGTGTTTTCAATATGCAATATATTAAATATAAAAGGGATTTATCCCGAGTAGGTTTCACCTTTACCTTAAACATATTGGTATTATTATTGGTATTCCCCCTCATCATCATTTTAATAACATAGAATATAAAAAGAAAATAGGGAAACTGGAATTACATCTGGTAAGTTTATACTGATTCAATGATATGTTTATGTTTTGCCTGTATCCTTTGAAGAATGTCTAACTTGTTAAATAAAATTGACCAAAGCCAGTGTTTTTTGGAGAAAAGGCAGTGTTTACATTGCTCCCTAAGAACACCTCCAGTGGCCAATCCTCAGACAGCCACTGGAGGTGCTTCCTGGGGCAGTGCTGTATGCATTTAGCATTTAGAGACGCGGAACCTTCCCCATAAAGATGCACTGTTTCAATGCATCTCTATGAGGTGATGCTGACTGGCCAAGTCAGCAATTGGCCCTGCCTCCACTCCACCTCTAGACGATCTTAACCAATCAAATGTTTTTCCTATGGGAAAGCATTGGATTGGATGAGATGATCAATTCTGATGATGACATCCAAGGAGGCGGATTGGGGGTGGGGCAAACCCTAGCGGATCACAGTGCTGGAAATAAGTTCAGTCTTCTTACCTGTTAGAGAGCTAAAGGGGTGCAAGCCATCTAAATAGTGTCAGGACACATTTGTATTCTTGACCTGATAGTGTTCCTATAAAGATACTGGTCAAATTTTATTCATGCAATATGCTATGATTCAAAGTAAAATGTAAAAATGCTATATATAAGACTATATATTCAAGTATTTAAAATAATAATGGCATAGATCTATCAAAGTGTTCTGCTCTAGAAAGTGGCCTTACTAGCTAAAAATTGAGGAATCACCATGGAAACCATTGGAACCAGCAGGTGTGATCCATTGGAGACTCCACCGCTTTTACATTTTTTTTTTTAACCAAAAATGAACGAAAATTGTAATTTTGGAAGTCAAGAGTTTCATTCACTTAACAGGAGTTATGGAGACATCAATAAAATATTTCATATTTAGGGCAACATAGCAGACTCGGTAAAAATAAAAATTACCAACTTGTCTAAGAAAACTCGATTTTTCCCCAACTTGACTAAACTTTGCAGATTAAGTCTCAAGCCACTACAACCAAGTTTCTTAGTAAATAAACCTCTGTTTGTACTGACTACTAATATGCACTGCAAAACATCACTGCATTCAGAGTCCTTATTCTACGATTACATCATCTTAAACCACTTCACTGCCCTTGTTGAGTGTTGCAATCACCAATTAATTCCTTCTAGTCTTGACTGGAGAGATACTAAAAGTCCTCCAGTTATTTAAATGAGCATAAGGATTTAGGGTAACTTTTTTCTTTGTTATTTTTATAGTCTAGATAATACCCTGTTGTAACTGAGAAATAGAATACTGTTTAACTAAACTGAACCTCGAACAATAGATTTTTATTCCTGAAATACTTTGCGTACAGAGATTTGAATTATTTTCTGAATACGTGGAAAAGCACAACAAATACAGCTACAAGATTACAAAGTGTATATTTGAAAAGAATAAACAGGAACAAAAAGCTTGATGTCTAAAATAAAACAGCGAGCGGAAGTTTTCATAGCTTTTAAAATAAATATTCCATACCAGATAATGTATCTCCCTTCTGGGCTAGTGAACAAAAACAAAAATAAAAGTTGCCTATTCGTTATCCCGAATCCCTGCGTCCATTTAAATAGCACAAGTTTTTGATAACCCTGTAATGGTCAATAACAAGTACGCTCACCTACCAACACAAAGGCAAACATTGTAAGTGCATTATGCGGTACCTATTCACTTTCCTGTAAAAACAAACTAAACAGAACATTGTTGGAGAAAGGTGGCTGCACTTTAAAATAGTGAGTCACCCAAAAGCAAATAAAAACACACATTATTAGCCTTTTGAAAGCATGAGGTGAATGAGACTTCTGGAAGACTTTGGCCTTCATGTTGACAGTAGTAGAAGAACATCTATTACTTAAATAGACAGAAATTTGGGATGGTGTATAGGTATCTTTTTTTGGTTTTGTTTTGTTTATACATTTAGACTTATATATAATACAGCCATTGCTGCAACAGAAAAGTAATGGGGGTTTTAATACAAGACTCATTGGCTGTTGAGACAGAGAGAGACAGAGACGGCACAATTTACTAACTCTAGGTAAATTGCTATAAAGAGAACTATAAGTAATTTTTATTTATTTCAAAACTTGTTGGTAATTAGACAGTAAGCTATCACTATGAACAACGGCTGGTAGTTAGTGCTGGCTACTTATTTCCCCACATGTTTCCAGCCTCTTGGGCTAGCCACCAATAACTGTTTGCAGAGATACTGACTGCTCACAGATTAGGTGCTCACAGAGAAAGCACAGCACCACATGCTGTTAAACTTGTCACCATTGTAACCACAACTTGCTAGTATAAAAGGTTCACGTGAGCATGTGTACTATATCTTATGATTAGCCTAAGCTGAAGATAGCCACGGTGTATACAATGTTTTAACTGGGATTTTGAGCCCTGCCAGATACAGTTTTGTAACTTTTGAGTTTAATTTCTGCTATGTGAATTTAAATGACACATGCTCTTTACTTACTTAAAAGGGACGGCAGAGGCACCCAGACCACCTAATCTCATTGAAGGGGTCTGGGTGCAGTGTCCCAGTCCCCCTTAGTCCTACAATGTAAATCATTTCAGTTTGAGAAACTGCATCTAGTGTCCGTCAATCAGACAGCCACTGGAGACGCTTCCTGGTTGCTAACCGTCAGTAAAATCCCCATAGGAAGGCACTGAAGCAATGCTTTCCTATGGAGAGTGCCTAATGCACTCGCAGTGCTTGCTGCCATGCCGCCACCTGTAAATAGGTGCCCACAACACAACAGGCCCAGATAGGCTGGTGCCTTCTCTGCTCAATGGGAAATCCAGCCCTGGTTAGCTGCAACTTACAATAACTAGCAACAGGTTTGGAAACCATTTTGAAAACTGTCATTATGTAGTTGTTATCAGTTTTCATTGAGAAGAATGGGAGTCATTACCCGTTACTTATCTACTGGTTTTAAACAGCACCAGTGGGTAACTCTCTCTTGGATGATGACATTTTGCTGTCAGTAACCAGCCGCTACTCACTAACACTAGCTACAGGCACATTATCAAGTAGCGAGTGGCCATTAAAAAGCAGCAACAGTATGGGGATTAAACCCTGGCAGGTAAGGTCTAAGTGGTGATATCATGGAGGGATAATTCCTTTTATGAAGATGGAAATAATACACGTGAATATACTTTGTTGAAAATTTTTAAATAAACCTAACATTTTATGTAACATTTAATTACAGGATTGCAAAATAATATTAAAGTTATAAAGAATAACATCTATTTTAGTGATGAGTTTGAAATAGTGAAACTGTGACTAAATTATCCAATAAAAAGTACTATACCATCAACTAACACATGTCTATATTCACATTAACAGAAATATATATATTTTTTTTTTTTAATAATATTAAATAATGTAAACCTCGATTAACATCTATAAACAGACCCATAAGCAATAAAAATAAACATAATTAAATTAAAAAATAATAATAGCTTTCTTGAATATTTAACATTATTTTGCTTCCTGCTATCAAGATTCATAGAATGGCGATATAAATATTATTTCAATTATGTTTTACTTTTATTTATGGCCTAAATATTCATTCTGCCTATAATTACACATGTAGACAACTGCTATTTTTAAATATTCATTTCAAATAAAGATCTTTGGATAAAAAAAAATTCACAGAGACTGTACAAATTAGAATAAAATTACTATTAAAGATATTATTCAAATTGTACTTCATATGATTCAACATAGTTTTCTTGGTGCAAGTCATTTGTGTGGCATTCAGTTAAATCAATAGAAAATACATCATAAGGAGACTGATTAATAATTATGTTTATGTAAAATATATGTTGCAACATAACAGGAAAAAAAACAGTACCAGTAGCACATCCATTACTTTGATTATTTATGCACTTTAAGTTCTTGGCTTTAGAACGAGAATCTGACAAACACCCCTGCTCAGAGAGGTTAAATATTTGTAGTTAAGATGTGATCGGTGTCCTGGAGTGGGCCTAATTGCTTGCGCATATGATCATCTTTTCAGATGGACCACTGCTGAAAATTTCAGCATGGAGCCGTTTTCAATAAAGTACACTGTGAATTGTTAATTGGACGCCTTTGGTAATTAACGAGTTCACTAAAAGTCAATAGTGTCTTTATTTAGGTTTGATGACAAATATATATATATATACATATATTAAAAATATAATTAAAAAAATTAATGCAAAGTATCTGTTAATAAAATTAAATATTGAATTAACTTTTCCCTGCTTTGCATATAAAATCTACAAGGGCGCTATTTGATATTTTTTATCTATCTATTTTTATCACATCTAATTTATATGAGAAACATTTTTATTTGAAAAGGGAGTCAGAAAACCAATCTAGACACAAATGTGTTATTTTATTATGTTTATGTAGTAGCATAACTGTTGTGTTTTTTTCTCCTTTCAAAGAAGTGTTGCCTGTTGAGGGGGTACAACAAACCTTTTTTGTTTATAAAATGTGTATTATTTTGAAATATAAATTTGTAAATAGGTTTAGCACATCCATCCTAGATTATTGCGACATCACTCGAATGAATGGTTTTAAATAAATGGCCAGAATTTATTGTAGTAAGAATATTAGTTCTTGTTTTTGTTTCCATTCAAGGTTTTGAAAGAAATGTTGGGTAACCCATATTGAATCAATGAAGGATCTAATTTGTTGCTCTATTCACGGCAAAGCGGAGCAGCCCAGGTGCAATCCAGAATTTGAATATCTAGACATTACGTTTGATTCATGTATGACTATTAGTGGGTAAGCAGAACACCAGGTGTGAACACATTAAGCCTTCACTTCTGGACATTTCCCATGTTCTCTCTATCAACTGAATATTTTATGTGTGATTTTACCGTGATAAAATAATAGCGGCACTTCAAGCACCAAAACAACTTTAATGCATTTGATATTTGCCCTTATTTTGCCCTTTGATATGGTGTATTTTTTGCATTCCTTAATCTTTATAGTTTCTACACAGAACATGTTTTGCAGAATGCTTCACCAAATGCCTGCATCCTCAGCCACACCACCTCAAGCCAGAAAAGATTCCTTATCAGCTCAGCCCCCTAACAGCACTGAGTGAGCAGTTAAATTCATAACTTGGCTGCAGACATACAGAGAATCTACAGACATACAGGTAGTGATATCCTTACTAGACCTGTGCATGGCGAACATTTTCAGTTCATCCAACTTGATACAGTTCTGATTTTCAAATGATTTTGAAGAACTTCCGTTTAAAAACTTTCGGTTCAATTAGAAATGTTGCATTGATTAAAAACATTTTGCGTCGATCTGAAAATTGCCAGGGGAGCCCTAAAATGGTGGAAAAAAGGAAGCCTATAATGTCCCTGTAACAAAAAAACAAAAACAAAAAAAAAAACAACAACTCTCAAACTGTAAATTAAGTGATTCAAAGTAGATGTTAAGTGACAGAAGCCTCTAGACTTTTGCTTGGCAAAAACTTTTCAGTTCTTCTGAATTTATCCAATATCACAATTTTTGATTTTTTTTTTGTTTAGAATAAGAATTTTGTGATGCAAAATTGTATCGAAAGTTATATCAAAATGAAAGAAAATGAAGTGCCTGTTCCAGTGATTGGGTACCAAACGTAAATAGCTCTAGGACTCAATTTTGGTATTAACCTAGGGTATAAGACTCACTATTTTAACATATTATATTCATGACGACGTTAAAAAGTTTGTATTCTTTATCTCTCATCTCTTTAGTGAAGGAAGACATTTATTTATTTATTTATAAAATATTTTACCAGGAAAGATAGATTGAGATTTCTCTCGTTTTCAAGTATGTCCTGGGACATGAATCATATCACTGGGTAGATAATGTTTAGTAAGACAAAGATTAATCTTAATATGGGTTAACTGGTATTTGAACAATCTTAAAGGGTTACTCCAACAAAAACACTCTTTTTGGTTAGAGTAGCCCTTCCTATCTTGGTCTTCCCTAAAAGTAATAAATAAATAAAGCTAAAACCAACCTGGCTTCCAATGCTGAGGTCAAATTCTCATAGCAGCCTGATCCTTCTCTTCTGCCATCTCTATCACTCACTGCAGGGGAAGGAATGTCAGGAGGGAGGACAGCAGCAGCATGGGGGGGAGGGGCAAAAGAATACCAAAATAATATTTAGCGGGACACTCCAGGAACCAATCTCATTTGGTGTTGGCCTCATTAATATGCTGTACTTTTATTTTTTGATTGATCAGAAAAAAATTTGCTAAATTTTGATGATTTTCTTTCATTTTGATATAACTTTTGATATAATTTTGCATCACAGAATTTTAATTCTAAATTTTTTTTTCTAAAATTGTGATATTGGATAAATTCAGAAGAACTGAAAAGTTTTTGCATTGAAAAAGTCTAGAAGCTTCTGTCACTTAACACCTACTTTGAATCACTTAATTTACAGTTTGAGAGTTGTTGGTTGTTTTTTTTTGTTAATGTTACAACTCCATCAGTAAAGTAGATTTAGTAGATATACCCCCAATGAAAACATTCATGCAATTCATTATGCATTTTTAATTGGGGTATAGCTAAAATTGGTGTGAAAAAGCTGTGCATCTCTTGTCTGAAACCTTTGCAAGCCCTCCTCTTCTAATCCCGCCCACACTTTCTTTAATTGTCCAATCACAGGCTTCCCAAAGTAGCTTAATGAGATGTTTTTGCAAGGCAGGTGCTCTGAGTAAGTGCTGCCTCTTGAGCTCAGATCCACTGAGCTAAACAACCAGGAAGTAACAGGACTTGTTGTCCGATTGACAGCTCAGTGGGTATAACAAGATACATTTATAAAAGTGTCAATTTCTATTGAAATCTTCACTTTTTGTAAAATTAAAAAGGGAGGACACACTCTTCATACATAAAGTAATACAGCAAGCTAAAATTCATTATGGGTCTAAAGTGTCCCTTAAATATTCAAAAATATATGCAGTTTTGCTGACAAATAACATATGGTTAGGTATATATATTGTATCATAAAGTTTACTGAATTTTATGAATAGTTATGGAAGGTTTTAGTGTAAAAATGCCTTTAACAATAAAGTGTCAGCCTGTAATTCTTTCTCTTTTTAAATCCGCTAATATAATGACATACTTGGCTAAATCAATATCAGGAAAAAAATTCTAGACTAAAACAAAAAGGCAAATATTTCAGACATATCTTATGTTTATAAATTAAAGCAAAGTACCTTAGAGATGTGAGCCAAGATTTTTAAAAAGGGACATGTAATTGAATAGCTGTCCAAACATAATTGGACATCTGTCCAAATAGCCACTTACTTTCATTAGTATGGCTGAGAAAGACTATCCTTCCAATGACACAAATACACTTAATTTACATCATCAATGTTAAAGATTAATCTATTTTAAGAGATAAGAATCAAGTACAATGTTTGAAAAATCAAGCAGGGAACTTTGAGACAAAGAATAAAGAAAATGTACCTCTAGAATTCATTCACTATATTGAATCTAATAGAGATGCTTATCGTGCATTTGGCATCCTACCCACTTTGGCTCTTTTGTATGTTAAATAGAAACAGGTTATTATACACTATGGAATTTTAATTTGAAAACACAAAGTGCAACCGATATGTATAGTAATTACTGGAATATACCTAATTCAATTCAAATTAAATATTTTAACTGGGTGATGTTTAGAGTGTTTAAAATTGCCATAAAGTATGAATATTTATATTGAGTAGAAGAGAAATTAAGGAGTTGAATTACTAAATCAAGAATTTATGAAAAATTTAATTTTAACACCTTATATCAGGCATTAATAATGGAGCTGTTTCCCAATTTGTCTATTTTCTTCTACTGTTATCTCAACAATTCTCCACAATTTAAGTGTAATAAATAATCCCATAGAGTTTGATAAGAGGTTTTAGGCACTTATGTTCCCTATGCAATAAACCCTGCTATGTAGCAGGTAAGGTACATATGACACTCACAAAATTATCCCCAAATCACTTGAACTAGGCTCTTAGCAAAGTCCACTGAGGGATGGGGAAGGCATTAGAATGCATAGCAATAAGCCTCATCTTCATTCACTCCCAAAAGCTAGCATCATAAGAAGAAGAGATTTGTCAACCACTGATTCCCAAAGGTACAGAAATCGGTTATTTGCAAAAACATAATATTCAGGGTTATAATTTTTAATTTGCAGGGTTGTAGCTTTTTGATCCAAGGATAAATCTGAATGGCGTACTGGGGTCAAGAAGGATTTTTTTCCTAGTTTGTTGGAAATATGGAAGTGCTTCAAACTGGATTTTTTGCTTTCTTTTAGATCAACAGCAAAATCAGATATGAGAAAGACTGAACTTGATAGACACGTCTCTTTTCAGCTTATGTAACTATGTTAGTATGTGCCATGTCATAGAAGCAGTCAAAGCCAGATATTAATGAATAAACATTGTCTATCCCGTTAAATGTAAATGTAGCTTTCAAAGGAAGTTGTAACAGTCAACCTTCAGGACAGTTTTGTACAATACTTTTCAGCAGATGTAGATGTAGTTAGACTAACCTTTGCCCCTCTAAAAAGGTTGAAGTTACATCTTATTGGTCTGTAATTAGGTGCCAGCTGTTTTCTTCGCTCTTCATGGGAATTTCTATAGTGAATTTTAGATAGCTCTAGGGGAAAATTACTAGCTAAGTATATACAATTCTTAACTCTAAGAAGCAACAGATGCAGTTTATATGATCAGTTACAATTTCTTCTGTTTATCTAGTATTTTATTAAAATTATATGAGGCAGAATTGCAAACATTTTTATCTCGATTGTCTTTGTTGTCGGAAACCTAAGCCTAATTTTGGCTCAATTAAATCTAAATTATTTTTATTGTAACCATAGATACAACTCCAGAAAGAAAAATTGTACAGTTGGTCGTCACTTAATGACCTATTTGTTTTACGACGGCTCACACTTATGACCAGCTCTCCAGCATGGGGATTCAAGGGATTCCCCACATTAAAGAGCTTGTCTATGTTCGGGGAATTTTCCCTGTACTGGTGCGTTTGTCTACGTTCGGGTACATTTCCTGTACATAAAAAAATACACCAGAGCAGGGAAGCCATCTAATCCAAGCAAGTCAAACTCAAAAGCTAGCAAAGGCCAAATAAACAAAGATTTTGGGCCCCCAAAAACCCCAAAAAACCTAGAGAAACATAAACTCAAATTACTTTTATCATTTTCATGCAAACAATATGTAATCCTGGGTAGATATAAATAATGTACTTGAAAGCTTCACCTCATGTTACTTACTGTCTCAGTAGTAATGCCACGGTCTGGAGTGTCCCCGCGCTCCCTCAGTCTCTTTGCAATCTCCAGGCAGAGTAAGGTGTGACAGCCAGGAAAGGCATACTTCTACCCCTCTTCAATCCCTGTCTCTCTCCCACCTTCCATCCATGTCTCTGTTCCCTTCTCCCATCAATGTCTCCTTTGCCCCTCTTCCATCCATGTCTCATTTTTCCCTCTTCCATCCATGTCTCCCTCTCCCCTCTTTTATCCATGTCTCCTTCTCACCCCTTCCATCCATGTTTCCCTCCCATATCTCTGCCCCCACTCCTCCCTCCCCCTTCCATTCATGTCTCTCACCCCATGTCTCCCTTCCTACCCATTCCACTCAAATCTCCCTCTCCCCCTCCCATTCACATCTCCCTTGTCCAAATCCAATTCATATCTCTCGTCCCATGACTCCCTCCCTACACATTCTATCCATTTGTCTCACAATCCCTTTCTCCCTCCTCCCATGTCTCTCTTCCTACCCCTTCCATTTATACTTCATCCCTCCGTCCTTCCTTATTTTCAGTCAGCTGTACCCTCACACCTTCACCTCGGGAGTCGGTGCTGCTCTACCCTTCCATTTTACCTGAAAGAGGAGCCTTTCACTTTCTGGTGGTACACTGACAGATTGAGCGCGAGGTAGTCACGTGACACCCGGCGCTCATATGCAGAGCAAAGAGGGGGAGGCACTCCCCCTCCTAGTGTATTGTGTGTGTGGTCCCCTTATGGAGCTCTGACACATGCCTGCCACAAGAATATCACAGTACGTGGACTGTATTTGCCGTGACCTAGAACTTCCTATATGAGGTTTCTTCTGCCTGCCTCTCTTATTCACTTGTCTACAATTAATAGATAGGTGACAAGAATATATCTATTTCTTAATGGGACACTATATGCACTGAAACAACTTTAGTTTAATGAAGCAGTTTTGGTGCATAGATCATGCACCTAGCGTCTCATTGCTCAATTATCTGCCTTTTAGGAGTACTTTTGGAATTAAATCACTTTTGTTTATACAGCTCTAGTCATACCTATCAGCATGTGACTTACACAACATTCCTAAACAGTTCCTGAAAAGGACTCTAGACAGACTGTGCAATACAGGAACCTAAAATATCTAATCTAAAATGTATTATCTTCTGCTTTGTCAATAGCCTTCTAAATCCTGCAGGGTGTGTGTGACTAAATTTCAATTTACAGAGTAAGATATAAAAACATCTAAAGCAAGTTAACATCTGATGATCTCCGAAAATGATAGTGAGTCAAAGCCAGGGAAGGTATGGCTATAGCTGCACAAACAGATACAAAAGTAATTTAACTTCTAAATGGCAGAGAATTAAGCAGTGAGACTGTAAGGACATGATCTGTACTTGTAGAAAAAAAACAACTTAGACACAACTGGGTGATCCCTAAATCCTCGATTGGTAGAGGCGCCTTGAAGCCTGGTTTGGGAACCACTGATCTATACACTAAAATGCTTCATTAAGATAACGTTTGATACCCATAGTATCCCTTAAATGCAGTAGTAAGGGTATAAGAACTGGATGCTAAGGAAAGCTTGCACTGACATGACGCCACATAGATAATGAGGTAAGAATAGTGGGGCATGTAGAAGAAGATGTCATATTACAATTTCAGCAAGCTGAGAAGCATAGGTGTAGATACATAAACCACTGATTTGGGTCTCTGCATGTTTTTGATAAATCTTTTGTTGTTCCATGTGAGAGGATCTATAGCCCTCTGCATACGTTCCAAGTCTTTTTTAGAGATAATGATTCAGAGAACCTGGAAAAGAAGCAACAACCTCGCAAATACATTTATTCTTATGCAGTGGATTCTACCAATCCATGCAATAGGCTTCACATTCTATGTCTTTAGATCCCCCTTAAGGGTTCTAAACTACAGGGAATAATTGGCAGCAGAGAGAGGTTTTGAATAATTTTAAGCTTTTACGTTTTAAAGCAAATGCTGAATGGTAACAAATGAGACTTGCTCTTTTTGTTGAAAAAAAAGCAAATTTTAACAGGATTGAGAATTTAAGAATTGCAAAGTCACTTAAAATATCTTGACTGTGTTCAGACTTTAGTGAATGACACTTGTAAAGTATCCCTTGTCAAAAGAATGGAGCATTTTAGAAAGGTTAAACAATGTAAATCTCTTTAGTTTGGAAAAAACGGTGCCTCAGAGGCAGTGGTGTACACATGACCCATGGGGCCCCAGTGCGAAAATTGATCTGCGGGGCCCCCCGCGCTTACTCGGCGCGGGTCGGGGCCGCAACACATGGCGGCGGGCACCTGGTCTCAGGGGTTGCAGGGCTGCGACCCCGCGACCGCGGTATGCACACACACTTAAAGGACCACTACAGTCACCCAGATCACATCAGCTCAATGAAGTGGTCTGGGTGCCAGGTCCCTCTAGTTTTAACCCTGCAGCTGAAAACATAGCAGTGAAAACGGCTATGTTTCACTGAGGGTTAATCCAGCCTCTGGTGGCTGTCTCATTGACAGCTGCTAGAGGAGCTTCCGCGATTCTCACTGTGAAAATCACAGTGAGAAGACACTGAACGTCTATAGGAAAGCATTGAGTAATGCTTTCCTATGGGCGGTTTAAATGCACGCGCGCCTCTTGCCACGCATGTGCATTCGGAGCTGAGAGGCGGAGGGATCCCCAGAACCAAGGGAGTCTGGCGCTGGAGAAAGGTAAATGCTGAAGACACACACACACTCTCATGAACAGACACATACACACTAGCTAACAGACACACACATTTACTGACAGAGACACACTCAGTGACAGACATACATACACACTCACTTACAAAACATACACTTTCACTGACAAACACACTCACTAACAGACATCAAACACACTCAGTAACAGACACACACAGTAACACACCCAATAACAGACACACTCACTGACACAGACACTAACACACACACAAACACACACACACTAACAAACACACACACTAACAGACACACTAACACAAACACTAACAAACACACACACATTTTTTTTTTAAATTTAATCCCCCCAGCCTCCTTACCTTTTGGACTGCTGGGGGGATCCCTGAGGTCCAGTGGTGCTGCTGGGCGGGCGGGCTGTCTGGGTGGCCAGCGCGCGAGGGAGCACTCTCCTCTGTGCGCTTCCTCTTCAGCTCCCTCACGCGCCGCATAGGGATGCCGGCGCCGGAAGATGACGTCATCTTCCGGCTCCGGTATCAGTGCGGTGCGCGAGGGAGCTGAAGAGGAAGTGCACAGAGGAGAGTGCTCCCTCGCGCGTCGGCCACCCAGACAGCCCGCCGGGGTCAGCAGGGCCAGCCTCAGGGGGGCCCTGAGGTGGCCGCCTACTGGGCCCCCCAGGAGAAGAGGCTGGCCCTGTGGGTACATACTGGGTCGCAGGGGCGGCCGGGCCCCCTGGTGGGCCGGGCCCAGTCGCAGCCGCGACCCCTGCAACCCTGGTATGTACGCCACTGCTCAGAGGTGATATGATAACATTATGTAAATATATTCAGGGCCAGTACAAGCTATTATGTGGAAATCTATTCATAAACAGTGCTATACATAGGACACGAGGTCATGCATTTAGGCTGGAAGAAAGGAGATTTAATCTAAGGCAAAGAAAATATTTTTTTACAGTAAGAAATAAGGATATGAAAATCTCTGCCTGAAGAGGTGATTTTATCAGAATCCATACAGATTTTTAACCTCTTAATGACGGATGACGGACACGGCCCGTCATGCTGGGGAAGCACTTAACGATCACGGGGTTGACGCTCCTCCCGATTGCCCTGTTCCATGTCTGCCTCCATGCGGTTCCGCGATCAGTGTGAAGTGCAGGGAGACAGATCAGTGCTGCTGATCTTCTCCCTGTAAAAAAAAAATAAAGTAAAAGTTAAATTCCACCATCCTTTTCCCTGCTTTAATAAAATTAACCCCCAATGCCATTTGATCATTGACTACAGTGATCAAAATACAGATCAGGGTATTTTATTACGATATAATTTTGTTTTTTAACCCTGTAGGTTAACTTTTATTTTATTTTAACCCTCAGGGTTTAAAGTTATATTATTAATTAATTTAAATAATTTAAAATTATATATTTAACTAGCTGGGGTGGGTGGAAGTTAGTGGAGAATTTGGGGATTTGGTGTCAGGCTAGCTAGGGGTTAACATTAAAAAAGTTTTTTAAAAAAGCTTTAAAAAGTGAAAAAAGTTACAAAAAATGTTTTAATAACGTTTTAAAAAAAGTGAAAAAAATTCCACACCCCTTTACCCAGTCCTAATAAAAATTAACCCCTTCCCTGCCAGTTGATCACTGCTTACGGTGATCACAGTATAATACTGTGATCTGTATTTTGATCTGATTTCTTTTTTTAACCCATGAGGGTTAACTTTTATATCTGTTTAACCCTCAGGGGTTCAATTTATTTAATTAATTCATTTAAATATTCTTAAATTATATGTAACGGACCGTTTTGCACACAAGGGGTAAAAACCGTTTAGGCGATCGTCCCCCTTTCCAGAGATGCAGGCACAGCTATTGTAGAACACCAAACTCACGAATCGCCAATAAGGGAATGCTCCAAACTACCGAACGACATCCAATATAGCACTCCAAACACACAATCTGGAACCATACGAATCACTGCTAGCAGACGAATAGGAAAAGCATCCAAGCGGCTTACACTCCTAGCAATCAGTCTCTATCAGCATTCAGTAAATCCCCCCCAAAGACGAGACAAGGCTCCGTGTTGACGGTCAAGCAGTGGTCTGTTTAGTGAGGGCTACCTGCCCAGTATTTATGCAGGTCTCCCACCTAGTGGACACTCCCCTAGGGGACCAAATGGGAGACTGTGACAAAAGACAGACAATCAGCCAAACAGGACACACAGTCACATTATATTCCCACAATGCATCCTGGCTTCCTCCCCTCTGCCTTGGAGATAATTGAGAAGTAATTCAATTATAACCCAAGACAAAGGCAAATCGCCATTATGCATGTGGGGATACTAAAACAGGAATTACTGTTAAAATACACTATGTAAGACACATAACATTAAAAGCATACATTTAACATATCCCCAGATAGCTCAGGTCTGAGCGCACATTATTAAGCGAATGGTGCTCAGACCACACGAATACAGTGTAATCGCCATGGAGCCAAAGTCTTTATACAGTCAGTTCTATGCGAATGAGCTCCATGGGATTCCTATCTGGGGTATAACACATTCAAGCAAAACTACCGAACACCGGGCCGTTCGTGCACTTCACCGAACAAGAAGGGAGGTCGGCGGCTTCAGCGGTGTTCGCGCAAAACTGTGTCCGATTTCAGTTCCATGAATTAAGCGTCGAACACCGCTGTGCATTCGCATGTTTAAAATGGCCGCGACCTCGTGTTCGTGATACGAATGGCGGCCACCCAGCATTTGTCAATTAAGCTGCGGTTAACCGCAGCTTCAGGGAGGCTAATTGCCGGCACACTCCAGCTGCCAGGTGGTCCAGTCATTCATGCGGTTGTTCGGTAGATTGAATCTACCGAACACCAGGCAGAAAAGAACAAATAAATCTTTTCTGCAGGTAAAAAGATGTCTTTTAACAGGGGGCCATAGTCCAAAGGCAGCAGCCGAGCAACCAGGCTTCTCCAATGCAATGTGGCGAGATTGGTTTCGTCACATTATATATTTTGCTAGCTGGGGTGGGTGGGAGTTATGGGAAATTGGGGAATTTACTGTTAGTGCTGCTTACTGCTAGCTAGGGGTTAATGGTAAAAGAAAAGTTTATAACAATTTTAAAAGTGTAAAAAAAGTTTTAAGAAAGTTTAAAAAGTAGAAAAAAATGAATATGTAAACAAAAAAGTTTAAAAAGTTTTAAAAAGTAAACAAAGTTTTAAAAAGTTAAAAAATACATTTACAATGCTCATAACCACTACACCTGGAACAAACTAGCAAAAAAAATGATCCAATGCTAAGGTTTAAAATATGCCTTTTGAATTACCCCGGGGTGTATTCTTTAATAATAGTATGTGTTTGTGGGGAAATTTGAATAACCAACCAGCTAAACTACTTCGAAATGAAACATGGACACAGCGTAAAACTTCAAAGTTAGAAAAAAAATAAATGGCTACGTCTTAAATGTGCCCCTTCAACATCCACATATACCTGGCAAAGATACATATGGGGGTATTGTTGTACTCAGACGACATAGCTGATCAACATATGAAATATTATACAGTCATTGCA
>OW240914.1:339216336-339249052 GCA_933207985.1 Pelobates cultripes | reverse complement strand
AGAGAGTCCCAGTAAGGAAGTATTTCCCAAGTAAGTGGATCAATCTCATAAGGGCAAGCATTAGGCTGCTAGAGTAGGACCTGCCAAGAATGGGGTACATTGACGTTGTGGCAGGCTTATGCAATATATGATCATATAATGTAACTAAACCCACATTATTTTTTGCCTAGGTGAGGTTTTTTTAAATAAAATTATTACAATCATTGTTTAGTAAATAAGCGAGTGCTCTGGATTGTGTATTTTCAAGATATAGTTTTATCAGAGTCTGTACAGATTTCTACATAGCCACTGGATGAATTCTTGCATAAACATAATATTCAGGGATATCATATTTAATATGGGAGGTAACAGATTCTTGAGTCAATGAGAGATCTGACTGCCATTCTGGAGTCAAGAAGGATTTTGTTTGAAGTGCTTCAAACCTTTGTTTCTCTTCTTTTGAATCAACAGTAAAAACAGATGTGAGAAAGGCTGAACTTGATAGACTCAAGTCTTTTTTTTTCACCTTATGTAACTATGTATCAATGGAAAGCAATCACAATAACAGTCCTTCTGTACCTGCTGTTATTTCTAGTATATACTTACCCTGGTACATGGGGAAAGTGTACTTGCATTTCCACCTTTAACCCCTTAAGGACACATGACATGTGTGACATGTCATGATTCCCTTTTATTCAAGAAGTTTGGTCCTTAAGGGGTTAAAGGAGCACTACAGGGTCAGGAGCACAAACATGTATTCTTGACCCTATAATGCTAAACCCACCATATAGGTGGCTTGCTCCCCCCTTAGCCCCCCTATAAAAGTTTAAAACTCACCTTATTTCCAGCGCCGTGCGGGTCTGCCGGCGCTGGCTTTGCCCATTTGTGACATCATCAAAATGGCCGATTTTTAGCCAATTCAATGCTTTCCCATAGGGAGAGCATGGGATTGGCTAAAATTGTCATGGGGCGGGGCCAAATGCCGTTTTTGCATTTAATCAATGCATCTCTATGAGGAAAATTCAGCGTCCCCATGCAGAGTGTGAAAAAGCTGAACAGCATAGCTGCTTACTATGCAGCACTGAGCTAGGAAGCCCCTCTAGTGGCCTTCTGAGGAGTGGCCAATTGGAGGTGTCCCTAGGGGCAATGTAAACACTTCCTTTTCTCTGAAAAGGCAGCGTTTACATGAAAATGCCTGAAGGGAGCTATTATAGTCACCAGAACAACTACATTAAGCTGTAGTTGTTCTGGTAACTATAGGGTCCCTTTAAATTCTTACCCCCATGTACCAGGCAATGTTTCTAGGATGCAAACTTATTTGTAATCCTGTTCCATTGTACAGCATCCTGAAGCTTGCTGACCCCTGTAAAAATAACAATGGGAAGACAGAATTATGTCTCTGCAGCTCTCATTACCTGTTTTCGCTTAGATGTATCACTTCCTACAGCAGTAAAAGGCAAAAAAAATAGCCAGGCCAATAACTTTTTACATTAATATTTGATGATCCATCGGTGTGTTGTTTGAGATAAGCACCACTTATATTAAGGCATCACTATTCTTTCAAATAACGTAAATTATATCAGATATATGTATATATATATGGTGCTGTATCAACTCTTAATTTACTGTGAGTTAGGTAAATGAGATATGACTATTCTGATCCTCTTTAAATTCACTTGGGAATGATTCTGTACTTTCCGTCCGGTGAAGCTTTTGTCTCCAGTGTTTTTATTTGTTATTCTGCTCAGATAAATGTTACACTCGTATAAGCTTTTCTTATACAGGATTGACATCTGGGTGCTCAGTTAATCACTTCCATCAGTGTACACACCATTATGTCTTGCAGTGCCGCTTATTGTTCTTTTTCCAGGTGATGTACTCAGTTGTTTTTCTGAAATATGAAACTTGAAGAAGTTGGAATCATTATATTTTGTCAGAGTTTGAATAGAGTCCCCTGAGTGAGAAATCATTAGAGCTCAAAATGCCTCTTCTGCCAAAGACACCTTCTGCCTTCTTAAATTACTGCTATAAAATACATTTGGGCATTATCTCCGATAGTATCAATCTTCAACCTGTGATTATGTGTTGGACACATATTAATATGATTATTGTTTTAATTACAAATTGTATGTTCATCAATATGTTTCAAATAACCAAGGAAAGAGCAAAACAAACAAACAAAAAACAGCAACAGTGTGAGTGGTACAGCAACTCCAGTTGAAAATTCATGAAAAAAAGAGAGTAGGGGAACAGACAAAAAAAAATAGGGTGAGAAGAATAATTTTATTAAATGAAAGTAGACTTGTGCATGGTAAAAAAAATAATTTTAGCTAAAAACACAATTTAATTTGATCTACCAAACTGAATCAAAACAGCAGTCATCCGAATACCCTCTATGCATACAAATTGGAGGAAACCTTTTTGGATGAACCAAACTGTTGCAAAAAAATGAATCTTGCACTCTTATGCAAAATATAAACATAATATTTTTATCTATATGTATATCTATCTCTTTATCTATCTATTTACCTAGAAGAATAAGTAAGTAGAAGTATTTTCTTTTGCAGTACAGTGATAAGATTATTTTCACACATTCAGTCGATATTCACGGTTTTGAGCGTACGGTTACTTTGAAATATTTAGTTGCATATTTTAAGTATTAAGTCTCCTGTTTAATGACTTTAATATTTATTTAATTGATTTATTGACATAATTCATCTCTTTTTTTTGGTACCACGTACGGAACTCGGCCATTGCCCATGATGTTTGTTTGTGATGCATCCATATGGTGATATAAGGGCTTCCAAATCACACACAGAAGAGAAAATAGCACAGTCAGTAAAGAAAGGGGACAAAACATTTTTTAGATACATAAATGAGAAAAGGAAAGTAAAACAAGGATTAGTCAGATTAAAAACAAAAGAAGCAAGGTATGTAGAAGAGGATAAAGTTCTAGCTCACTGCCTCAATGAATATTTTTGTTCAGTATTTACAGATGAAAATGAAGGAAAGGGGCCTCAGTTAGGAGAAAGGACAAGTTAGTCATTTGTTACATGTGAGTTTACAGAGGAAGAGGTTCTATTTCAACTGTCAAAAGTAAAGACAGAGGTCAATGGGACCTGATGGAATACACCCAAAATTATTAAAAGAGCTAAGTGGTGTACTAGCAAAACCATTAACAGATTTATTTAACCAATCATTGTTAACAGTAGTAGTCCCAGAAGATTGGAAGTTAGCGAATGTTGTGCCCATTCACAAGAAAGGTAGTAGGGAGGAGTCAGGCAACTATAGGCCAGTAAGCCTTACTTCAGTAGTGGGGAAAGTAATGGAAACCATGTTAAAGGATCAGATTGTTGAACATCCAAAAACACATGGATTTTAAGATCAGAGACAACGTGGGTTTACTTCAGGGAGATCATGCCAAACTAATCTTATTGATTTTTTGGATTGGGTAACTGAAATAATAGATCAGGGTGGTGCAGTAGACATTGCTTACCTAGATTTCAGTAAGGCTTTTGACACTGTTGCGCATAGAAGGCTTATCAATAAACAGCAATCTTTAAGTTTGGATTCCAATATTGTTGAATGGGTAAGGCAGTGGCTGAGTGACATGCAACAGAGGGTTGTAGTCAATGGAGTATATTCAAAGCTTGGGCTTGTCACCAGTGGGGTACCTCAGGGATCTGTACGTGGACACATTCTCTTTAATGTTTTTATTAGTGATATTGCAGAAGGTCTTGATGGTAAGGTTTGTCTTTTTGCTGATGAAACGTGATAAGATTTGTAACAGGGTTGATGCTCCAGGAGGGATAAGCCAAATGGCAAATGATTTAGGTAAACTAGAAAAATGGTTAGAGTTGTGGCAACTGACATTTAATGTGGATAAGTGCAAGATAATGCATCTTGGATGTAAAAACCCAAGGGCAGAGTACAGAATATTTCATAGAGTCCTAACTTCAACATCCGAGGAAAGAAATTTAGGGGTGATTATTTCTGATTTCTTAAAGGTAGGCAGACAATGTAATAGAGCAGCAGGAAATGCTAGCAGAGTGCTTGGTTGTATATGGAGAGGCATTAGCAGTAGAAAGAGGGAAGTGCTCATGCCATTGTACAGAACACTGGTGAGACCTCACTTGGAGTATTGTACGCAGTACTGGAGACCGTATCTCCAGAAGGATATTGATACTTTAGAGAGAGTTCAGAGAAGGGCTACTAAACTGGTTCATGGATTGCAGGATAAAAATTAAAAGGTAAGGTTAAAGGAACTTAACATGCATAGCTTGGAGGAAAGACGAGATGGGGGGATTTGATAGAAACATTTAAATACATAAAGGGAATCAACACAGTAAAGGAGGAGACTATATTTAAAGGAAGAAAAACTACCACAACAAGAGGACATAGTCTTAAATTAGAGGGACAAAGGTTTAAAAATAATATCAGGAAGTATTACTTTACTGAGAGGGTAGTGGATGCATGGAATAACCTTCCAGCTGAAGTGGTAGAGGTTAACACAGTAAAGGAGTTTAAGCATGCGTGGGATAGGCATAAGGCTATCCTAACTATAACATAAGGCCAGGGACCAATGAAAGTATTTAAAAAAATTGGGCAGACTAGATGGGCCGAATGGTTCTTATCTGCCGTCACATTCTATGTTTCTATGATTGAGAGTTACTCCCCTGTGGAGTTCAGATGACCTGCTGATCGGTGAAAATTTGGACAAACTGCAATTTGTTTGAAACCAATTGTGCAAGTCTAAAGGAAAGCAAGCATTTTGGAAAAAGAATATAGAAAGGCAAATCCTAATACTCTCCTAAACCTCTCGTGACCTACATTCCATTGATAGATACTGCTAATGATAGACGCTGAAAGCTCCTCAATATGTCCTTCAATATTCAGCTCCCTGAAGGAAAGGTGATTTACAGTGTAGTGGTGTAAGACTCTTAGTTGTAATCGTCAAATAGCATGTGACTTTTGGTGTTTTGGAGACAAGATGCAGACCCGAGGAGAAAGTCAAACCCTCTCTATAAATGTGACCAAGTGTTGCAAAGGAGAACATTCCCATCAGACATGCAAATATGTGCAAGGACTTCTTCACACCTCCTACAAGTAGAATCTAAACCCTGACAACCTTTTTGCTACCATTCTATAATTTGGATACCAAAATGCCAATAACATGTAAAAAGTTTCCTGGTGTAGCAACTGTAGAACAATGGTGAGTAAGGAATGTGTGCTCTGAAGCATGTCGGTGAGATGTAACTGATACCTCTCTAGGCACAGTGTGCACAAAGGTCCATATGTGGATAACTCTTTAACTTATGGATACCCTGAAGTTGACAAAAGTTGACAAAAGCTGGAGAAGGCCCCTGGAAGAAGATGATGGTGGTTACTTGGGAGAACTTCAGGTCAGTAAATGTACTTTTTACTGCATCCCACATCCAGCAGACTCTAACCAGAAAAATCACCTTCAGGGTTCTTTGCAACATATGCAATTTCACCAAATACAACAATAGAAAAATTACTATTCAGAAAGCAAAGCAAACCTTTCCTCTACTAAAAGAAGCCATCCCTAAATATTCTGTCACTATGTGACAGAGACAGCAGCACTTATCAACTGCCAAATTCACAATCGCAGTAAACTTACCATCTTTTGTCAGAAGAAGCATTCATTTTTATTAATTTAATGTATAGTTAATATACTTAACCATTCATTTATTTACAGTTCTTATATTATATCTCTTATCCAGATGTATCCTGATACAAAAGGAGTAGGGAACCCTGTCCGTGGGATTAAGTACAGTTTGTGGGCTTGATAAAGACTGTCTAAGAAATATAAAATAAAGGGATAAAAAAGCTAACACACTGAATGAGTGAATGCTATAAACACACCAACACACATTTTGTTTATTCATTACTAGCCATTCACCACTTTACAGCATCGCTCTCTGAGCATATCTACAGATAATTGTATTTCAGCACTAGGCATTTGATTTTGTCCTTCAGTTTTGATGTTAGTAATGAACAGTATCATTATGAAGAACTCAAACAAGGTTTACAGAAAATACAGTTAATTCACATTCTGTACCCTACAAAAAGAGAACCAGCAATTGCAGAAGATAATGGTAACAAATAATGTTCAATTAATCAAATTTAATTCATCCTCCTATATAATTTAATAGATTCCAGGTTCTTTAGATGTGACATTTTATTCACCAACTTACATTCATGTCATTATTATTTTATTCAAGTATGCCCATGAGGTATGTGTATGTGGGGTATATTAGTAAGGAGAGTCTGTGAATGTGTGAATACAGGACGATATTGGAATGGAGCCTTTGTGTATGTGTGAATGTAGGGAAGTATTTGTACTTCATGTGTATATGTGTGTGAATATAGGTTTATTTTGGTATGGAATGTTTGTGTGTGTGTGTGTGTGTGTCTGTAGGGTGTAGGGGCATATTGATCTTAAGTGTCTGTACATTTATGACTGCAGAGATGTATGTATGGATGGTCAGTGTGCGTGTAAAAGCAGGGATACATTTGTATGGAGTAGCTTTGTGTGTATTTGCCAAGCTCATGTTCAGTAGCCCATTCCCATCTTTTAGAGATAGTGGGATAGTGAGCCAATCCTCACTTACAACGATTATTTCCCTCATAGTTTATTGTTAATTTTGCACCAAAAGCTGTCAATTACCAATCCCGCCGTCTATAGTCAATAGCCAACTCACTCATAGCTAGTAGCTCATTCCTCCTCCATAGTCTGCAGTCCATTTATTCATAGTAAGCCCCGAAAGGGGTCATTATAGGTTCTTTTCTGGGACAACGTGTGAAATATAGGGCAATCACAGTGGAAACTCCTTTTGTGAATGCATCATCTATTTTGCCTTATAAACCCATATGCTTTAAATTGACCTATTTAACCCCACTTACTGCTATCCTGGTATTTTCACATTGTCCTTTAATGGTACCAAGAAATTATAATTTGTATCAATAAGGTTCAAAGCAGAATACTTGAAATGGCAATAGCAATGCTGTGTTTTTGAAGGATTTATTGTGCCTTATTCATCCTTTGAAGTGATGCATTTATATATTCATAATATTATTAGGATGAGAGGGAGACCATATGTTCACAAAGCAGAGAGAGTAGTTGTTTCGAGCAAGTAGGCTTACCAGTTAATGTAACGGCAGGTGGTAACAGTGGCATATGTGAGTGTATCTAACTGCAGGAGAGATTGTATAGCAAAGAACAGATCATCGAGAGGAAACAGAAGCAGCGTGGTATCACTCTCCTGCCACATTGCTTTGAATTAACAAGCTGGGATGGGTGTGTGTGAAATGAATATTAATCTTAAACCATCAAAAGATATTGTGCTATACAGATTTGCTTAATATCATATCATTAGAGAGATAACAAGGAAGAAATGAAACTTGATAAAAGGTGATAGATATTATAATGTGTTAAATAAAGACAGCTTTTAAAGGGACATAACTCCCTTTTCAGCTCACTTTGCCGACTGGAAAATTTCACGCCTCACTTATAAACTGTCAATCACCATAGGAATAAAGGTTTATAGTATAGAAAACCAATTCACAATCAGTGACATTATTCACTTCAGAGCTCACTTTCTAAAACTGGCCAATTTAATGTCATGCATCACCGACATACTTAGATTGCACGTTCTATAATATTATAACCCATATACAAGTGTTGGTTTAACAATAAGGTGAACATATCTGTAGATACAACTGTGGAAAGTTTGCAAAGTGTTGCACCTTTTTTGGTGCTTATTTTGCATTTATTTGGTGCAGTATATTACATTTTAAAAAAAGGTTATTCATCCCAACTGCCATTGTTCAATGTATGCTGTTTTTTTTGGCATCAGCTCTAAATTTGGTAGTATTGTATAAAAGGATATTTCTGCAAATTTTTTTGAAATTTAGGCATGGAAAAGTTAACACATTTTAGACCATTTTAGAACAATCTAATAAAAAGAGATTAGAAAACCAAGTGATGCTCTAAGTGAGGAAGTGTATCTGTTAACTAGCGCTTAAATACTTAGTGATGGTAAAAGCAGCTCTGAAAATTCCCCGTAGCCAACACTCTAAAACTAAAATGTGAAACAGTGCTATACAAGTATTAAAACCTAAATATAAATAGTGGAGCGCTAATATAAATTAAATTAAATAAATTAAACATGCAGTTGGCTTAGCCTTGTAATATAGAGGTTAAATGGGGGGTATGCATCAATACGATATGTGAAAAACCCAAATACAGAGAGAAATATACTGCAGATAGTACTGAATAATGTGATTTACGTGGATAATAATTTACACCACTAACATGGACATGAGCCTGACAATATTGGCTCAGTAGATTGCACCTTAATGCTCTATAGGAAGCACCCCACCTCCCCAATGATGAAAATGTTGATCTCCAAATATAAAAAAAAGAGGAAGAAACAATAGTGTAGAATTTATGGGGATTATCCACTTAACAGGTTTTTGAATTTTAAGCTCACCTTAAATAGAGCTTTAGAATCCTGGCTCTGAGGTTAGGAGGTTTGGTTTCCCTTTATGGGGTGACACATCCCCTTTAGATGAATGCTGAGATTGCACAACCAGGCTGGACAGAGAGTGAATCCAATAGAAACAATTTATTTAAAAACTCTAAAACAATAAATTATCAAAAATAAATTCAGTATTTTCACTTTGTCCCAGATGGTTGTAGTCAATTGCCAAAATGTGTTCCACATATAAAAATTTTCCTCAGTTGGTTGTATGTGATGTGAGCTTACATTCAATATTTAAACCCTCGCATAGGGCCTCCCCTCCCAGGCACATGGGTCCATGGCAGCCAATCACAATCCAGTTCGGGCGTTCCATGTCTCTGATTGTGTCCTCCTGTGTTCCTTTCCGACAGCCGTCCAACATACTGCATCTGTCCTGCGATATGTCACTTCCCTCTTGGGCCACCAAGCATACTGTACCTGTCGCTAATATTTTTTGTATTCTCAAAAACTGCAACCCATTTGGTGCCCATTATGTTCTGTTTAAAAGTGATATGACACGCTGTGTCCTTCATATGTTTTCTTTATATTTAGGACACATTCCTCTATACGTGTAAGTTACGCTTTGTGCTTTTTACGCAGTCCCTGATTAGAGACTGAAAACAATTGATATTTTTCAGAACACTTTGGTTAATCTCCCATATGGCATTTAGTGACGATTTCTGCCTTTGTCTATTTTTATATGTATTTCTGATATTTCTCAGTGTAGTGTATTACAGAGAAATTAAATATACTATCCAAGTGTTGTGTATCGAGAAGATGCCGTGCAGACGACCACAGTCACTGGAGATACATATAATATCCTTCCAGTTTATCAACTCGAGGGACATGTAGATAGGGTTTCAATAATAAGGCATGAACAATCGTCACGCATCCAGTCTCATTCCATATATTTATGCATATGGATGTCCCCCACTTTATTTGATGGCATATCCCCAGCACCTGGTCATGTGTGGGAACAAGGGGGGGGACAATGATCTGTTTCTCCCCATATTAAATATTGAAATATCTCCCACCTTATACTATGGGTGGGGGCATCTGGGTCTAAGTCCACACCACATTATTTCACAGGACCCATCCCCATGTCCAGTCACTAGTTTCAAAAATGTCAGTAGATGTAGATGTGCCCCATAAGTGAGGTATTCAAACTCCCTTATAGAAACATAGAAACATAGAATGTGACAGCAGATAAGAACCATTCGGCCCATCTAGTCTGCCCAATTTTCTAAATACTTTCATTAGTCCCTAGCCTTATCTTATAGTTAGGATAGCCTTATGCCTATCCCACGCATGCTTAAACTCCTTTACTGTGTTAACCTCTACCACTTCAGCTGGAAGGCTATTCCATGCATCCACTACCCTCTCAGTAAAGTAATACTTCCTGATATTATTTTTAAACCTTTGTCCCTCTAATTTAAGACTATGTCCTCTTGTTGTGGTAGTTTTTCTTCTTTTAAATACAGTCTCCTCCTTTACTGTGTTGATTCCCTTTATATATTTAAATGTTTCTATCATATCCCCCCTGTCTCGTCTTTCCTCCAAGCTATGCATGTTAAGATTCTTTAACCTTTCCTGGTAAGTTTTATCCCGCAATCCATGAACCAGTTTAGTAGCCCTTCTCTGAACCCTCTCTAAGGTATCAATATCCTTCTGAAGATACGGTCTCCAGTACTGCGTACAATACTCCAAGTGAGGTCTCACCACTGTTCTGTACAATGGCATGAGCACTTCCCTCTTTCTACTGCTAATACCTCTCCCTATACAACCAAGCATTCTGCGAGCATTTCCTGCTGCTCTATTACATTGTCTGCCTACCTTTAAGTCGTCAGAAATAATAACCCCTAAATCCCTTTCCTCATATGTTGAGGTTAGGACTCTATCAAATATTCTGTACTCTGCCCTTGGGTTTTTACGTCCAAGATGCATTGTCTTGCACTTATCCACATTAAATGTCAATGTCATATTCTGCAATATCACTAATAAAAATATTAAAGAGAATGGGTCCAAGTACAGATCCCTGAGGTACCCCACTGGTGACAAGTCCAAGCTTTGAATATATTCCATTAACTACAACCCTTTGTTGCGTGTCACTCAGCCACTGCCTTACCCATTCAACAATATTGGAAGCCTTCTATGTGCAACAGTGTTAAAAGACTTACTGAAATCTAGGTAAGCAATGTCTACTGCACCACCCTTATTGGATTATAGAGGTCTTATTGACGCCCACAGGATTTTTTATTTATTTAATTTTTATTTTACTTTGTTTATCTGACAGCTGTCTAGAAAACGCTGGCAACCCACCACATAATTAGCCCTTGCACAAAAATTTAAAAAAAAATAATTTTTTTTCCAAATGGCTGCTATTTTTGCCCGTAGGCAAGTTGTTTGGAATATTTTGAACCCATAGGCTTCAAATCTGGGTCCGGATTTAATTTGTTAGGTCCTGATTTCAGCTATCCAGTGGTGTTCAGTCTGGCTGAAATCCAGTCCAAATCACCCGTAGATATTGCCTCTGCACCGGGAATTGTAACAAATTTTAAAAAAAATACATGTGACATTACATGATCTAATGACTGACATAATAAATGTAAAGAAAAGCTGTTGAAAGCAAAGATCTTATAATAACAAAAGCAAAGATTTGTTCGGTTTCATTAGAACTATTTTTTTGCTTTAAATTGTTAATGTGGTAAAGTGTTCTTTTTCCCCTCTTTCTTTAAACCGCAGTTAATTTTCTGTGCATTAAGATCTCAGATCTTTATCTGCTTTGTGTTTGATTGATAATTGCAATATCCGGGCTGCAATTGCTGGAATACGGCAGTTAGTAAGATGACCTGTCACGAATTAGTTCAATGCATTTTGTGCTACTTATAATATAACTGCATTTTGATGCTGTCAAGAATCAACCTGAAATGTTAATTGGAAGCTGTGGGTACAGGACATTATATTTGGTGGAAAAAAATGTCTTAACAGACTTAAATTGGCCAGTTGGGTGTATAACAAGTGTATTAGAGAAATAGCAATATATTTCTTTTTTCAAAGGATTTTTTTAAAATTTTATTTCAATGGCTTGTTTTCTGCTACAGTTAGCCGTTTTCTTGGCACTATACGGTTATTAGGTCCCCCCTCACTCGGGGCTCCCTCCCGCTGCGCTGAAGGGGTTAACCATTTACCTAAATCCAGGTAATATTGGTAGATCAGGCTCTGCCCTCGCCTTTCCCCCGCCGATGTCAGCCAAAGGAGGAGACCTAATGCGCATGTGCCGCAATGGCCGAGCGTGCACATAAGACACGCACAATGACAAGGACATCCAGCGTGAGGACATCCAGCGTCAGATAACCGACCAAAGGTTGGTTTGGATTCCGGAAGTTCTCTAGTGGGCAGACTTAGAGCTGCAATGTAAACATTGCAGTTCTCTGGAAATGCAATGTTTTACATTGCAGCACTAAGTGCAAAAGGATCACAACACCCAGACTTCTTCAATGAGCTGAAGTGGTTTGGGTGCCTACAGTGTCCCTTTAACAGAAAGTAACGTTGTTTGAGTTTGCATTTAAAATTATTTTATGTGTGATTTAAATAATATACATTAAATAATATGCATTAAAACAAAAATATTGTATGCATTACATTTTTCTAAATATTGAAATTTAATGACAAGTAGATATCAGTGTAACAGGATAACAGTTGGTGAACTTTATGAATAACCAAGTTACTAACAGTCATATTTCTATTTGCCAATTATTCCCTCAGGCACTATGCTGGTATAACTACAATCAGAGAAGAGATCTCTAATCTATCTCCCTCCCCTTCCAATACATCTTCCAATACATCACCCAACCCCACTCACTCCACTGTTCTATGCGCGTTCGCACCTACTATAACAGAAGAGGTTTCTGCTCTGCTCTGGTCCTCCCGCCCTACCACCTGTTCCCTCGATCCTATTCCCTCATATCTCACCTGCACTCTGTCTCCCTCTCTTGCTCTTCCTCTCACTAAAGTTTTGAATCTCTCCCTTTCCTCTGGCACATTTCCTTCACCCTTCAAGCATGCAACCATAACGCCAATTCTGAAAAAGCCCAACCTCGATCCCAACTCCCCATCCAACTACCACCCTATATCGCTACTGCCGTTTGCCTCCAAGATCCTTGAGAGAGTTGTGTATGCGAGTTTGACAGACTTCCTCAAAACCAACTCTCTGCTTGACCTGCTTCAGTCTTGATTCCGCGCTCGTCACTCTGTTGAAACAACTGTGACCAAAGTATCCAACAATTTAATCACTGCTAAATCTCGTGGCCATTACCCTACCTCTGATTCTCCTTGATCTTTCAGCTGCCTTTGACACTGTTGATCATCAACAGCTTCTTCTCATTCTCGATAATCTCGGTCTATGAGAACACTGCTCTTGCATGGTGCTGCTCCTACCTCTTCCAGAGCCTTTTCAGTGTTTCTTTCTCTGGCTCTGCCTCTTCTCCTCAATCCCTCTATGTCGGTGTCCCTCAAGATTCAGTCCTTGGTCCCCTACTGTTCTCCATCTATACTGCCTCCCTTGGTAAACTCATCAGCTCCTTTGGCTTCCATTATCATTAATATGCAGATGACACGCAAATCTACCTGTCCTCTCCTGATCTCTCTCCGCCCATCTTGACTCATGTCTCTGACTGCCTCTCTGCGATTTCCAATTGGATGGCTGCTCACTTAAACTCAACCTGTCCAAAACAAAACTTCTGGTCTTTCCTCCCTCAAGTGTTGCTACTCCCGTGTCTGTTTCCCTCCAAGTCAACGGCGCCACCATCACCTCTACCTTGCATGCTTGCTGCCTAGGTGTTCTCTTTGACTCCGACCTTTCCTTCACCCCTTATATTCAGTCAATCGCCAAATCCTACTGCTTCCATCTCAAAAACATAGCTCGCATCCACCGATATTTAACACCAGATGCGGCTAGGGTGCTGGTCCATGCCGTTGTCCTTTCTTGTCTTAAATACTGCAATCCCCTTCTCAGTGGTCTTACATGTTTCCAGATTGCACTGCTGCAATCTATTATGAATGCGCCGGCAAGGCTCATTTTGCTGTCCGCCCGCACCTCCCATGCCTCCCCTCTCTGTTAGTCCCTACATTGGATTCCAGTTAGATATAGGGCTCAACTTAAGATTCTGGTGCTTGCTTACAAGTCACTATATAATGCTGCTCAAACCTACCTATCCGCCCTAATACACAGGTATGTCCCGTCGACGCCCCTGAGCTCTGCCGAAGACCTACGTCTATCCTCTGTCCATTCTCCCACATCAAGACAGGGCTGCACCTTTTCTGTGGAACGCCCTTCCCTTCTAGGTTAGACTTTCACCCAGTCTCCACTCCTTCAAAAAATATTTTAAAACACTTCTTCAGAAAAGCATATCATTTAAACTGATAGCAGATTTTCATTCACCTCCCCCATGACTCCTCTCCTGCAACTGTCAAAAACTGTTTAACCTACTAAGTTCCCAGTGAATACTTTTCCAGCAACCTGTTTGATTACCCCCACTTATACCCTTTGTGTTACTATACCCCACTCCCTCTAGCATGTAAGCTCATTGAGCAGGGCCCCCAACCCCTCTGTTCCTATGCGTCCATTTGTCTGTTAGTCCACCCATTGTACAGCGCTACGAAATTTTGCTGGCGCTATGTCAGTCTGCGGTCTCTGTCTGCCTGTCTCTCTGTCTCAGAGCCAAGTTAAGATTGCCAAGGACCCTAGGCTCCTTTTAGTTAATGAGTCGGGACTGGGCCGGGCAGGGAGATCTTTTGAAATCTTTTAATATCAGGGAGGGCACCCTCATAATCAGACGTGGAGCTGAAGGCCTTATTTGTCTAGTGATCTGTCTATTAATTTGTATACGTAAAGAGGACATGCTCTGGTCTCCCAAGTGCTTCCATAACTTCAAATTAGAAAGCCTCTACAGCATATGCACTCATTAGTAGCTTCATTCATTAAAATCATAAAATTAAGCTTCCAGTCATGGTAATAGATCGCCTGGATGACACTAGCTTGCTGATGAGTTTTAAACACATTTTTTTTTATAAATGCAACTAAGTATGACTGTTAAACTATCCTATAGGAGTCCTGAAGTGCAATGCTATATAAGATATGTAAAATGATAATATTAAACTCGATAGGAGGACAACAATTGTTCTTTTTAAGATGTGGGATGTTAGGAATCAATGGACATTCATGAGTTACGATTTTTTGCAGTTTTCATTTATCTTTTTTTTGCATTTTATATAAATTAAGTCCATAATGCAATAAAAAAAGCTTTAATTGCAGACTATATTCCTTTAATCAGATACTAACAAGATAATGCACAGACAAGCTGCTTGCAAATGTAAGTAGTTAATATGTGAGTAATAGCTTGGTCAAATCTGATTCCATTTTAGAATCAAAAGGATTTTGTTGACCTACTTGGAAATTGCTTCAAATTGGGTTTTTTGTCTGTTTTTGTATCAACAGCCGTAATACAAATATGTGAATGATTAGATTTGATGTAATTGAGTCTTTTTTCAGCCAATCTCCTTGATTTATTAGGAGATGGCATTAAGATGTGTAATGACAGGATAAATTATACCAACATGGCATTTCATAGTATCCATATTTAATCAGTTTCACTGGTGTAGAAAACTCTTTGAGCAAGGCCAAACACTCCCATAGAAATAGCGACAGGAAATGGGATTTATTAGAAGACTAATCATGTTACATACAGATATCAGAAAACATTTACTCCTAGAATCATATGCCTGCCCAAGGGAGGCCTAGGGCTGACATTTCTCCATACCTGTTGCTTCCTTTTACCAGCCAGACCCGACATGCTAAAATACCTGTCGCTACTTTCATATTTTTCCATTTTTTTAATTTTTTTTGTAGTGCAATGACAAAATCACTGATAGGTAAAGACATGTCATCATAAAACATAAAAGGGATGCCAAAGAAAATATGAGCTTCTTATCTAGATGAAATTATATAATGCTCATAAATAGAGTGTAGTTTTCAAGAGAAACACACAGACACTAGCATAAATACTCAGATGACAAGCCACCGAAGCAGTGTTGGGCGTATTTATATATAAAATATTTTACCAGGAAGGAAATATTGAGATGTCTCTTGTTTTCAAGTATGTCCTGGGCCCACAAACACTATATTGTATCAATAGTTATATTACAAATAATATTACAAATTGAGCTACCTTATTTTTGTATAACTGTATGCTAAATAAAGTGTTGAGGCATGTTGAAGGCAGCTTCAACATGGATGCTGTCCAGGAGGTGGGAGGGTCTGGGAGGGAGGGTCTGCCGGAGATTGGCCGGGATGTGTCAGCTGACCGGAGTTCGCCACGAACCGCGGTGAACCGTTCGTGAGAAGTTTGCTGACGGTTCGCGACATCTCTAGTGATGAGTGGTCTTGACTAAGGAAGTCCAGAGCATCATGCAAGTTATCTATGGAGAAAATAGGATTTTGCGTTCAGTGGGAGTATCCTAGTTTGTACCAAGTAAATTAAAGTAGACTCTGGTATCTAAGGGCAGTAGACTTGTAAATTTGGTTTCAAATGAACTGGCTTTCATCCAAATTTTGGGTGATTGGCAGGTCGTCTGAATTCCATCACTCCAAAGCACTGTATGAACATATCATGAGTAGAGATGTCGCGAACCGTTCGCGAACTTCGAAAGCTGCCTTCAACATGGATGCTGTCCAGGAGGTGGGAGGGCCTGGGAGGGAGGGTCTGCTGGAGATTGGCCAGGATGTGTCAGCTGACCGGAGCTCGCCACGAACGGTTCGTGGTGAACCGTGGCGAGCCGTTCGCGGGAAGTTCGAGAACGGTTCGCGACATCACTAATCATGAGCAATCGAGCTGGGCAATAGATGAGTTCCATCTATGGTGCCAACAAAACTGATTATTGATGAGGAAAAAAGGTGATGGTTAAGGGGAAGCAACCTAATGCTAATTTTATTCATTAACCAAGTGAGAAGTGTCCCAATGAAGGGAAACAAAATTCTATATTTATAAATGATATTTTTAATAAATATATTGTATTACCCTCCTCTTTTTCCTTCTCTTGACTAGAGGGCAGCCATTAAATGTTGACTTTATTCACAAATCAAGTGATAAGTGAGCAATAGAAGGAAAAAAGGAGGAGTAAAAACATAATTTAATAAATATATAACATATAAATTTATCAGTATAAACCAATATATTTTTTTACTTCTCATTCTCTTTTACCCTCTTTGGTTATTTTTTCTCACTTAATCTGTGAGCCAAATAGTGTGAAAATGCTCCAGTATACAAGAAAATATATGCATAATATTTATATTTTGCAGTACTCTAAATGGCTCGTTTTCCTTGCATTTTGGTTTGTCTGCACAGTTTTCACAAATATTTTGCATCAACATTATGTGGATGAGCCCAACCTGGATTACTATCAGACTACTCAAAAAACCTATTAATGTTTTTTTAGGTGAAGTGATTTGGCTGAACAAATTTTTTACAATATGTACACATCTAAAGGACAATTTGAAGATTGGTGAGGACAATATTTCTGACATAGTACCTGTGGCTTGACGTTGGATTGAACACCTGTGTTTTTAATTGGTCCCTGCATTAAGTAAATGTGAATGTGAAATGCAATTGTATTTGTAATGCAATTGTAAAGATTGGGGAGTGAGCATGTTTACATTGAAGATTTCCAAAGTATACATATTTAATATTTAATGAATTACAACAGTAGACAACTATTAAGACAACATTGATTAAAATTGTGAATTTGTTCCCAGTGTCATCAACCATGTACCCAATGATGTCCCTGTTGGATTGTATGGCTGAATAGTACTAGTGGAGGTGCATACAAGATGGATGATATTGGGTACCCCTGTCTGGTCCACTTAGTAATGTGTTATCTCCTCTATGATGGCTTTATTGACTTGGACATATAAATTGGAACATAAGGCTCTCAATGGAGCAGGCATCTGCTATCAGAAATCAGGGCACAGGCAAAAATTATTCTTTGATTTTCCAGGGTTATGAATTGTGAAAGAAATATTTTTGTCAACTGAGTAAGAGAAGTACAGATTAAATGCTTTATCAATGCCTAGTGGAAGTGTGAGAATATTCCATCTCTGTGTATAATTGTATGGATTTTTTCTATAAAACATGGCAAATATGTGAGTTAGTTATTCACATTCATTGCAATATTTATAGAAGTAGGGTTACTCTCGCTTGTACTGGATGTGTAGAATGTATGGATGGAGGGAGTTAAGTTCCAATCTATCTCAGTTTATTGTATGTAGCTTCAGCTTGTGGTTGAGTCTGAGAGTATTCTAATTGTTTAATAGGAGCGAGGTGTTTCTTTATATAGTCAGTGCTTAACTTTATTCTGTGTGTGCCTATTTATAAGAAGTATACCCTTAATGCACATTGTATTTCCCAGATGGACATTTTGCAGACACCTGGGACCTCATTGACTGAGAAAGTCCAATCATGCTGAACCTGTGTGAGCATTTCTAGGTCATTAAATTAGATTTCATTAAGATTCCAAGACCATTGTTTTGGTTTAGAATATAGAGTTTAGACAGTGTTCAAGTAAGTTACAAACATTCCCTTGGTTAAAAAGTTTATGTTGTGCCTACTGTTATATCAGTAGTGATGTCCCGAACGGTTCGCCGAACAGTTCGGGAACGGTTCGCGAACGGTTCGCCACGAACGGTTCGCTGTGGACTCATCATTGAGTAAACTTTGACCCTGTACCTCACAGTCAGCAGACACATTCCAGCCAATCAGCAGCAGACCCTCCCACCTCCTGGACAGCATCCATTTTACATTCATTGTGAAGCTGCATTCTTAGTGAGCTGCCCAGGAGGTGGGAGGATCTGGGAGGGAGGGTCTGCTGCTGATTGGCTGGAATGTGTCTGCTGACTGTGAGGTACAGGGTCAAAGTTTACTCAATGATGAGTCCGTGGCGAACAGTTCGTGGCGAACCGTTCGCGAACTGTTCGGCAATCCGTTCGGGACATCACTATATATCAGCTGTAGAACTTTTGCCATATCAGTACATTCCCTCTAACATATTATAACATGTAAAGTGGTAAGATCACATTTTAGTGCTATAAAAATAAAGCATAACTTCAATGACTAATGTCTTATTACCCTCTGAATCAAGAAGAAAGTATTTTCCCTTTGTAGCAATTCTCCTTCATGTTTTTTTGGCTTCTATTGGGTTAGCAGCAAATAAAGGGAAGTTTAAATGATTAATGGTTAAACATTACCTTTTTCCACCTATATTACCAGGGATCTATATAACTGGTGGCAAACAAGGATACAACCTTCATTTTTATAAAGAGTCTTTATCTTGATTTTTGATAGTTCTTTCCATTTATTATTACTATAGTTATTCAATCTACTGTGAAGCTGGCTATATGCATTGCTTGAGCTATATATTTTGCATTCACTGCAGCTAGCCACAGCGTCACTAACCACTAGAAGGAGAGTTGAGTCTTGCCTTCGCTAACATTTATCATTGGACTCTAGACATTAATTACTGCTTGGTGCGTGTTCCATGCGTTGGTCATTTATTGCAGTCTGACTATTCAATAGTAAATGACAAGTTTCTAAACACAATGTATGAAAATCGGAACATTGTGAAGCTTAATTACATTGGTTTGAATAGTGCCTGATCATTTATTTTATCTTTTTTAAATAGTCACCATCCATTATTCGTACAATGACAACTCGGACTGAAAAAGAATTTGGACAGTTTGCTGCTTAGACACATCTTTAATTGCTTTGGTGATAGCTCTAAAAGTACTATAATTATTATCCCGGGGGTATTTTTTGTCTTTTTTTTTTCCATTTTCCAGGTTGTTGTAAACTGGATCCATTTGAAAAGGAGAGATATACCTTATTTATCCTTTGTGGAAATTGCTCCCAAGCCTTTCTAAATGAATGATAGCTTGGGTGATGGGGGTTCTGTAATTAAAGAGTGTAGAAGATAGATCTATTTTGAAACATATTGCTCATTTTAATAGCTATTTGTTTCCCCTAGACAGAAAACACAGAGAGAAAGCTTTTATGCCACAGACAGCACCAACCACATTATTTAAGATTAAAGAAAATATACTGTCTCACTTTTAATTAAAAAGATGAAGGAGAAAACATTTACCCTTATTGTACACAGTTTCATTTAACAAGAAGGGAAAGTCACTAAATGTTGATTTTATTCACAGATAAAATGGGAAGAGAGAAATAAAGGGGAAACAATAAGAAACAGTGAAAATAAATCGATATTTATCAATATATATTTAATAAATATACAATATATATAATGTAGAATTGTTTCTGCTCTTCCTCTTTTTCCTCTATTGGTTACTTTTTTTTATTTTTAAATCTTTACTTGGGTTTTATCAGCATTTCACAGGTGTGTAACAATAATAAGGGTATAGAGTTTACTTTCATCCACACGCAGGTGGTTTAATTGGCGAACAAAGTGGAAGCGTCAGAACAATAACAGTAAATATCTTGCACATTCCTAAATGGTAACATGTATCATTGCTTAGTTGAAAAATTATCTTCTCCTCGCAAAACATAGGCTTGGAGTTTGGAACCTATAACCTTTTACTGCTTACATATCGAGAAATGCCGATGTCAACTGCTGACTTGACGGGTCTGGCGCTGTACGTGCATGCTACCTCTAAGGTGTGTGTTCATAGATAGCGAAGCGCTGGTTTCGTGATTTCGTGGGTTTGTAAATTTCGTATAAAGGAGGGGGCAGTAGGGTCAATTTTTTTTAACAATTTTTATTTGAATAATGTTATAACCACAAAGGAGGAAAACAGTGGAGGAAAAAGTTGGAGCAATCTTTATAACATAAATCATTTGTACTATGCATCATGTTTCTAACTGTGTGTTTCTTTGTTATGTCTGGGCACAGTGAGCAGTGTTCTATTCTTAACCACTGACTGAATGTGCAAGGAAGAACAGCATGTCATTCGCGTACGCTGCGACACAGTACTCTCTGCGTCCGAGGGTGAATCCCCTCTATTGGTTATTTTTTGTCACTTGATCTGAGAGCCAAATGATGTAAAAAGTGCTCCAATCAGTGTGCTGCAAAATAAATACAAAATATTATACTATGTATCATTTTTACTGTAGACTGATGAGCCCATTTTAAAAGCCTTTTTATCTGATTACTTTTCCAAATTGGCTTTCCATTACCAAACTTCTGCTAAGCCTAACTGCCATATGGGTGAAATTCAACTGTCCTGAAACATTTTCTATTTTGGAAAAGTTGATTCGGCTGAACCAATTTCTCTTGCCAGGTACAAGTCTGCATTCTCAGGTCTCCTGGGATGGCTCTGTCACCATATACAAACCATCTGATTCCAGTCTATGCAAACCAAGTGCACGTTCTGGCTTCTAATTTATGGAGACCAGGTGCATCCATGATTTGTAAGGGCAGCAAAAATAACAATCCTAAGAACGTTATTATACTCACTTGGTTCTGCTTTGCAAGTCAACATATGCCATGCAAGCTATAAAAATACCAACTCATCATATGCATAATAATTATGTATTTAGGCTGTTGATGTGAATCTACCTTATTAGCCTAAAATGCAGATATGAATCTTTCCTGCACATTACAAGCTTCACTTATTGTACAAGGCTGATTAAGCCAACCAACGCCTATTAATTTAATTATTTAAGCAAGCATGATATTGCTTGAAAACTATCATAATCACTAATATCTAATTCATTTTTACTGCAGAGCAAATTAGTAGACTGACAGGGATTATAGTAATACAAAGTTAGAAAGTTATTTGGAATTAAACAGGTGATTAGTGCCTTGGTGCACATGTTGTATTTATAAAATGACTTAATATCTTCTCTGTTAGATTTAGGATAAACGTAAAAACGTGTTCAGAATGCGCTTAAGCTAATTCCAAGCCATCATTACTTCTCCTTCCCCCTTCTTATTACAGGTACTTGGATCTAGGATTTTGAACTTTATGAACTTTTTAAAACCATTTGATACCTTATTCAGGATTTCAGCTAGATCACGTTACTCATCATGTCTGCAAGTATTTTCTGTTCCATGTTACGTATGCTTCAATATGCGGAGTACTTTTAAGCACCCGCCTTGTGGAAATAATTCAGAGTTTACTGGTTACAAAGTGTGGTTCTTTTTTTTGGAATTGTGGTAAATATTTTATTCAAGTGCCCTGTCAGAGCTTAGCTGATATCCTCCTGTTTTGGTAATGCCAGATAACGCTTGCATGCTAAAAATAAGATAGCAAAAGAAATGTCTGTGTATTCTAGCGCTTAGGATCAATAATTTATTTATTTATTATTGCTATTTATAAAGCGCACACAGATTCCGCAGCGCTGATTACTTTTCCAAATTGGCTTTCCATTACCAAACTTCTGCTGAGCCTAACTGCCATATGGGTGAAATTCAACTGTCCTGAAACATTTTCTATTTTGGAAAAGTTGATTCGGCTGAACCAATTTCTCTTGGTACAAAAAGCTACCACACTTATGTGAGTTCCTCCCAAACTGCACACAGCATAAGATTATGTAAACAAATGAACTAAGTGGTTATACTATCACCAGTGCATATAGTGGAGTGCTAAAGTTAGATAAATACCAGTACACTTACCCTTATACAATAAGGGATGCCAGATAAATAACTATAATACAAAAAAGAGCACTATATGGTGCAATAAGGTCTTAGGACTAAGATGTGACCAATTGATAAGTGGTGTCTCACTCACAAGTGTAGAGCCAAAAGGGACAGGCTCAGGTCACTTCAGCAGTTGTGTTCTATGGTGACACTATCCCTCTTCTTGTCTTTAATTTGGATACACTCAAAAATGGGGACAATAAAACAGAGGGAAGTAAAAGCTTCTGGTGAAGTATGTCAGGTACTTTTTTAAGTGACTCAGTGCATAATTGTATAAATGAACTGCTCACCTTCTTTAGAAGCCTCAATACTTGGCTCCAAGTGGAAGAACCCTGTGTCACTTAAGCTGGACACTACCCTTCTTTGATGATGAAGTAGATTCTGAAGATGGCACCAGACAGTATTAGTAATAAAACTGGTAAATATTTATTAAGACAAATAGTACTCAAAAACAATAAAAACAATATATGTAAAAAGTCTAAGGTGCTGAATCCTCCTGAGACGCGTTTCGCCGTTTTCTAAGGCTTTTTCAATCAGATGAATCTACTTCCTTGTCTGGGTGTTTTTAAATCGCCCAGACGCAATCCTATTGGTCCGTCCCACCTCTTACCGGCCAATCGCAGATGTATGATTTCGTGGGAGTTCTTAACCCCAGATGTTTCTTGTAATCCTGTTGAGTAAGTAGGGATTACGCAGCAAAATTCCGGTCTCGTCATTTCTTCTAAATCGCCATCTTGTTTTCGGGCAAAGAATACTGGCAGTAATGTGGTTTAAAGATGAACGGAAATGACATGACGGATTCAGCATCACGTGACGCCCGGTTTCAGTTCATGCGTACAAAACATCCATAGCTATAAGACATCTTAGTCTTAAGACCTTATTGCACCATATAGTGCTCTTTATTTGCATTATAGTTATTTATCTGGAATCCCTTATTGTATAAAGGTAAGTGTACTGGTATTTATATCACTTTAGCGCTCCACTATATGCACTGGTGGTAGTATAACCACTTAGTACATTTGTTCACATAAAAATAAGACAAGGTTCGTAAAAGATGAAAAGGATGGTCTCCCTCTTCGCAATGATCTATTAAAATATAAAAATATATATCATAGCTGGACAAATGGTTTTAGCAATTACTCTATATTTTATATTTATAATTGTTAGAAAGCAACATCTGTGCTCAACATCTGTACTCAATCTAACATGTTTATTTCCCCTTTAATTTGTATTGTTACAGTATCCTTCTTATAATTCATTTCTTTTCTCACTTTCCCTTGCACAGCATGACTTTGTACCTTGTAAATCACTTCAGTGTACTAAGGGATTATTGTGTTATCAGAAGTCAGCATGATATTTAAACCATTCTCAGCTAGAGCAATCATTCCACTGTATAACCCTCAAAAATAATTTACGTGGAATTTTGTCTAAGTGGTGTGGACATGTCAGTTACGGGCATATCAGGATTTTCAGGCAGGCAAAAGAAAGAGACGAATGCCTAACTAATAAAGGAATGATTTTATGTTACATGTTACTAAAATGATTTATGACATTCTACAACCACATGTCAGGCAAGTATTTTGCATGATAGAGAATTGATGATACCATGTTAGGCACAGCATACATAAAACACTATGCTTATTTTGGAATAGAAAACAGTAAAAGTGATTTAGTGCTGATTGCTTTAATGGAAATACTGAGACTATATTATATGTTTTTTAAAATCAATGTGCCCTTAGGCAGACATTTGCGGAATGGGCTGAGACATTATGACAATGACTGCACATAAAGATTCTTAGCCAGAAATATATAACATGTAATGATTTATCAGTAATACTGGGTGTAAAAAAAACAAGATACAAATAGCATGGGGCAACAGCCTCAAATGGCAAGTGACAATCTTAGCCCATATATAATTCCAACATCTATGCACAGGTAATTTTATTTTTTATCTTTTTAATGTTATCTATTAAAATAATTTCTGTAGCAGATTAAATTCAAATTTCAAAATTAGAGGACCACTAGAGGCAAACAGAATACTTAATCTCAATGAAGCACGGGCATAAACTGGGGTGACCTGGGTCCCCGAAAAAGACCTGGGTCTACACTTTGCCATTTATTACTGCTAGCACCGTGTCCCCCTGATCTTTGCTTGGCCAGAACAGGGAACTCATGGCTAATAATAATGAATGACAAAATGCTGAAAAATATAATAGCAAAGGGACGAGATTACTTCTGCCAAGAGCAGAATACCGGCATGGCTCCCGACATCTCTGGTTGTTCAGGGTATTGCTGCGGGTTACCATGGCAACAGTCTGAGTGCCAGAACTCACAAGAGAAACCTACACTGCTTGCATCCAGCAGAGGTGCAGAGCAGATACACTGAAAAAGTAGCCATAGGCCGTGTTGTGTGTGAATATGAGCAACCGATTGATTGCGTGTGTGTTTGTGTGTGTGTATTTGTATAAATGTTTATCTGTGAGTGCATGAGTGTGTATATGTGTAATAGTGTGTGTATCTGTGAGTATGTGTAATAGTCTGTGTGTTTCTGTGTTTGAGTGTGTATGTGTAATATTGTATGCATATGTGTAGCAGTCTGTGTGTGTGTTTGTGTTTGTTCCTGTGAGTTTATGTAACAGTTTGTGCATATATGTGAGTGTATGAGTTTGTATATGTATAACTGTGTGTATGTGTGCGTGATTGTGTATATGTGTAACAGTATGTGTGATTGTATTTGTAACATCGTCTGTGTCAATTCTATATGTCTCATCATATGTAGAATCTGTCAGAGTATTGGTGTCTTACATTACCTTTTCCTGTTATAAAGATACTTTATACACCACTCAATCATTGTCAAACACAAAATGTGCTTGGATGATGTGTCCTGGATATCAGACATTGTTCAATGTTACAATACAAAGAGATCCAGGTCAGCACAAAAGGTACATGTACACCATCTAACTGTAACAACTAAAAACATATTTTTTATTTTTTTCACATGCGCCATCCCCTTTTCTCACACAACTCTAGAAAACTTGGTAAATTGGTTGAGAGATTTGTGCAGCCCTGTCAACTTTTTCCCCAATTATCATATCTTATCACCTTGGATTGAAATATTTGTGGTTTCTCTGCTGGTGTTTCTTAAATGATAAGCTCGGGAAGCCTTAACGTATTGTCATCATCTCTTTGGTGAATTTTTTTTCCGAGCAACTGGTGAAAAAAATCCAAAGTGCGTTCATGAAAGGCATGACACACATTTCATCATTTATGGCTTGTCAGGTACAGTACTGCCTCAGCGTATTTGAGACACATCACAAACCAGGCTGCATCAGTAGTTAATAGTCTGAATTTATAGTTCACACATAAACTTTCCTGCAATCCTAAAGAAAAGAGGTACACTGCTATAAAGTTAATGATGTTCTGATCAATATAACAGTAAACGCATAGCTACATGGTGCTGCCACTGAAACTTGTTTGTTACAAGAGGCTTATCTTTGTAAGTGTGATTGCAGATGATCAGGGTAGTTTGCATTCTGATCAGTTTTCCTGGTACCCTCATGCTTCTCTGCAATTCTCAGAGCAATTTATGTTAATTGAGCTGGAAAATGATCTAAAAATCAGCATTTCTTTAGAACCCTGCATTAACGTTCTGTTGAATCATGCCTCACTCTGCATAAATATTAATATAACTGGGGAAGCTAACCAGCAGGATGCTTAAATATAATTCGAGACCACAACTCTCCAAACTAATACATTCACTACAATCAACTGACTTTAATGTTAATAATTTGGATGGGAAGATTGGATATGGGCAAAAGATCATTTATTTTTTATTGGATTATTGGCATGAGAAGAAAAATGCTTCAATCATGCATGGATATAATTTTGTGTTAAATACCAATATCCTCCTTTGTTAATAAATTTTACCATCCGATCATTTCCATTGTGCCACGTCCAGTATATACTTGATTGGCTTTATAGGTACATGCCCATATGAAATGCATGTTGTTATGCATCTTCTGCATGTTCTGTTACTGAGAAACTGCACCATTCAAAACCAATGCAGTAATTAAAAAAAATGCCTCATGCCCTCATCATATGATCCTTTTTCCCACTGGCCACTTTTCCTGCTCTGGGACTATGCCGTCCCCATCCAAGGGCATAGGATGACTCTGGATTAGTGAATGGACTCTCACAGCTGGTGGCATGCTTTCCAACAAGCTCTTTTTCAGGGACATTTCACAGTTGACACAAGAACACTCCAAGCTCAAGTTTTGCATAACGTGTTTGTTTTGTTTAATCATAATATTTTCTTTCTATTACCCACCTACACATGCCATGCTATCTACTTCCTTATAATTTACATTGAGCAATGTCTCCAAAAGAAAGCTCTTGTATTATCTCTTGTTGTCATTTTTATGTCACTAAAAAATGTGCAGCTTACCTTGACAAGTTTTCCCTACACTGCTCCTGTTTATGTCATATGTCTGCTTACCTGTGATTATACGACTGCACAACAAAAATGAAGAATGTCAAATAAATGCCTCATGGTGGTATAACTTCTGTATGGAGAGTATGGTCAGTAACAAAAAGTATAATAACTCCTCGAAATTATGACAAAATAATGTCCTGTGCCTTAAGCCTTAATTAAAATAAAACACATTGTCTAGCTGTCTTGCTTAATTGTTAGTTTAGAACAGTAGAGTGCTGGTTGGCTACCTCTAGACAGGCAACTTTTAATTAGCAAAGAAAGACAGCATTAAATGAATACTTTAAGCACCAAAATGATTTTAGTGTATAGATCAGATCATGTCCCTGCAGTCTGATTGTTCAATTTTCTGCAATTCATTAGTTAAATCACATTGTTTATGCAGCCCTTGTCCAACTTCTCCGGCATGTCACAGCACTACGGAATTTGTTGGAGCTACATAAATAATAAAATAATCATAATAATAATAATAATGTCCCCTACACAGTCTCTGTACACACTTCCTATAAAGAGAGACCTAATGTTTAAACTTCTTTTATTGCACAGTCTGTTTAATTTAGAATTTCTTATCGTTTATGAGTCTAACAGGACTCTGTGTCACATGTCATGTCCCATGTCATGATTCCTGACTCCAACTGGAGTCACTGTCCCTATGTATTTGTGTCCATATCCCCATTGTCAACATTTGTTTATCTTCTTGTACAAAGTATTTGCGTAGGCAGTTGACTAATTAGGAATGTAGTACATGCTATGATTACACTTTTTATCTCACGTTAAATTTCCAAAGCCTGTACCATCTCTAGGTGCTAAACATGAGGATCTTTATACCCATCGGTTCGATGTGTTTAAGGTAGGATTGTTGAGGACAATCTCTTTTACGTCAGAACCTTGTAGATCAGGGCAAAATCTCTTTTTTACAAGGCATTGCAAATAAATCAGTGTTTTAATCATTCTAATAGCTCTATCTGTGCTAATTATCTACTGTAGATGCTGGCATTTTTTAAGGTAACAATAAAGGCTGCTGCTCCAGATATTGATGGTGCTCCAGTAGTATTTATTTTATGTATTCTACCAGAGGTACTTCAACAGCAGAATCTTTGTTAAGCACACGACCAGGTAAGAAATGCTGACACCGCATCATCTAAATACACCTTACTATTTAAAACACCACAAGAAATAAAGACGCCCTATTCCTCCACTAGCTGTGTAGCAATCTGCTTTACCGCGTTCATTTGGGGACATTCTGAAAACCTGCTCTGCTAAGGGGACTTGAGGACAAGTTCTGAGAAACTCCATCATAATAAATGCACCAATTCTACTCAAATGTGTAACATTGTTACAAGTAATAATATACGGATTTAATGAAATTGGAATTATTTCCAGATTAAATGTAATATTAAAATGTTAATTCTATGTTTTAATTTCAGAAATACATGTTTAATCATAAATATTAAAGAAGAAAGAAACATAAGTGCAAAGACTAAGAATTTCATTTGCATGAAGTTCTAATTCGTGAAAGATGTTTAACGCTGCGTTGAAAGATTATTTATTTGATGAAGTAAGCTTTCACTAGCTTGCTCATTATCATTAATTTAAGAAACAGCTTCCTTTTATTGGTCTTCCTTCATTTCCATGTTAAACTCATTGTTGGGTAGAATTAATTGATTTCCATTTTGCTTCAATTCTCATATGTTTAAAATGTAACATTTAAAGTAATTAAAATGTATTGGCTTCATATCAGTATTGTAGAAAGGCTGCAAACAACCGCAGTATCTTATCACTATCATTAACTTCATTAGCGATGCCCAGTTGGGGATTTGATTACAGCAACATTTTCTGTAGTAAAAAATTAGAACCTTGGCATAATTCCAAATACACTTATTTTGGTTTAGGTTTAGATAAAAAAGTAAGTTCCTGTATATTTAATGTGGTAGAATGAAAATAACAATTTTATAAACTATTTTGTCTGCTAACGCGTCATAAGCTGGCTTTTTTTATTGCCATTTGATAATTTCTTTCTAGCCAAATTAGATTTAAAAAAAACAGGAGCACCAGAGGGTCGTAGTAATGCACAATATAATACATTTTGTAGTTCAGCTACATGGTAACATATATTTGCTCCATTCCATTCATTAACATCAGGATACCAACGCACAGGGTGCTCAAAAAGGCAAGTATGTCACTGCTCGTGGGCTTCTTAAACGGTCCAGATGGCCAATCCTAACTAAGATTAACAAATAACATGAGAGATGTGTTTTTAAAAGAAAGGGTTAAATGTTAATTATACTCCTGCTATCAAAAATAGATATCAGGAGAGAGGAACCAAGCCACGGCCAATATATTTCTAAGAAATAAGACGCCTAGGGTGAAAAGATTAATAAGGATTAAAGAGCGTAAAATGTAACAAAGACAGAATAAATACTAATACGCATATTTAATGTGTTTAAAGGTACATTTCTGTGAGTATTAGTGAACTTTAGATAATTTAGAGCTAGTAGAAGAAGAAGAGAAATAGAAATATTTTTGGACATAAAGTATCAAAATATACATCAGAGTGAATAACTTCCACTGATATGATAATAGTTCCTATTTGCTTTGTTTATTTAAGCTATGATAACTATGTTAACTTGTCATAAATCTTTGTTACTAAATTATATTACATTAATGTTAATTACTTATGAACTTGAATTAATTAATTAACGTTAATGTTAATTACTTATGAACTTGAATTAGTAAAACCTACAGAGAAGCATTATACAGTGTACAAGCCCAAGGGCAGGTGCAAAATTGTTATTATAAAATATACTAAAACATAATTACAATAAATAAACATTCTATCTGAAATTTTAGTGCCCGTGACATAGTATTGTGCAGAAATTCATTCACTGCTATATAAAATTAAATGAATTAATTTATGGTCCGAACAGACCTCTATGTAGAAGATACAAATCCTAAGAATTTGCAGTGAATGCAGAAACTAAACAGGTGTCTTTATAACATGTTTAATTTAATGTATATAATTTTAATGCATTATCTATATCATTATAAGATGATTTATATCTACATGTAGAATTTTAAATTCTGGTCCTTGCTTACAAATCTCTTCATAACACTGCTCCTATCTACTTATCCTTACTAATACATATGTAAGTATGTACGTCCCATTCAAGTCTCGATGCTCTGCCTAAGACCCATGTCGATCCTCTTTTCATACTTGCACCTCTGATTTTCACCTCCAAGACTTCTCCTTGTTTGCACTGTTCCTATGGAACTCACTTCCCTGCAACATTAGACTCTCGACCAATTAAATAAAAAAAAACACTGAAAACATAGTTAATCAAGAAGGCATATCAATTAAACTGTTGACAGCTATCCCATCCACACATCTCAATTACCATTCTTGCTTCCTCTTCTGCCACTGTGCCACGTAAAATAAACAAGCTCTTTTGTCATTTAATCTCACTACCTTTAAAATGGAGATTTGATACAAATAGTTTTTAAATATTTCCAGTGATTATTTTATTATTTTAAGTGATAAACAATACATGCGTATTGTTATGTAAAATATGTCTTTGCATCTTGGAGATGGAATAGAATGTGTATTTTTAAGTTTTCACCCTCTCTTCTCCTTTTTAGTTTGAAGCGGAACTGTCAAACTATGATGTATAATATAGTAACTTGTATTTATTTATAACAATATAACAGTAATAGTTATTATACATTAAGATTTCAGAGTCACATACAAGCTTTCTATTTTATTTCTAAGTAGGAATTGTATTTACTTTTTCAAAGTCACAGTTTGAACAGTGCCTAAGTACTGAGCATAAAATAAACATGCACCCATAATATATTAGCTATTGACATGAATAACGTGGGAGATATTTTGTTGAAACAAATGCAAATATAAAAAAAAACAAAAAACAAGAAGCAAATATTAAAAGTATGAACTCAGGTTGCAAGATATTATTCAGACTACTAGACCTGTACATTTGTTATCACCTGAGTACCATTTCAGCCAAATTTTTGATCAGTAATTCTTTCAAATTCTGCATCTCAATCGGCAAATGATCAAATCCCAAAACAGGCTAAATGGGCAATAGATGAGCCATTTCATTTTATTTCTGCCACCTGTAGCACCATTAAAAGGGGCTAGGAAAGGAGAAGAAACTGATTATCATTTTGTAGTTTACTAATAGGCACATTTTTACATTATTTCAGTTTGTCTGAATTGTTTTCTCTGAAACTGTTGCATTGAACCAAAATTCAACATGGACGAAATTCGGTCCAACCGAATTTCTTTTTGTCAGATGAACCAATTAGACAAACCAAATTATTCTCCTGTACGCAAGTCTATTGACTGCAATCTGCAACATACTGGAGAATTTCAGAAAGTCCAGGCTAACTGGTGGTTGTTTTGATCAAATATTTAATGAATGTCTGCATGTATTATGTCACTCCTTTTGAAAAGTGGGGGCTTTGCTTGCATTCTGCATTTTGCTTCATATATTTGTTAAACCCAAAATATGAATAATGTATTTAAAAAATATATATATTTAATAAATTAGACTGAAATAGTCATTCATATGGGTATACTGAATAAAATATATAAAATTTCTAGTGAAATTTGAGAATTCTGCACTTCTGATAATCCAGTCATTAATTTATAAAATAATGTAATACATGCAAAATCCAAATAAATTATTCATATGAATGAACTAGTTCCAAGTTGAGAGCAAGTGCCAGGAGGATTCTCTGGCTTGGGTAAGTTTACGATATAGGGGATGAGCATTTGGATAACAATTTTGAGTTCTACATATTATATTTAGTTAATACAATTAGAGAAGAGCTAGTAGTAGAACAATGCTTCGGGAGTGAATGAAAATTTAGGTAAGCTAGTTAAAAAATTTAAAATATGTCAAACATACATTACAATTGGAAAGGTAGGAGGAAAGCGCACCCTCCCCACCAAAAAAAAATATGTACAAAAATTTATACATACACAGAGATTGAAATGAAAACATAAAGTAATGTACTTACATTTTTATTTATTTTTTAATTTAAATATCTATTAGTACCTGCTTCACCATTGGAGTATCTTTTTCTTGTACTCATTCCTATATATGTTCTGCATACTGCACTTTATTTGAGACACCTAGTACGTCTGTATCATCATATATCCTTAGACGGGATTGTTTTGTCAATTAGCTCAATAAAATGTGAGTGAAAACCACACAAGATTATTCACCACTTACTCACTGTACATACTGTACTGCACTATTATATTTTTTGCTTTTATCTTTGAGGTCAACTGTGTGTACAACTTTAAAAAAGACCTGTGTACGTATAAATTACTGTACATAATTTTTTTGAGGGTGCGGTTTTCTCCAACCTTTTCCATATTTCACTGTCTACAAGGTTTGGGAATCCTTGAGCCAGTTACTGCAGCCCATTTTTACCCTGTGTTTAATACTATAATGAGCGCCTATAACTTTCCTTTTTTTATACATTCCAATTTAATGATTTTTTTAATGCTTTAATATATATGCAGTATAAACAGGCACAGAGCACTATATAGATACAGTGTAAATCTCTTTTCTTGGAGGATGTCCTTTGAACCAATTGGCCTAGCAACAGAGTGACATTACTATGTGAACCCGGGAAAATGGTAAAAGTAGAGTCAGCACAGTCCAGTCTATAGAGATTCATAGTTCTCCACTTGGACATAGTGTCCATATGCATAATGAACAAAATCCTGAATAGAAATAAATGTAATGAATATCAGAAATATACATATGTAGCACAGCACGAGGCAGAGGTCCATGCTCTACAAATATAATGGAGAAAGATGATGGAAATACAACAAATACAATGAAAAAGTAAAACAGCACACAATACCTATGTACAATATAGATACAATATATGCAAAGTTTGTTCGAGAGAGCTAAATAAAAATATATTTCAGACCATACTGGGTAAGTATATATATTTAGTTAAT
>OW240914.1:339191868-339215250 GCA_933207985.1 Pelobates cultripes | reverse complement strand
CCAAATTGCAATCAATAAAATTACTTAATTATGGCGGTCGGAGCCTGGCAGCCATCCTGTTAAGACGCCATCTAAAACTGCTCTCCCAAACCCGGAGAGAATCTGCCAAATACCCACCAAACAAAGCCTCATCGAACCCCAACAAGTACCCAGTACTGACCGGCGATAAGTACCGCACCGATAGATGCCTTTTTTCCAGGCACCCAAGCAGACCAGGCAGAAGCGCAAACCTGCGGCCTACCGTGCAACTCCAATCCAAGACCTAGAGGCCTACCTCGGCAGAAGCCTCTGGGAAGGCTACCCATCCAGTCGGGACACAGGCGCCACAGTCATGGGTCGCCGCTCACACAAAGCCACAGCTGGTCCCAACACACAAGGCAGAGACATAGGGGGGATGTGGCTCAGGCCTGCACAAACGGAGCCAGTACACGCCGTGCAACGACTCCCTGCGGACCGAGCACCCGAACCCGATGGGGGAGAGCCGGATGAGATGGCGGCCTCCCCGATGGGACACCCACTAACACCGGAACCCCGGGATGATTCAGCCCCCGCTACTAAAGGAGACCTAAAAGCCCTCCTGACCAACATACAAAACTTGCTAGCGGCCGGGCAAAACATACTAGCAGGTCAAATCATGTCCCTGGAGGACAAACAACGATGGAAGAATATCAAAATCAGAGGTGTCCCCACCACAATAACGACTGAGGAGCTACCGCATTATACGCGGAGACTGCTCACAACACTGCTACCCCAGGCACGCACGATAGTACATAGGCGCTCACCACGAATATCGCCACTCTGCCCACCCCACACCACCCCCAGGGATAGGGGGCTAGTTGAGATGCCACACAGGGTACAGCGCAAACCGGAGCGCCTTACACACATGTCATTCCAACCACCCTGGTACTAGAAGGAGCTCCGCAGGCGATTACACACAGGCATCCAGATCCACAAACCTAAAACCGCTTGTAACAGTCACATACATGCTCCCACACACACTGACACACCGCAACCCGAACCAGGGAGCACCCACACACTCCCACACTTGTAGTACACCAGAGCAATAACTCCCACAATAACAAACCTACACAACCCAGCAGACCCCAGGTATGCCACCCAACATGATGGATATATGAAAATGTGCTTACAACCTTGAAACATCAATGTTAACACTATTTTACTGTACTGCTTTAAATTATCATACCACTGTTTATGTATGATGCTGTCATCTTGCCAAACCAAGCTCACATAAATAAAGAATTTAAAAAAAAAAAGTTACTTAATTATGTAAAAATATTACATAAATGTGCATGTAGAATTTAAATATTTATACATATTTATATATTTGAAGTCCAGGTGAAAATTTATGAAATTATTTATGTAATTATGTATATGGACATATGTATATTTCATATTTTTATTTATTTTTATATACATATATATATATAATTTCATTCTACGTGTATTTTGAAATAAATATACATCCCCCCTTTCGTATAACAATCAGCACAAATAGCCCTATGGTCAGATAGAGCTTTTCATGAAAAAATGTGTATACTTCAACTCCACAGGTATTTAAATTCATCTGAAATTAGTCTGAATCATGCATTATGGTCATACAACTAACTACTGACGTCTAGCGGTTATTAAATTTAGGTTAAATTAATTAATCGAAATTCTACATGTTACTGTTTTAATAAATAGCTGTTTATCTTAATACCATTCACTTGGGTAGTTTAAGTTACTATTGTAATTTTGCATTAAGTTTAATTTACTACGCCTTTGATCCTGGTGTAGGCCTATCCTATAAATAAATATCGGTTTCAGAAATCACCTACACTCTCAATTTTATACTACCCCACCTTGGGTTTATGCTGGAAGATCATGTAACATTGTTCTCTTACATGATGCACAATACATATTCCCCATGCTAGGAATTATCCTTCTCGTAGTAGTCCCCCTCATTCGTTTAGGGTCGCAATTTCACTATCCATTACATGGATTGTTATTCCCCTTATATGTTTACTTAAATATACATGATTTCTACATGAAGATTTCACTCTTACATCTCTAATGCTCACCTGGGGTATTCCTACACTCAATACTACTAAGTCTTACTTTAACCTAAATCACCAACAGGCTAAATTCCCATACTGCTTCACCGGGGTAAAACAGTATGTTCTATGCTCTTTGCACCTATGTTACTACTATTCCATTTCTAATAGAAATACTGTTGCTTGTATATGTTTCCATATTCAGACACTTAACTGATGAGAAGCTATCACTAGTTCGGTATAGTACATTACCTAAATTCTCCACTTGGTGTATATCATTCATTACTAAGGTTAGGCTCCTTATCCTAAATCACCTGCTGGTAGCTTACCAAACTGCTTACTTCAATGCTACTCAAGTGTATAGAATACTCTCTTGCCTTTTATTACCACATGTTTTTATGTTCCTTAACAGGACTACTGTTTTATCTTGAATCTGTTTCTACCCTCAAGGAGGTCTCAGGTCATTGGCCACATAAGGGCTCAGACAATATTAATAATGTGTATAATATGTTACAGGGGCCATGTACATGCTTCTCGTATGTTTCATCATCCCATTAGATTCATCATTTAAGACTACTGCTTTCACTTGTATCCATTTTCTTTCACAATTGAGTTGAAGGTTATAGGATAATTGTATCAAGGGCATTACTCGTATTATGTTTTTTTTTTTTTATCAGATTACAGGGTGCTCAGGTTATAGGGCATATCTACACTAGTTAGGTAGGTCTGTCATAAATTAATTCAATTGGGTCCACGAACTGGCCTTACAATTCACACATGTACGTTAGTTCCATCAAGGTATCTACTATTTACAGCAACCTTCTACTTATGGTTGAAACTAACTGCACTACTTATCCTGTAGGTATAACAGAATATCTATAATTTTACATCACATACCACATCTCCTACAACTTTCTCATTAAACCCCTATAGGTCTGCTCCAATCCACTTCTTATGTTGAACCGCATTACTGTTTTACTTTTCTCCGGTACGTCAATCTACATGTACTTTTACGCTACCATACCCTTCTCCCCTTAGTTAGCTTCATAACTGGCTGACAGGGCATAAGGAGTCCAATAGGTAATAATTTCACAGGCCTCTATGCCTTAGGTTAGTTGTCCCGCAAGGCCAACACCCATACTCCTACTCAGAGGTACTATGCCCATCGGCCAAACTCATAGCTAGTTGCTCGTATGGAGGCATAGAGAGGTCCTCGACTGTCACTACCATTCTATCTTATGCTTTAAAAGTCCAGAGAGTCCGACATCCCACCACAACGTTCGGTGGCCACGAAATCCCCTCATGCCAATGCATAGATAGAGCCTCTCAAGCCACTTGGCATCTAGCAGGGCCTCACCCGTCACATCCAAGACTAATTGTTTCGCCTCCTGGCATGAGCTAGTAATCCAGTACGTTATAAGGGTTTAAACATTACTTGATTATCCAAACATGTCTCAACAACAAGCATTATTGTTTCCCACTTACTTGAGAGTCCTCCGGGGACTCTCTGCAAGTCAAGGCTAAATAGGATCCTGGAATGAAGCACCTGTGACAGGGAGGGGTGCAAAACCAAGGAGTTGGCCTGGACTCCTACATATATAAATAAAACCAAGATGGCTGCACTCACCTGCACATGCATACATAATAGGGTACCGCTGAGGCCAAAATATAAAACATACAAAATACACAATCCAGGGCACTCGCTTATTCACTAAACAATGATTTAAAATCTCACAGATTGTAATAGTTATATTTAAAAACACCTCACCTAGGCAAAAAATAATGGGGGTTTAGTTACATTATATGTTAATATATTGCATAAGCCTGCCACAACGTCAATGTACCCCATTCTTGGCATATCAATTTATAAACAACAAATGCAGTTTTACAGGTGATGGTGTGCCTTATGTCATTTACTTTATTGCAGTGTGGATGGTTAAATCTTTTTTCTGAAATCATAAGACGATATAGAAATAGGAGAGGGCACAAAAGCAAAAGCAGCGCCAAGGGGCAAACCCCCTTACAGCAGATAACTCCTATTTTCAATCTTTCCCACAGATGACTCAGTGAGACAGAAATTAACATTCTCAGTAAGGGACTTATATGTCCCTTTAAGTGGAGCACTGAGTTGTTCCAGTTTGGAAGAAATATGAGGCTCAAATAATTTTTTAATTCAATGAATAAAAATGAACCACTGCCAATACATACGGGCTTAGAAAAAAGTCAAATCTACGTTTGATCCACAAACCAGTAAACCTTCTATTAAGACATTTCTTTCCACCACATCTAAGATGACACAGGATACTTGAAAACCTATCTAAAGACCATACCATTGTTATCCGTTCTGCGGACAAGGGGAGAGGTGTTGTCCTCATGAACTATACGGATTATGCGGAGGACCTCAGACATCAACTTCAGGACTTAAATACATACAGTCCTCTACCAAGTGAAGATACAGTCCTCATCCAAAGGAAGATTTCTGATGTACTGGAGATGGGCCTCAGAGCAGGTTACATTAGTCTTGATTTGTATAGATTTTTGAATAAGCAATATCACCGCACTCCAATTATTTATAGTATACCGAAGATCCACAAAGATATGAACAGACCTCCTGGCCGCCCCATTGTTTCTGCTATTGAAGGCATTCTGGAGCCCATAGCGCAATGGTTGGATTTCATTTTTAAAGGGCCAGTTGAGGGGTTACATACATGTATTAAAGATACCCAGACTCTCCTGCACAGAATCAAGACATTGGAATTTGATGGCAAAGCCCCAATATTCATTACTATGGATGTCTCAAGTTTGTACACTGTCATCCCCCATACAGAAGGCATTGATGCGATGCAACGCGGCAGGTGTTATGTGGCACTTCGGTCTACCAAGGTCCACCTGTCGAATTTATATTGGAGCTCTTGATTCTCTACAACAACCACTTTAGATTTGATGAGCAGTGGTACTTACAAGTAGCAGGAACGCTGATGGGGTCAGCGATGGCCCCTATGTACGTGAATGCGTACATGTACATGTATGAGACGTACACATTTTGAGAAAAGAAAAGGGAAGGTAGCACCACTACAAACCACATAAATTAAAAGAGCATAGAATAGGCAGACTAAAATGCAAGATATATAATAGATAATGAGCAAATAGAAGTCCAGAATAAATAGTCTGACTGGTAGGTGAATCAAACAACGAGGTATATCTTTGTAGAGGTGAATACAGTCTTTAGTAGTGGGGGATTCTTCAGAGTGGTGTAGATGCGTCTTTGTACATCATATGAAATAAAAAAAATAATAACTGATGGTGTAGTATGTCCCGAAAGGGGTAGAAGCAATAAAAGAGTATATGGTCCTACTCACATTTTCAAGAGCTATGGACTTAGCTCTAGTGTTGATAATGTACAGTGGTATAATCCCCACTTATGGGATACATGAGGTCTTAGTATTCTTTCTTGATTAGGGAACCATATGTGGAAATAAAAGCGGGAACAGCAATAGTGCTCAAAGTATAAAATGCCAGAGATGAGAAGATAAAAAAAAACAAGTGGTTACTCACGTTTAGTTGAACAGACTAACTGTTCAATGAATACAGCTTGAGTGGTATAATCCCCACCTAGGATTCACTGTTTCTGATCTCCACTTGATAAAGCTTAAGGGCGAAACGCATTGTGGTATATATATATATATATATATATATATATATATATATATATATATATACACACACACACACACACAAGTCCCCTGCACTCACGTTTCAAGTATACCACTGCTGGATGCAAAACCAGAGCTCCAAAACATAAAGAATCTAATAAGGAAGGATGCTCTCCGGACTTAAAACTTCAATTTAATATAACATCTTAAAAATAACGACCAACGTTTCGGTCCCCGCTCGGGACCTTCCTCAGGGTCAAAAACAGGACAACAAAATACAGTACACAGCCAAGCAATATATATCATCAATAATTAGTGAAAATAGCTCACTCAAGTGTATATATGCTTATTTGCATATCTTAAATATGACACTTGTCCAGACACTGGAGTGCTGTTTGATTTATATAGTTAACGCAAGAAGTACCCTTGATTACATATTTAATTATGGTAATGCATTTTGAGGATTCACAATAAGCAGCTCGAAATTTAATATGACAACAGAATATCACAGGCAAGAACACTTGCTCATAATTATTATGTAAAATACGCAGGCCTTAATGCAAACAACACGTAACTATATACTTAACAAAGAAATACAAACTACAATGTCCATGTACACATTTGATATTATTATAGCAAGCAGTTCCTGTGGGGCCAGCTTGGGTTAGCGGTCATGTTAGTCAGTCCTCCTACGCTCACTTGCTCACACTTTATTTATCTTTCTTCTGCCTTTACCGACTAACCTGGCTCTATTTACTCAGCATTTTATGCCACATATGTTTGCCTAGTCATGGTTTTTGATTGGCTAGTTTAAATGAATACTCTAATAACTTTAGCTTAATGAACCACATTGGTGTTTTGATCAGACCCCTGCAGTCTCAATTTTCCAACATCGTGAAACATTACATTGCTTATGCAGCACTAGCCACACCTCCAATGGCCTTAACTTACACAGTCTTTATTTAAAAAAAAAAAGTTATTTTCAATCAGTTCTTACAGCACAGTGTGTTTACTTTACAATTTTTTTTTTATCTCCTGCTCTGTTACATTAACCTTAATCATACACATGCTCTAGAAGGCCATTAACAGAGCAGGATATAAAAACTTATATATTATAAATTAAATACAATGTTCAATAAAGGAAGCTACTTCTTTTCAGGATGTGTGTAAGAAGGCTGTGCAAGTCACCGCCATGGAATCTGTGACTAGGAGTGCATAAGCAAAGTGAACTAATGTGAGCTAACTCCTACAATGCAGAACATTTAGCAGTGAGACAACAGGTAAATCATTAAGCTAAAGTTGTTTTGGTGCTTATATTGTCCCTTTAAATTACTTTCCCAGGACCAAAGACCTATCCAATTTGTCCATATTGATATTTAACAAACATATGTTTATAGTGGAACTATTATGCCTGAAGCAATAGTCACAAACATATTATTCACCATCTGTGGTATAGATTCTCATTTTATTTAAAATGATTTTTTGTTGCTTTAGTTTGCTTCAGTAGAGTCAAGAATTCTGGGAAGATTCCACTATAAAGTACAACATACTTGGTATTTTAATTTTCTTTGCTATGATATGTGCATGAGATTGTGGGACCAATGTGAAATAGTACAAGTTCTCTCTATATAATGGCACAATAAATCTTAAACTCGTTTGAGTATCGAATGAGAAGTGACTGTATAGAAAGCTTTTTTTTTTGCCTATTTCTCAGTATTTGCTTACAACTATCTGAAGGAGATAGTGAAGATTAATATACAGTGAGGGGAAAAAGTATTTGATCCCCTGCTGATTTTGAATGTTTGTCCACTGACAAAGAAATGATCAGTCTATAATTTTAATGGTAGGTGTATTTTAACAGTGAGAGACAGAATAACAAAACAAAAAAAAAATCCAGAAAAACGCATGTCAGAAAAAAGTTATAAATTGATTTGCATGTCAAGGAGTGAAATAAGTATTTGATCCCCTATCAATCAGCAAGATTTCTGGCTCCCAGGTCTCTTTTATGCAGGTAACAAGCTGAGATTAAGAGCACTCTCTTAAAGGGAGTGCTCCTAATCTCAGCTCGTTACCTATATAAAAACCACCTGTCCACAGAAGCAATCACTCAGATTCCAAACTCTCCACCATGGCCAAGACCAAAGAGCTGTCCAATGTCAGGTACAAGATTATAGACCTACACACAGCTGGAATGGGCTACAAGACCATCGCCAAGCAGCTTGGTGAGAAGGTGACAACAGTTGGTGTGATTATTTGCAAATGGAAGAAACACAAAATAACTGTCAGTTTCCCTCGGTCTGCTGCTCCATGCAAGATCTCACCTTGGGGAGTTTCAATGATCATGATAATGGTGCAGAATCAGCCCAGAACTACACAGTAGGATCTTGTTAATGGTCTCAAGGCAGCTGGGACCATAGTCACCAAGAAAACAATTGGTAACACACTATGCCGTGAAGGACTGAAATGCTGTAGCGCCCGCAAGGTCCCCCTGAGAACATTATGCTTTGGGAGTGTTTTTCGGCTAAGGGGACAGTACACTTGCACCGCATTAAAGGGACAATGGATAGGGCCGTGTACCATCAAATCTTGGAACCTCCTTCCCTCAGACAGTGCATTGACAATATGTCGTGGATGGGTATTCCAGCATGACAATGACCCAAAACACACAGCCAAGACAACAAAGGAGTGGCTCAAGAAGAAGCACATAAAGGTCCTGGAGTGGCCTAGCCAGTCTCCAGGCCCTAATCCCATAGAAAATCTGTGGAGGGAGCTGAAGGTTCAAGTTGCCAAATGTCAGCCTCGAAACCTTAATGACATGGAAAGGATCAGCAAAGAGGAGTGAGACAAAATCCCTCCTGAGATGTGTGCAAACCTGTGTGCCAACTACAAGAAACATCTGACCGCTGTGATTGCCAACAAGGGTTTTGCCACCACGTACTAAGTCGAAGGGGTTAAATACTTATTTCACTCACTGACATGAAAATCAATTTATAACTTTTTTGACATGTGTTTTTCTTGATTTTTCTTTTGTTATTCTGTCTCTCACTGTTAAAATAGACCTACCATTAAAATTATAGACTGATCATTTTTTGTCAGTGAGCAAACATTCAAAATCAACAGGGGATCAAATAATTTTTTCCCTCACTGTACTAGTGGGCAGACGATACATTTAAACTGCAACTTGTAGAATTTAAGAGAATCATAAAAAATGTTGTGGGCTGTAAACACTTGCAGAGTTATTTTTTAGAGTAACTGGTGGAGTTTAGGATGATGCATCTTGACTTAATACAGGATTAGGTTCCTTAATAGATTAAGGTTTGGATTTAATGAGGTACACCCTGAGTCAATACAGCATGGAGATGCATTCACACAGATACAGTTTGGATTCAGTGACATCAACCTTGAGCTGATATAGAATGGAATTCATTCACAGGATAAAGTTGGGATTCAGTGACCTCAACCTTGAGCTGAAATAGGATGGAATTAATTCATAGGATAAAGTTGGAATTCCGTGAGATCAATCTTGAGCAGATATATGATGGAATTAATTCACAGGATAAAGTTGGGATTCAGTGGAAGGCACCTTGAGTTGGTACACAGTGTTGATTCATTCATAAGATAAGCTTGAGGTTTAGCACAAAGCATCTGCATCTTGTGTCAATACAGGCATGAATCACTCATCAGAACTGAGTTCAACAAGATGCATCTAAAATCAATAAAATAAGAGATTTAGTCGTAGGAAAATATTCTGACCATTGAATCCTCTTCATTGTGGTATGTTTATGAAAAATAATACATGGTGCAAAATACTTTGTTATAAGGAAATGTATAATGGCAACAATGTTAAAGACATTATACATGTTTTTCTGACCCTAGAGTGTTAAAAACACTATTTAGATCCCTGGCCCCCCTTGCCCCTTTTAAATACAGTAAAAACACATTTATTCCAATGTCACGTGGGACTGCCACCGCTGGTTCCACCTATGCTGGCTCCGCCCCCGATCAGTCTCCTTGCTGACATGATCAGAATTAATTATCTCAGCCAATCCAATGCTTTTCCATAGGGCATTGAATTGCATGATACAGTCAATTCTGATAATGTCAGCCAATGAGCTTGATCGGGGGTGGAGCCAAACACTGTCCTGGCCAATCAGCATCTCCTCATACAGAGCGTGGAGACACTGAACGTCAGTGCTGCATGTTGTGCAGCACTGACACAGGAAGCATCTCTAGTGGCTGTCTAAATGACTGCCACTGAAAGGTGTCCCTAGGGAGCAATGCAAACACTGCCTTTTCTCTGAAAATGCCTGCAGGAACTGATTATACAATAAGCTGTAGTTGTTCTGATGACAATAGTGTCCCTTTAATTTCATATCAATTATTTGTACATTTTCAGGGGGAGCCGCATTTGTAATGTGCTGCTTTTGTCTTTTATAATTTGTGCTTTTACTATCGATATCTATTTCTACACTAGTAAAACTTTACTACGTCAAATCTACAGTGATGTACGTATATCTGCATTTAGAAGCAAGGGTTGCTCTATAAAGGGTGAGTTTGGCTATACCTTATGGTTAATTCATGTACTAAATGTGAACACAATGCAGCACTAATTGTCTTTCTTAGAATTTCAGTGCATTTTCAAGCACAAAGTGAATATTATGCAAATAACCTCTCACATATTCATAAGTGGGTATTGGATATAAGTTATCTTTTATGAACACAGAGCTCCTCAAATAAATGTGAGTTGAATATCATTATCACTATTTGTTTCTTTATCACAAAATATATTGCTGCATACAGATTATTTTTGCTTTTCGATATGTTTAAAACACCACAATCAAGAGGATTCTGTACACGGTTTAACAGTATTATTCGTTTATCTACATTGCTTATTATGTTTGTTTCCTGACATATGTTGGTATTCTCTTTTTTGATTTGACACTTTCACTACCTATGTCTGGTCTATTCAGCTACCAAAATCTTATATTCTGCAATGATTATTTGAAAGATAAAAAATCTGTGAACACTGACCTTTAACTTGCAAAAGAAGATGACAATTAAAGTGATAGGCAAAAAGTGTTTGTAATATTAACTACTAATATGAAATATGAACATTTTGTTGTTATCTCTGTTTTAAGAATAAAAGTACATCATCTTTAAATTTTAGGAAAGCGTACCTAAAATCAGCTCTAAAAATCTGCTAAAAGATTACTTTAGATAACCATATCCTGACTTGAATACAAACTTTTGTCCTGGTGGGTAATATGTTAAAGGATCACTATCGGGTCAGGAACACAAACATGTATTCCTGACCCTATAGTGTTAACACCACCATCTAGCCCCCCTGGGCCCCTCATGCCTTCATAAATATAGAGATAGGCAGAGTCTGATAATTTGAATGGATTCTATTTTTTCTCTTACCTAGTATTGTCAGGTGTGTGTATTCATATTAGACTTTTTATTTAACACAATTAAAAAATTTACTGCATTATATGCTACCACAGAGACACGTGCATTTCTTAAAGCCTTTACCCATTTATTGTGCTTGCTCTCTACATACATGATGGAATAAAGTACTGATAGTTTATTACGTTTTAGTGCAGATAACTTGATTGCCTATCTTCATCCACTATTTAGATTTAATAATATTTACCATTGAGCTTTCGACCTTTTATCAAAATGAGCACCAATTATTCTCTCTCTTAAATAAAGACTGTATATAGGTGACATTCCATTCAAATAAGAACATGCCTTTTTGATAGTAAAAACATATGTCAAAGTATAACATTATAATTATAACATAATTAACATTATGGCTGATTGGCAAGGAACTTCTATTGTCTTTGTTTATTAGTTCCCACATCACTAGTTCTCGTCTGCAAGATTTCTCAAGGGCTTCACCATTCCTATGGAATGTCCTATGAGACTTTTCCCTAGCTTCCAATTTAGAAGTCACTGAGAAGACATTTGTTTAGGAAAGCCGACCAGCTGACTGTCTGAATCTTCTCTAATTGTGTGACCCTTTCAGACGAGTCTGATATAAGGAAGATCCCAGGCTTTAATAAGTGAGCGCAGGTATTGTATTTTTCACATATTCATCGAACACTTGGTGTAGAATAGCGTTACTTTTGAGATTTTAGACTTTACGTTTTGGATCACCAGAATTTATAGGTGAGAAAGTTGATTAAAAAGAAGAAAATAAAAAGGTTAGGTTGCCTTTAACATAGGCCTTGATTTGATATTTTTGGATAACCTTTTAAAATTATTTAAAATTTTGTAAAAAAAATAAAAAAATTTCATGTATTGGTATATTCTTTTTTTATATTTTTTTTTAATTTTAATATTTTGAAAAATGTATTGTAAAAGTTTGCCAAAAACTCAAATAATTTGAAAAGAATTAAAGCCACCCAGAACACTTCATCTCAAGGAAGTGGTCTAAGTGGAGGGGTCCTGTCATTTTAACACTATAATATGAAACATAGCCGTTTTATATAATGGAGTAAAGGTAAGTAAAAACCTTTTTTTTACATTTTTACTGGAAATAGGGGGGAGACCTTAATCAAATATGCAAATAGGGCACTCTAGCATTAGGAATACAGGTTTGTACTTCTATCATTGTAATAATCCGTGAAATTAAGGACATAGTTTGTTATATCATAATAATAATAATAATAATAATAATAATAATAATAATAATATTTGGTGTGGTCACTTTTTTGAAACATGCAAAAACTTGACATTTGAAAATAGTTGTTGTGAATGATGAAACTGAAAAATTGACACCTCACTAGATCAGTAGACTAGTGTGGGAATGAGAGAATGAGATTTGACAACCAGAGTGCCTAACTAACCTTTATAAAGGTTTGTCCCAACTTAGAGGCTCATTCTGCGTGGACCCTATACAGAGCTAACATTTATTATTTTTGGAACATATATTTATTTTTTTGCCATGTTTTTTTTCCAGTTTGGATTTTTTTGCTTTTCTTAACTTTTTATTTGGCTTTTTCTATGGCAGAGGAAAAGAAGATTTAAGAAAAAAGTAGACTTCTGAAGGTAAGAATTATTTTATTTTACAGGTATTAGATTAATTTTCCTCCCCCAATATTATTATGGTTTGTAGGGTAGGTATATATATTTTTTATTGGAAAGTATCAAGTGGCTTGGGGACATCCAGCCTCAAGAAGGGAGAGAGAGGGAGGGACCACTAATTTTAAAGGTTTGACAATAGCATGTCCAACCTCTTATTGCCATTAATATGTCCCCACCTTAAGCATATAGATTGAGGTAGCAAAGGTGGGCAATAGCTTGTCCTCTCCCGTATGTCATTAATACCTCACATGAAGCCCTTGGTAGACAAAGGCATGCCCACCTCCTTCTTTATTTTTAAATTCAATTTTTTAAAAACCTGCTGCCATGGGTGGGGACAGAGATGCATTGGGATGTTTCCCAATTTATTTAATAATAGCAGCAACTCACTGCCTATGGATGAGAGCTAGGAGAGACAGTTCATTCCCCCCCCCTGTTAATTTCTAGAGCGTCCACCCACTGTACATCGGTTGGGGTTGATCGGGACTTTACAATGTCCACCCATGTTTTTTTTATTTTTTTATTATTATTATTATTATTATTATTATTTAGAGCTAGCAGGTAAATAGTTCAAATTGTGAAAACACTGGGCCCTGATTTTCAGCTTCAGGGCCCGGATATTATAAGTACTTTTTGGATATCAGCCCTCTATCAGTTCTAGGTCTGGTTTTGTTGTTTAGAGAATCCCTTTAAGAAACAAACTCCAAGATAATTAGAATGGCAAATATTATATACTTTTTTTTTGAATAAGAATCACACATTTCTGAATAGGCTAGTAATCTAACAATTAATTATTCCAGTAAAATGAATTAATAGAAAAACATATCATTCTCGGGAAGCCATTCCTACACCTTTGTAACAAATTCAGAAGCAGTCCATATTAGAAATAATTACTGTTGTTTTTTACAAATTCCTTTTTTTTTTCCTGACATGTAGCTTGTACCTGTGTAAGCTGAAATTGTCAATTAGCCGAGGGCAAGAATGGCATTTCTAACTGCATAATAAACAAACACAGAGAAATTGTCTGAGACTGAATATATCAAATTGAAATTAACCTGTTAGGTATAAGAGCAAATGTTCTCAAACTAAATATAAAAAAGGTAATAGGTGCTCGGTACAGTATTAAAAATACTTAAAGTTACACATGCAGCAGTATATTTTAAGGTAGCAGACCTAGTGAATAAGGAAGATAAAAATAGAGAGGTGGCGGGGCCGGGCCGCCGAGCTGAGCGGTCGCAGGACAGATCAGCTCCTGCTAAATATGACCTTTTAAGCCTGTAAACCATGCTTTTGGAGGGAGTGAATGGTCAACAACTGCGACCCTCGATGTCCACGGGCTACCGGAGCTGAGGAGAGGCTTGCTCCTGGAGTTGTAGTCCCTCAGAGGAGAGGTCCCTGTGGCAACAAACGAGACCTTACCTGGCGGTGAGTGGAGTGGACGGCCGCTGTACCACTATCCTGCCCACTGGAGCCCGACGAGCACACAGACCATTTGCGGACCTAGTCCTGATTCCCCCCCTGCGGGGGTGATCCCGGTCCTCACCCTAAAGCTGCACTCGGAGACACCACCATGCACGCCCCAGGCCTAGATCCAAGATGGCAGAGGCCATGTGCGCAGACACTGAACTGCGGAGCCTGAAGCGGATTATAGATACCATCTGGTCCAACACTCAAAGCAACAAGCACAAACCGACCCACCCCATGCAGTAGCTGCATAGTCCAGGAACACACCGGGTGCATGGCGCTGGAGACCCAGCACGACGAAGAAACAGCACCTCGGTGAACTGGAGCAGATCTTAAACCCGGCAGTGACACAAGCGGCACCCATCCCAAGGCACAGAAGCATGCCCTGTGGAGTGGGCTGAGTCCTCTCATGGACATTGGCGGACATGCCGGCTATTGCAGGACGAATTAACGACAGATAATCAGGACTTGGGCCAAAAATCTTCAGAGTTGTTGCTTTGTTTAGATCTCCTAACAGGCTAGCTGTGAAAACTCCCTGGTTCGGCGCATGCATGCCTGGTAGGACCCGCAGATACACAGTAGAGCAATATCTATATTTAACATGTGACACGCAGGGCATCATGCTTAGCAACCTAACATGCCATACAAGCGAATTATAATCCCCTAACTTGCTGTTATACACCATGTCTAGTATCTCTATTTTTGTTTACCTCCTGTGCACAAGCATTTGACATGTGAGCATTGCTTTTAACAACACAGCAGGGCATTGCCATGCTTAGAGAGAACGTTGGCTAACTTTAGCAATGTTAACTGATGTATGGTGTCTCCTAGCTTGTATACACATAGTCTAACTTTTATATGTTTTATTTTGATTAGCTGTAGCAGTAATGCAACCCATGCTAAGGCATTGTGACTGAGATAGCATAGCGAAATTTGAACTGTTGCTCTCTCTACTCATGCTACATCTGAGTTTAATTATGTACCACTCTTGATCTCGAGAACAAAATGTGCACAGTTTGATAGGCATCGTCACTAGCTATAACATGCTTAAAACGACAGCGTTAATCGACTTCTAAAAATTTTAAAAAAGCGTTTGATACAAGCATTGCGTTGGATATAAGCATTGTGACTGAGATAAGCATCGCGTTTGAAATAAACATTACGTTTGATATAAGCATGGCGCTTAATATAAGCATAGAGTTTGATATAAGCATAATGCCTGAAACCAGCATTGTGTTTGATATAAGCATATAAGCATCGTGTTTGTCAGAAGCATTGAATCTTTGTTATTTTTATTTTTTTACGTACATAACCTGTGCAAAGTTTCTTATAAGCATGTTTATTATAAAAAAATATGCAGTGTTAACTCATTGTTGCTGCTGATACCTGCCGTTGTGGCAATAGCGGTAAGTACCTTCTATGCATATCAAAAATAAAGAATAAAAAAAAATGGATAGCTCTTAGTGTGCAATTATTATACATACATTGGTCTTTTGGTTATTCAACACAGTTGACCTCAATGTAAAAAGCAGAAATAGACACAATAATAGTGCAGCACAGTATGGTGTATAAAAGTAAAGTGCTTAAGTACTTGTGCAAAATACACTCACATTTAATAGAGCTAACTTAGAACTCTGCTGTTATTTGCATGGACGGTATAATCCTTGTCCTGGGATATATGTTGATCCAAATGGCACAAATACTCCAAATAGGATCCAATGTGTAAGATATATATAAAGGCAAATACAAAAAATACTCCAATGGTGAAGTAAGTGCTTAAAAAAACCATATGGAGATAAAGAAATGTACTTACATTTACTAGAGCAGGACCTGCTCTTGTATGAACAGCAACAGCAAATAATGCACTGACACTGCCCTCAGGGAGAGGCAATGTTATATAGCTGGAGAACAAGCAGCCAATTTGCAAGATGTCACAGGTGGACTTAAAGAGACAGGTAGTAATCAAAGGAGAAGTCCAGCCCCGTTGTGCTGCAGACAATGCCAGGTAAACAGGGCTATAACCGTTAGTTAAGAAGTGGCTCAGAGACAGGAGAGCAGGCTTAGGATACAGAAGGAGCCAGGATTAATTCTCCTGTCAGACACATGTGGGGTGGCCATGCATAGCCATCTAGAAGGCATGGGGTGAACCGTGACAGAACCGTGTCCACCACATGACCAGGTGCATGTGCATTGTTTACCTGGGGAAGAAATGGCAACAGAATGCACTATAGGAAAAAGGCAGGCCGGCAGAGACAGTGTTATGCTCTGGACAATGTTCTGCTGGGAAACCTTGGGTCCTGGCATTCATGCAGATGTTACGTTGACAGTTATCACCTACCTAGAAATTGTTGCATACCCCATACATACCTTCATGGCAATGGTTTTCCCTGATGGCCTCTTTCAGCAGAATAATGCACCCTGTCATGCTTCCAAATTGTTCAGGAATGATTTGAGGACCATGACAAAAAGTTAAAGGTGTTTTCAAAGCAAATTCACCAGATTTCAATCCGATTGAGCATCTGTGGGATGTGCTGGAACAAGAAATCTGATCCATGGAGGCCCCACCTCGCAACTTGCAGGATCTGCTGCTAATGTCTTGGTGTCAGATATTGCAAGTATTTGTATTGTGGCTGCTCAGTGTACTAATCAAGTACACTGTAAAGTATGTGCTCCTTAATTTTGTAAGAAAGAGCAGGTCTACAAGAGATGACTGAATCATCAACAACTTGACTGATCAGGTTTGGAGAACATTACATGATAAATTATGGTCCATCTATCTGGATTTATGAACTTAAGTGCCAAGACATACATGAAATCATTAAAAGTCCAATGTATTCGTGCTCGTAATGCACTTTATACATTAATCTATAAGTATGTTGAGTAAGTGTAGGCTGCTGTCTCTGTTTGTGCCTACAGTTTTTCTAATTTTGTGGGGGTTTTCATCATTGAGTTCCTTTTGTGAAAAAAAAGCCTATTTACTAGCCTTACACATGCTGTGTTATAGCGGGGAGATTAAGGAAGCTTTTTTTCATTATTACATAACAGCAGGAGAGAAAGAAGTGATACGGTGAGTAACTAATGACTTTAATGGTCAGTAAGAATATTCCCTTTAGATGTACCACAGATTACTGAGGCTACACTGTAGAGAACTATAAATAGTTTTCAGCATGAAAAAAAGCTTATTAAATATCTATTTATTTATTTTTCTCCAATTTATAATTTCTATTGTAGCATTGTGTATTCATACAACAATCCAGATGAGCATGAATAGCCACATTTTAAGTGCAAATCTTTTACAATAAGTGCAATATACAACACATGTAACATTAACAGGAACATATGTCTATACGCTTAGTCCATTATGTGGCTTAATGTCAACTAAAAATTGCTAACTGCAATAGGGTGCCCGTGGAATCAAGTAGGTTGAAGGACCTATACTGTCAAAGTCTATTATAAGTCAGTTTGCTGGCAGGTACCAGCACAACCCATAAACAATTTAAAACATAAACAGGAATTGTATGACCTTTCATAGGCTATCCTAAACCTAGTGTCAGCTAGTAGTTGTAAAGTACTATAACAGTTACGCTTGGTCGAAAGGAATATAACAAAAAAGCTATACTAACGCTGGACAAACCACACATTAAAAATCTCTGCAATATGAGAAGATAAACACATAAATCAGGGAGATTTCTGCTTATTGCTGATTGTGGTCAGCCTATGGCACATGATGGCCCTGATAGATAAAGCAGTTCTGTGTCAAATAATTCTTCTTCCCTCATCCTCTCCATTCCGTGCAAGAGCATGCCAATCTCAGATACAATCAGCAAGGATAGACTTTTACTTGAGGTATCTTTAATTCATTTAGTCCAAGCCTGTATGGGAGTCAGTGCCTGATCTCCAGCGATTTCCTTCAATGGTGGGTTCAAAAGCCCACAGAAGCTGAAGTTACCATTCAGGTGTGTGGTTGACGGTGTGGGTGCTGCTCCACATGTGTCCCTTGGAGCTTTGAGCCCATCGATCATAGCCAGGAAATCAGCCACCTCTGCCATACCTCAAGCCACCAGCTTCGGTAGGCTGCAATTCCGGATGGGCAGAATACAAGCCAGAGCATTGGTTTTCAGGACCCGTATTGTTCTTTCTGGTGTTTGGTATGTCTGAACCTTTTACAGCATTAAGATAAGTGATTTAAGCAGGTTACAATCTCAGATTGAGAGGATCTTCTCGAAAAAGTGTCCGGCCATCTTGGTAGTCAGGCCCTGCCTCCCCATTAAATATCTATTAAATAAACATAAAAATAAATTTTTAAGAAGCACAGATCCATTCTACAATCATAATAAATGCAATACACACAGGCTAAATTTAATACCTATGTAAGACAAAATAACAGATCTTAAACAGTGTAGTTTGCCACAAATTTAAATTAATACTTATTGTAATTATACAAATTCTAAAAAAAAATATTCTAATTGTGTTTTTAATATAAAATGCCCAGTCACACTTTTTGAAGCCAATATATAAGACTCTTTATTTATGCGGTTGTGCTTTTACAGTTATCACCCCCAACAAGCTATTGGCAAACAGCTTTCTTAATTTTCACACAGGAAAAGAGCAGACGACACCAAGATGAGCACATTTCACCTATACATTGTGCCAAGTTACTAGCAAATGTGTTGATGAAAAATGATTCAACTGTTTCTGAATCAGATTTTTGGGGGCTTTGTCAGAGCCTCTTTAAGTGGAATATGAGCATCCCATAACAAACATATACTCACACAGAATTGTGGAATGCAAAAACCCATATAGACATAAGAGTATTCATGAGCAACTGTACCAAGTTGAGTGAGGAAGAAAACGAACTTCAGGTAAGTATATTTACTAAGGAATTTGGTATATAATATATATATGGAGAGCAAAAAATGGGTCGCAAGAGTATCCTGAGAACGGACAGCAGCTAAAATAGCCTGCCCTTCGGTGGGTCCCCGCTCAGAACTCAAGCTGGTTTTAGCTCAACTTGTGCCATTACAGAGAGAACATATCTGAAGCATATCAGATTGGTCCCACCCATACGAGCAGTCCAGATCCGAAATGCCAGCAAGTTCTCTCTGCACGAGAGATACAGCAACCCCAGACGATCGTTTCAGCCTTGTTAGGCATCGTCAGTGAGGCATAGCTGATATCTCTCTAGGCACCGTGAGCAAGGGGTCCACGTCTGGATTACCCTTTAAACTAATGGAGAGCAAAAAATGGGTCGCAAGAGTATCCTGAGAACGGACAGCAGCTAAAATAGCCTGCCCTTCGGTGGGTCCCCGCTCAGAACTCAAGCTGGGTTTAACTCATCTCGTGCCATTACAGAGAGAACATATATGAAGCATATCAGACTGGTCCCACCCATACGGGCAGTCCAGATCCCAAATGCCAGCAAGTTCTCTCTGCACAAGAGATACAGCAACCCCAGACGATCGTTTCAGCCTTGTTAGGCATCGTCAGTGAGGCATAGCTGATATCTCTCTAGGCACCGTGAGCAAGGGGTCCACGTCTGGATTACCCTTTAAACTAATGGAGAGCAAAAAATGGGTCGCAAGAGTATCCTGAGAACAGACAGCATCTAAAATAGCCTGCCCTTTGGTGGGTCCCCGCTCAGAACTCAAGCTGGTTTTAGCTCAACTTGTGCCATTACAGAGAGAACATATCTGAAGCATATCAGACTGGTCCCACCCATACGGGCAGTCCAGATCTGAAATGCCAGCAAGTTCTCTCTGCACGAGAGATACAGCAACCCCAGACGATCATTTCAGCCTTGTTAGGCATCGTCAGTGAGGCATAGCTGATATCTCTTGCGACCCATTTTTGACTCTCCACTAGTTTAAAGGGATAATCCAGACGTGGACCCCTTGCTCACGGTGCCTAGGGAGATATCAGCTATGCCTCACTGACGATGCCTAACAAGGCTGAAACGATCGTCTGGGGTTGCTGTATCTCTCGTGCAGAGAGAACTTGCTGGCATTTCGGATCTGGACTACCCATATGGGTGGGACCAGTCTGATATGCTTCAGATATGTTCTCTCTGTAATGGCACAAGATGAGCAAAAATCAGTTTGAGAACTGAGCGGGGACCGACCGAAGGGCAGGCTATTTCAGCTGCTGTCCGTTCTCAGTATTCTCTTGCGACCCATTTTTGACTCTATAATATATATATACCTTAAGTGGAGAGCTATAAATGTTGAGGAGAAAAATTTCAGCAGGAAATAGTGTGGGATGCTGCCCTAAAAAGCAAAACTGTCCAACTTACAGAGCCAAAATATAGGCTCTGGAAAATGTGAGTGATCCATTTATCTACCTCATTTGAAATTGCACAAGTGTTTTACAATCTGCACTTTATTATATATTTTTATCTTCCATATCAGTTTGTGACGTATACGACCCAATCAAGACCCTGTGAGGTAATTCCTCAACATTTATAGCGCTCCATTTAAGATATATATATATTATATAACAAATTCCTTTGTTATATCTATTGCATGTGGAATAAAGGGTAATCCACATTAGTGTACAGAGAGGCTATACACCTATCTTTTTCACTAACACATCTGTTGTAGCACACACTCTCCCAAAAGGAAATCTGTTTGGTTCTAAGTATATTTACTAATTGATTCACTTGCAGTAGGTTTCTCCAGGATGATGTGTGTTTATATATTTATATCTATTTAACCTGAATGTGAACTTGTCCTCCACACTATTTTCATGTGAATTTATTCTTTGACGTTTTATGGAAATTAGCTCTTAGTCCTCTTAATGAAACATTCAAAATACATTTGCTTCTGGCTAAATCACTGGATTCCCATTATGTATATTTTCCAGGAAGATGTTTGCCGATATCTGTTTATAACAGTTAAAACTATATTAAAGCTCATCTGCTTTTAGAGTTTGCATAATGCTAGACGGCTATGACAACATTCAACAGCTGTGCAAACAAGGCTTTCATAATAAATCCTCGGGTTTCTTTGATCTCTATGCAAGAAAATATTTTTTTATGTAGAGTGAAGGACATGGAGTACATGTTTTATAAGAACATTATGTATATTCCAATTTTACGTTCATATTAATAATTCTATACTGTTATTTTTTTGTGAGAAAAAAAAAAGTAAATTATTTATAATGTGTTTTTATCTACACTACTACAAACATTATTTATGAATGTATTAAACACACATTTTTCTATTGCTTTTGTATTTAAATGATTGCGTTCCAGTCTTTTCCAACTATATTATTTGAAATAAAGATCAAAGAATGCATGTGGAAATACAGATAACATTCATAACACATAATACGGTTACTGTAAACCAGACAACAATACAATTGTAAAATCAAAAACTAGTTCCAAATTAATTCATTTATTCATTGAAAATAAACTTGTAAGAAAACAGGTTTAATATGAAAGTTCAATCTTGGCATATAAACGTTGCTTGTTTCTGCTTTTTTGTGGATGATGGATGGACTCACGGATGGACACCCTGGATCTCTACTATCATAATAGGACAGAACAATGAACATGATGGGATTGGAAATTGAAAGACACTGTTTAGGAAAAAACAGATATAGATTCGTGTAGATCAACTTCTCCTGTGAGTGGAAAAAGGGATACAGCTGCTCAATCGAAAAAATACATTAACAATACATAGTGTGATATCATCTCAACGTTTAAAAAAAGTGACTTGCTGCTTAATTGCACTCACAAAATATAAGGTTTAATAATCGCCTTGAGAGTGCCTCCCCTGATGAAAATGGGTGGCCAAAGGAACCTTCTCCCTCCTACTGGTTGCTCACTGCAGGAATCGAAGAAGTCAGGAATCCAAGTAAGTATAAAACCATTAATTTAGGACAATAAACAGTTAAAAATATATAAAGATAAACAATAATAAGCCCGGTCCCACGCGTTTCATTCTTATATTAGAACTTCCTCAGGGACCTTTTCCTTCATCAAATAAGAACAATCAAAATAATCAAAAGCAGTAATGCAATAACTCCCCTCTCCCCTCCCCCCTAACAATCAGGAATAATACAATTGCTTATTTTGAGTTCTTTTTTGTTAGTTGCAATTGATGTGTAAACATTATCATAAACAAAAATGTGAGAAAGGTTTTAAAAATGTTTTTTCCTAATTTTTAACCTTTTATTCATACTTAATGTTGTGTTAGGGATACTTATAAGATATAAAAAGAAAGCTCATTATGTCTTTTAAAACATGCAATGCATAATATGTATGGGGACACTTAAGTTAAAGTGGAACAAACACAGGTTTTGTTTTGTTTTATAAGTTGGACGTTTGCCTCCATCTTTAAGGGGTTAATCTAAATCTACCTAAAATTTACAATCACTATTCATCCCAATATCTTACAATACAACAATATAAATTACCTGACAGCCTTTTGAACAATTGCACTCTAATGTTGCATACGTGAAGTTCATGTTTTCTCCATTTACAGGGTCAGAAATATTTCCATGCATTTCTGCAAGCCTCTGGATTTATATTTTCAAATTAATTTACTATACAAAAAGTATACTACGCCTATAAATATATAATGCATCGCATCCGTGCTTTACATTACATGAACATTGTATCATGCCGAATGAAAAAGATAAATTAGATTTTATACATACCGTAGAAAACTGAAATTCATTATTTGAATTTCCATAACCTATGTACTGCTACTAAAGCGAAATTCAATTTATAATAGATTTGTCCATGATGTGCTTGAAAATATATATGTCCTTTCGCAATGGAAACATATGCATAGTTGTTCTCACTTGCCTTCATTTTTATCTATTTACTCAGATGCCAAAGACAAATTTTCATCAAATGCTTTTTTATTGAATATTTTCAAAGTTATTATGATACTGTCTCAGTTCTCACCATGCCAGACAAGGTCACCCCAGAAGTGCCCAAGAGGGTATTTGAACCTGGGTGATTTATGGTTCTCAGCCTGTGTGCCATTTTGGTTCTTGGTTTGGTCTGAAACTTATCCTTGCCAAGTCTCCAGCACTGGGGGCTGGACTGAACCTGTGACTGCTCCAGTCAATCATGGTCCAGCTGTAAAGTATCACTGATTAGCCAGGTATAACACACT
>OW240914.1:339172029-339184841 GCA_933207985.1 Pelobates cultripes | reverse complement strand
CTCCACAACGCACACCCCAGCCGTGTAAGCTCACATATGATTCTATGATCAGACCTGGGGTTGTTCCGAAAATAGCACGTCCATTCCAAGCCTCCATGTGGAGGAGCCACCAGCAAAGTTCGTCTTTCGATTCTTCATCTAGCGTTACCATATCCCCTTATGATGCTCCGCCTCTGAGGTGAGAGGCTTGAAGTCTTTGTAGGGCCCGGTAATAGAGCGGGCCTGGAAATATGGCCTGGATGGAAGATGCCAGGAGTCCGATGACTCGTGCCAGGTGTTTAAGAGAAAATTGGGCAATGGCCAATGTGCGTCTGATTTCTTTTTGATGTTCAGTAATTTTGACGTTGGGAGGTGTAATGTCTGTGGAGTGAAGTCGATCACTAGTCCTAGGAATTCGATGTTCTGAGCCAGTGTCAGGATAGATTTTTCCCAGTTTATAAGGAAACCTAAGTTTTGCAACAGCATCAGAGTCCATGCGAGATGTGTATGGAGAAGGCCGGTAGGCTGGGCTAGGAGGAGGATCTCGTCCAGATAGATGATAAGCTGAACTCCTCGACTCCGAAGCAGGGTAATCATGACCTTTGTGAAACACCATGGGGCTGATGACAGTCCGAATGGGAGGCATGTGAACCTCCATTTCCTTCCTTCCCACGTGACTTGGAGAAAATCTTGACATCTGTCTGATATGGGTATCATGAGGTACGCGTCCTGCAAGTCTAACTTGGCCATCCAATCTTTGGGTTATAGAAGGTCGCATAGGCAATGTATGCCTTCCATTTTGAAGTGGTGATAGGACAAGTAGGCGTTCAACTGTTTCAAATTTATGACTGGCCTCATTCCTCCACCTTTCTTGGGTACCAGGAAGAGGTTGCTGACGTACCCTGGAGTATTGAATGGTATCTCTGTGATGGCTTGTTTGCGCATCAGATCGTGGATTTCCTTGGATACAAGGATAGCATTGTGTTGGGAAAAAAAATCTCTCTGGGTAGGGAGAGTTGAGTCGAGTGTGATACGAAATCTATGCAGTGCCCTGTTACAGCCTGCAGGACCCAAGCATCTGATGTCAGATGCGATCACACATGGGAAAAATGTCTGAGTCTGCCCTCCACAACCTGAAGGAAAAAAGGGGAATAGTAGACACTTACCGTAAGGTCATCTTCCAGAAGGAGCTCCTCGGATGCCCTAGGGAATCCACGGTCTGCCCTTTTGGGGGAAGAAAGCTGGTGTGGCCCTCTGTTCTTGGAATCCAGCTCTTCTGATATAGGAACCTTGGTTCTGTGTATCTGAACCTCTCTGAATACGGCCGGACAGACGGCTCCTATCTCTTCCGGCCCCGGCAAAAACCTTTTGGTGGAATATCTTGCACATGTTATTCTGCACCTTATCTAGGGCCGTAAAGGTATATATAAAAGACCCTAATTCCTTTACAAAGGAATCACTAATTAAAAGCCCTTTAGCCTGGGCACCCGGCTCATTAATTGCTAGATTAACTAGCTTAGGCTCAATTTTGAGCAGGATAGCTTTGCGGCGTTCTGTAGCCAATGCCGAATTTACGTTCCCCACTAGGCAAATGATCCTTTGGATTCATCCGCAGATGACATCCCTGTCCAGGTCTCGGTCATCTTCGACTGACTCAAAAGTGTTTGCCGTGGGGCCCAATATATCCAAAGCCTTGTCTTGGCAATTAGAAAGGGCAAAATCAAGGCCCTTCCTCGGTTTCCACCCGGTTTTCCCAAGGGATTGGGCAATTTTGGGGTTCATGATGGGCATTTTGCATTTCTCATCTGGGACCATGGGATGGGGGCATTCTGCCCTCAATTTATTTATGGTAGCCTTGTCTAGAGGCTTACGCATTCTAGAGGCGATGTATCTTACCACATGTTTCGAGGGACACCATTCCACTGAACGCGGGTGTCTGAGTTCCTCAGGATTGAACAGAGGTACCCACTTAGGATCTAAAATCCTGGAGTCGTCACCAGACCCTGACAGACTTATCTGAGCCCCTGAAAACGTCATGGGGAATGTGTCGAAGGAGGAGGTAGAGTCCGCACCCAATGCACCGTCAGAATCTGATTCGGACTGACCCTCTAAATCGTCCTTATCTGACTCATTCATTTCCTCCTCAATGTCGCTGAGTTCTGCCTCTCTTCCACAGTCTAGCCAATTTTGCCCGGCTAGAGGCTCTTTTGCGCTGTGGTGGTTGCACGCTATCTGAAACAGACGTGAGGCTGTCACTCAGATCAGTTTTGCAGAAATGTTTGGTCTTAGCTGTAGCTTTGCGACCTTGGGGAACTGTTGGTACGCTAGATGCAGTTGACGTGTCAGTCTGCTGCACAGATTGGTGGGCCTGCAAAATGGCCTGTGTAATACTGTGTGACAGAGACATCGACGCAGCACCTATAGCGGAGGTCATAGCCTGGGATGTGGCTTGTGAAACCGAGGCGTCGAACAGTGCCTGCATGTCTGCAGTAGCGGAAAAATCAGGGGACATAGTCCCTTCCCCCGGGTTACCCTGGGAAATCTGAGGGATCACTTGTGACCCAGAAGCCACAGTTTGGTCCTTGTCAGACTGCATTATTATTGTGGGTGGAACTATTGTAACCTGCAGTATAATATAGGACACCTAGCTAAAGGGTTTAGTAACCCAGAATAAGGAAAAAATCCTGCAAAGGAAAAACAAATCACTTACAAAAGCACAGAGAGAGATAGAAAACCGTCCGTTCGCCAAGACACTAAACCCCAACAAGGGGAAACAGGAAGGGGCAGTCTATAGGAGAAAACTGCACAAAAACGACAAAATTCCATGAACAGCCCGTTCGTATGAAACAGTATGAATACTGCTAAACCCACAAACGGTAAAAATGCGCGAACGGCAAATGGATGCACAGTTCATCTAAAAAACATGCAAACAGAAAAAGAACGCGCGCCACATACAAAGAGAGAACTGGTGAATGCGAGGAAACTGCCAAACGGCATATCAGACGAACGGTACTATTGCTCGAATCTAGGAGCAGTTAGACCGTTACATTAGTTGAAAAAATGGCACGAAAGTGCTGTGAGGCACAAAATGCAAGCAAAATGCTGAGAGGGATTTAATGAATGGATTCTCCTCCCGGTGCCCCATAAAGAGATATAGGGAACTGGGAGGGAGTCCAATCCAGCAAATTACAGAATAGAAAGAGGATTAATAATTAAGGCAATGTGAATGAAAGAAACAATAATAATAAGATGAACGTTATCAAAGTAATACTGTAATGACAATAATAATAATTGTAAATAAAAGAAAGCTGTATAAGTAAAATAATAGTAATAATAAAATAGTAGTAATAATAATAGTAATAACAACAGTAATATTAATAGTAGTAATAATAGTAAAATAATAATAATAGTAAAAATAATCCCACAGTTAAGAACTATGGGATCAGTGTACTTAACTGAGGGAGCAGCAAAAAAATAGAGGAAATTGTCATGAGAATACCACCTATTATGCTGGAGAGTGGAACCTGATTGGGTGATTGGTTGCCAAGGAAGATATGTGTTAAGGACTGTTTCCTGTGTTCCTATTATTATTAACGTTTTTCTTTGCTGCTGAGGGAAATAAAGAAAGAGTGCAGCATAATATGAGCCTCCGTGTCGCTAATAAAATCACAGAAGAAAAATCACAACTGACGTGTAAAGTATTGGGCTATATATTTGAATAACTATGTATAAGAAACCGTGTATATATTAAAGACGAAAGCTGAATACATAGGAAGGGCACTATTCAAGCTCCACGATTGTTGGTACCTGTGCGATGAGTAAAGGTCCATGTTTCAAGGATCCAGAAGTAATTCAAAGAAATAAAGCTCCAGCACTCTAGTTTTCAGGTTCAATGTGTGTGTTAGTCAGCCATCCCAAATGACAGGCAACGATTTCAAGCCATGGCTTGATAAAGATACACATCGTGTTGAAACGTTGCCTGTTATTTGGGATGGCTGAATAAAACACACATTGCACCATAAACTATCGAGTGCTGGAACTTTATTTCTTTATATTAAAGACGAGGCATTACAAAAAAACTTGGCAAGACAACAATTTTCTTCAAACAGAAAAATCAGTCATGTATGTGGGAATGAAGAGTTACGATGTCGTTAAGCTGTCAGTAAGATGTCGTTGGACAAATTGAAGTGGCCACTTTGCATTTAGGATTAATTAAGTGTTTTTTCCTGTTGATTTTTGGGATCTCATCAAAACAAAAACAAATCCTTGTTAAAGAATGCAGCATTTTTGCATTTCAAGCTAATTGTTTTAAGTTTGCATATATAATTTTTCTCATTTATTATGCTTCAATGTGTCTTCAATTTGCATATTTCATTACTCTTAAAACAACATTTAAATGTATATTGTGTACCCAAAGTGGTAATTTGCAGCATGTGTATCACAGTCGTTATACAGATGCGAAAGTAAATTAAATACATTTTAGATGTCAAGGAATACCAGCAAACTTGCTTTTACCGATTGCTTTTGTTGGCACATTATAATTTTTGTTATCAAGTATATAGAAAAGAAAAATAATAAAAGCAAAAGGATCTTTTTCTACCAAATTCTAAAAGCAAGATTTGGAGCAACAGATGACACTGTCGATGTTATTTTTTAAAATGCATCAAATTGTATTAATATGATGAGCCATTCACCGCCAAGCAATATTTTTTATTTTTTTTATTTTAGCATAGTATTTATTTAAAATGTGGGATACACCATTTGCATGTTACTAAAAAATCTAAAGTTTGTAAGTACAAAATACATTTGAATTTTTGACTTAAGTAGTCATCCTTTAAAGGAATACATGAGGACGTTTTCTTGTAATTTGTAATATTTCAGATGTGTCAGATTTCAGATGTGTCCTGATATATTATCAAAATACAGTTTTTTTGTCACATACATGAGATAAAAACAAAAATAGATTTAAAAAAATCTACTTAGAAAAGACTCCCACCCACGCCCTTACACCCCACCATCAAACTCCCACCTCACCCCAATCCAAACCCATCACCCCCCCTCAAAACTCACCTTCCCACTCACCTTCTCCCCCCCTCCAATCCGCTCCCCCCCTAACCACTTTAATCCCCCCGCCATATACCCCCTACTTTCTTAAACCCTCAGCACCAAATACACACTCTCAACCCCCCCAAAACAGCCCAGCACCCGACCGGCCCCCACTCTGCTCCACCCCACCCACATCAAGGGCATACAACCCACGCCCATCACACCTGACCCGATCCACCACTGACAAGCAAATCAGGAACAATCAGAGCCCACAACCCCGCCACGCCGACGACAACTGGCATGCACCTAGACAAGGACATATGGCCCATAAACTAGGACACCACACACCCACTGCACACTGACCCAACTCCACTCTTCTAAGGAAGCTCAAATCAAATCTGACCTACCGCAACCTCCCAACACCAGAGAAACAATGCACGCAACATCACTCCACACCCCCATATCCCCACACCTGCAAACCCTCCCCAACTCCCCCCCCCACTACACAAACTCTCCAGACAAAGAAACATCCACGACACAAAAACACGGTAACGGGAGACGCACACTCTCCCCATCCCAGTACCGCAAATACTCCCATCTCCCTGACTCAATCGCACCACCGACCACAGTGCACTGAGAGTACTATTACAGCCACAGAGTCTATCAACACACTCAATGGCTCTCTTGGTGCCCGAGCTTACGTACTCCCAAGAATGGCACACCTTGGAACCCTCATCACCAACACTTGTGAAACACGCTGCACATTCGAGGGATGCAAATGATATCTTAGAAGGTGGACTAGACTGCACTCTCTTTGAAATGTAACCACCACCCCTTTTTTCTCTCTATTCTGTAACCCTATACCACATTTAAACAGGCTCAGAAAAGATATATCTGAGGACTCTATAGAACACAGACATAAACCAAAATGTGAAAAGAATGCAATTTAGATACTGCAAAGTAATACTGTGGAAAAAAGTGCATGTACCTTGTTATCCCCACCTCCCTTTTCTTATTCTGTACCCCACCTATCGTTTATAACAAACGGAAAATACGATAAATGAAGAATTTATAAAAAATAAAAAAATATCTTCTTATGGGTATTATTAAAAGAATTTAAGACATATATTTCCGATTATGCTAGATAACAAGTTCAACACTAAATTGTTCAACTATACAGGGGTTACAAGATGCTCTAACACCTTTTAACTAATCCATATTCCATACTGATTGGGAACTGACCCTTCTCTCTCATCTTCCCTTCAATGACTTTAGGAATGAAAGAATAACATTTCTAGTTCAATCTTGCTTAATAGGAAGATGGAAGAGGTTCTGCCATTTACAGTCCTTTCAGTTATGTATACAGGAAGATTTTTTTACTAGAAACATGTGTTTTCCAAAACTATGTACTTTAACTATTGACCAAAAACGGAAGCTAAAGGGTACATGATGGACTAGATTTGGTTTGCATTACTTTGTAAGGCAAAATTAAAGTAAAAATTATTTTGATGGTCAAAGCAGCATTATCATGGTCACACCCATTTATATTTTTTAAACTGTCTTGTCTACACTTTATTGTCCCAACAATCACGCTCGAATTATTATTATTATTATTATTATAATAATTATTATTTATAAAACGACAACAAACTCTCTAGCGCTGTACAATGGGTAGACTAAAAGACATGTATTTGTAACCAGACAAGTTAGACACACAGGAATGGAAGGATTGAGGGCCCTACTCAATGAGCTCACATGCTAGAGGGATGAGGTATAGTGACACAAAAGGTAAGGGTAGGATAGAAAAGAGGGTTGCTAGGATAGTATGCAATGAGGGCTTAGTGTTTTGCTTTGATGAGAGTTGCAGGATAAAAATCTGAAACATAGGACTCTAATGGTTCTAAGTCCCCCATTTATTTATTTTTTCCGAAGTGCCTGCATCTTAGTGTTCCTGGAAATGAAATGAAGTTTAACTCATCGCCTTGAGTCAAATTCCCACATGTCTACTTCACAGGATGTTCGGAAAGGGTGAAACTTTCCTAGACACAGGAAGTGGAGCTTACTTAAGATCCATACAGAGTCTAAGAAAGTCAAGTGTAAGGAAAACACATGACAAAGTTGTCCCTACCATGGTACAGCCTGACAGTGCTGCTTTAAGTCATTCAAATGAAAATTTATACATTTTACTTAATTTAATTTTTATCATTTTTGTACCTGTCACCTTTTTCCTATTTCTATATAAACCTGACCTTTCCCTACTAGCGCATGCCAGCAAAGCACATTTACTATACTGTGTGTCTGTGAGTCGACTAGAGAGTGTGTGTCCAAAAGGAAGATGGTAGAATCAAGAGTCAATCAGCATGGAAAAGGTAGAACCAACAGCTGATCAAGATTGTAGCTTTTTATATTAGAAAGATGGCAATAGAATCTATAACTCCCAAAATCATTGCTGTGCTTGTAAAGCACTGCATATGGAATAACCCCAGTGATGCTACAGAAAGTTGAATTCCACCAGCTAATCCTCTAAGTCTTTCATCGACATCCAAATATGGACACCATTAATATTGCTAATGTCGAAGTGGAACATTCATATTAGAGATACAGAGATCGATGAGACTGCCACAGGTGCCTAGAGGACTCCTACTCTACTATGCTAAAACTGCACTGTGGTAGTTATGGTGCCTACATTTGGTGCTTTAATGGACACTGTAGACACTGCAATTGCTTCATTCCTTTGAAGTGGTTATAGTGTCTGGAGTTTATGAGTTCCCAGCAATACATCCCTTCTGTGTTTCTTGGCCTAATGAGGAAGCATTTGCCTGAGCAGTAATAGGTGGCAGTAATCGGCTGAGAGTGCCAGCTGACTGCTTTCAGCCAATCACAGTGCCCATTGTTGGTTTGAATTGGTATGGCTAGAAGGAAGTGTCTAGTCCCTGCCTTAGCCACGTCTCCGGTAGAGGCAGGTTGTGGGTGACCAGGGACCATAAATTAGTGTAAACTACTGGAAAATGGTTTAACAGTGAATGAAGGGACAGTGCAAGGGGATTTCAGGCACTGTAGCCAATTCAATGAGATGATATGATTATAGTGCCTACAGTGTCCCTTTAAATATACTTTGATGATTTTTTATATACATAAATTTGTATGGTGAGTCAGAGAACAAAATAATAATTGAGGATACTTTGAATTCTCAATTTATGTTGTAATGTCTAGTGTTTCTTTATAACTTATTATTACCCTCCACTTGAGAAAACACCCTGAAATAAAAGCACAAAAATAGCGTTAGACCTTTGAAATAAATCTTTGACAGCTGCAATTGCATAAGCATTTACATCAAAGATACAAGTCCTTATACCATCTGGTTTAATAAATCAAAGAAATTAGCTCTTTAACTTTGCGAAGGCTGTGTGCACTTCTTGTTAGCTTGGTTACCGGTGCCTACATTTTTACGAACGGTGAAGGTATATTTCAGCAATAAGTGGATAATGCCTTGATCTGTTTGTTCCACACACGCAATCGTTTTTACAAGATTTGTGTTGATTACAATTTATGAGGGGCTATCAATTACCAAGGCAACCACAGTTGTCCTCATATTGTATTTCTCAAGTTTGTTCCATGGATTATTACGACTTAGTAAAAAAAAATAAAAAAAAATCTTGTCTATTAATGATGCTAAAGAAAAAGTTTCATAATTGTTTATTAATATTTTTGAAAATAAGAGATTATAGTAAAGTAGCCCCAGTCTGTATGAGTAAATATACATTTTCGGTGCACCCCCTCGCTTACCCTTGCTCTGTGCCTTCGGTTGTCTGTAAAGGTGAACCAACAAGAAATTACAAAACTGAATAAAACATTGAAATTCCCTAGAACTTGTGTCAATCTTTTTATGTGTGATGTTCCCTTTTCTTTTGAATGTATTAAGGATTCATTAATTAATACAACAATTCAGTTCAATCCTGGCACAGTCAAGGCACATATTGCATAGTGATATTCTTTTTCTATTTCTGATTGACAGGTGCAAACCTTACCATTATTTTTTTTTTTTTTAAGTGATTGAAAAATGAAAGGAATTTAGTAATAACTGACAATATTAAGTTACATATTGTTTAATTGTTTCTTGTGAAGTCTACTTTGGCCTAAAGCACTTTTTTTCTGACCAAAGTCCACGTGTAATGTTGTACATAACGTTTAATTGCTTAAATTATTTTAGGACAGTGTTGACATGCCGGACAAATGTGCATAAAAATAGCATGACCAAGAAGGACTTCACAAAGACGTTTCTTCAATATGTTGAGATTCCTGGAGCAGAATGTGGAGCACCAATAAGTGAGGTTAACAGATGATGGTGCAATGGTCAGTCAAACTGCTGTAGAGGGCGAGAGATAGTTGTGGCTCCAGTCGAGGGTAGGAGGATAACTATTTCTCTGGACTTGCAGGGGGCCAAAGAAAAGGGTATATTGTCGTTCTTTAGTCCAACTAGTGATGAAGGTACTGGAGGTGTAGGGGAAGGCATCAAAAGTTCTGCTATGCATTTAGGCCTTTGTGGCCATGATCTCTCTGCTTTCCATAATATGGACTATGGTGTTTGTTTATCCCCAAGCTGAAAGGAGGTCAGTGTGTGCAGTTAAGAGTCCCATTCATATTGGGAGTGCCTTAAACTTGTTCCACTCATGATTTGTTGTTTTGTCCATGTTTGGGGGGGAAGTATGCTTAGTTTCCTTAACTTTTTGTTAGAGTAACCAAATTCCGGCCCCGATATGTTAAAAAAATAAATGAGAAATCTAAAGCCAGAGCCTTTCTCCATCCCAGCACCAAAGCCAAGTTCTTTTGACAGCCTGATTCTTCTCCACTCATGTAACTCCTTCTACTTAGAGGGGGAGGATGGGCTGAGGGGAAGACATGTTCGGCTTCGGGATCATGCAATCACTGGATAATTCCCGCCAGCATGCTGTGTGTTTTAACCTCAGATATCTAATTTGCACAGAACTGACATAGCCAGGCCACAATTGTTGTTATTCCTCTGGCAGCAAAGAGGTTAAACTCTGTATGAGCATCATTCCATAGTGAGATGCTGCGCATTAAGACTCCAGGCACCAAGACCACTTATATAAAATGCTTATTAAAAATGGCTTGAAGGTTGAGTTTAGGAATATGTTTAATTCAAATACAAAATGTCACAAATCTAATAAGTATGATGCTACTGTTTTGATCTAGAAGCAAAACACAAGTTACAATCAGTATAGTGAAAACATTTAATATTTTTTATTTACTATTTTTGGACAAGCGTTTGAAATGATTTAATATTTTTGGATTCACTTTAAAAAAAAAAATTCAAAATATTAAAATATCAAAAAATATATCCTATAAAAAATATTAATATATTAAAATGTTTTTCTAGATATCATATAAATTTAAAAGTTTATATAAAGATATGAAATCCAGGCCACAGTCTATTAACCGAATACATTTACACAAAAACACATGCAGAATTATAAGATTTTATCAGAATATATTATATAAAACATTAAGAGCAGCATACGCATGCAAAATGACTTCTATGAATCCTATGATTTTATTCTTCCCCTCTATTACCTTATCAGTTATGCCAACAGTACTCATCGGAAGCTTGAATTTCCTCAATGTGTCTTTTTAATAGAGTTTAAAGCTGGTAAGTGGTTTTCAAAATGCAGTGGTTCATAATCTCCTATTAGTATCTCTGACAGTTGTAAAAAATATAGTTTTGAACACTTCAGCAAATCAAAAAAGGCACTCTAGGCAGTATTTGCATTACACAGGTTATAAAATACTGTGCCGTGAGTCAACAAAATTGCCTTTTAAAAAGTACTAAAGTCCTTATTCATGGACGAACTCTATATTTTTGAATGATTTGTATATCAATTAAAGACATGAATTTTCTAATAGACTTGGTCGCTGACTAAATTCCAATAGGTGCTGTGGACCTCAGCTACATCTTGGAGTCATTTAGTAAGACAAGCTGCTAGCCTTGTGGGAATGACATATTTAAGGGTACAAACTTAGAGAGCTGGTTAGTAGATAGCTCATTTTTGGTATCCTCATGGCAATCCCACAAGGATTAGAGAGCTATCTACTAAGAAACTGAAATACCAAAATTACGACAATTTAGGAGTTTGGGCGTTTCAGACAAATGTAGCAGTACTAATTAAAAAAAAATCTTTATAATAAGTAAATAAGGGAGTTAAATCCTCCCACCTGCCCATACCCACCATGCCATGAGTAGAGACATGTCTACTAAACAGGTCTCTCATGCCCCCACGGTGGGGCAACTAATAATTTATATGCTAGGGGGCACAATAGGTTCACCTCCCACTCTATTGCTTAGGGCCATCACCCACCACCAATGGGTGGTGGCTGGGGGGGACACTGTGCCCCCCTTATTAATTTTAGAGCTCCCACCTGCCACTAATGGGGGAATGCCCCCAATTCATTTTATTTAATAGTCCCAATACTTGACCCAGGGGGAGGGGATGGAGGCTCCTATTTATTTTAATGGCTCCCATTGGTGGGACCCGGGTGGGGGCAGGAGAGGACACTATAACCTACCCAGTTAATTATTTTAGTAGGTGCTCCAGCATGGGGGCATTGGGGATCTGAACCAGGTCCCCCGTTATTAGATTAGTGACTGGCCTGCAATAGGTGGCAAAAAGAGAATCTTCCTTAAAGTGAATTTTCAGACTTAAATTGAAATAAAAGATTGTTTTCTTTGTAATCTGTCTCTAATGTTTTATGTCTACATAAACATAAAGTTGGTTACTGACGAGTAAAACTCATTGTTTTAGTGCGTCCATGTCATGTAATATTTGGTCAGAAGCATGGCGTATGTTATTACAATGTGACAGAGCTTGTTTATCGTCTTTCTTTACCTTTCCTGTGTTCTAGCGTTACAATCTCAGCCCAGCCACAATAGCTGCTGCTGTGTCACAAAATGCATATCACAGCACGTTCGTTTCATGCGCAATATTTAGTGCTGTGAGACAGTGGTAATTTGGGCTAAACAGAACTTCCAAACTTCGCATAGTGAACAGAGAAAGCAAAAGAGACATTCTGTCTAGCTGATATAACACAGTCAAGCGGAGCTACCAACTGAGGTTAAAATGAAATATATAGAGTAAAAATAAAGAAACTCAAAAGAAAATAAACTTTAAAAAAATAAAACCCATACAGAATAACAAATATTAGAATGTCCAAGCATCCTCAACACCAGGACATGTTGTATGATATGTGTATATATATATATATATATAGTGAGTATTGCAAGTTATATCTGTACAGCTATGATCAGGACCAGTGAGACAGTGAGAGAGATCAAAGATCTTCCTCCCCAGTCCGTTGCAGGCTTCTTTACTTGCACTGCTGACAGATATCGTGAGCTGATCCTATCAGAGAATTGACATGGGTTTCCAGTGCTGCACAATGCCAGGCTTGCGAGATTACCCTGCACCCGGAAGAGGTCCTCGCTACAGCATCTATTGTACCACGGGGAATGTAGTGTCCCCTCTCCCTGGCCAGAGGTAAGAAGCAGCAATGGGGAATAATCTTATGTAAATGTGAAAAAGAAAATTATAAAAAAATATATAAAGCTGTTTCTCTCAGCCCCCCGCATATCACAATCCCTATACCATCACATAAATTCACACAAACGCACCCAGTGAATCCACTATACATATACAATCATTTCTTCATGCACACTGCATCACTATACACATGGCAACCACTATGCCCACTTCCTAATTTACTAGTTAAAATAT
>OW240914.1:339159086-339171929 GCA_933207985.1 Pelobates cultripes | reverse complement strand
AGTCAAGAGGCATAATGGTGAATTTTGTGTTATAAGAAAATAATGACACAGGATGGTCTAAAGGGTTAATGTGTAGTAGTGTGTGGTGTGGGGGCTTTACTATTAGGCTAAAACTGGGACATATGTGCCTGAGAATAGTGGTAGTTACAGTCCTGGTAGCAGCTCTTTCAAATACAGACAATGTTGTGCAGCATTTAATAAACCAACAAGGGTATGTGAGCGCTCCAAATAAAATATGACCACTAGAAAAATTACACTCCAAAGCAGCAGCTGTAAAATAAGATAAAAATGTACATATACACAAAATATTTATTCATATAAAAATAAACAAATCATAAGAACCATGAAAAAATCCTTATAAATCTAAATATAAAAAAAAGTTCATAAGGATATATCCAAACCAAAGTTCAAAGATACATAGTGTGGGGCCCCCAACACTAATATGGATTATGTATCAAAAGGAAAAAAATTTAAAAAGAGATTGTGCACATCAAATAATAAAACATCAAAAAAATGTCCAAAAATGAATATCAGACCTCAAACACATATATAGTTCATGGGGGAGGGAGCTCATAAACCCGCCAAACTACTAGGTAAAGGTGAGGGGTGCCGCAATGAATAGTCTCCTAGTGTTAAAAACCTAGGGATTAAACAAAAGCAACTTACCCTATTCACCCTACTTTCGTGTAAGGTGAAGGGAGCACGCCAACTCCCTACCACGAGACAAGATGTGTGGGACAGAATTCAACAGCTGCCGAAAATCCCTCCCGAACCGTGAATGAAGTCGGGTAGAAAATCAAAGGAGACGGAGAAACAGATCGTCTACGCGTTTCGTCCCCTATGAGGGACTTTATCAATGACCGTTGTGCACGTCTGATCTGCAACTGCTGAATCCTTGGCCAAACGAAGTGCAGTACCCTGTCTGAGCATTTAATAAAACAATAATGAAAAAAAAGAAAAGTGAACTGAACATGCAGAACTTCTACACAGTGGCGTTTCCCTACACTGCATGGATCTCAGCACTATTTTGAGAACATGGTCGCTCAGATCAGGAAAATAACGATATATAATTTATGGGGGTCCCTATTTGTTTTATATGTATTTATTTTATGTCTTTTTGATATTTTGTATTTTTTGACTAGTCATGCTGACTCTGGAATTTGTAACCATTTTTTGGTTGTGTTGTGGGAATGTTGTGGGCGTGTTTTACAGCCTCCTGATTTTGTATATATGTGGGCCAGTTGGCCAGATTAAACACATTAGTTTCTACCCTACATCAAGTCTAGGCTGATATTTGGGAAATTGGGAGCTATAATCACTGCTTTACTGTGGATTTGGGAGAACTACAGAGGATATACTAAGTCGGAGTATAGGAGGTCTGTTACAGTAGGGATCTGAAATGAAAATTATTATTATTAATATTAATAAACCACCAACAAGTTCTATCAGAATGATTCAATGTAGGCCCAAATAGACAGACTGTTCTAAAGGGTGAGTTTGAGAATTTTTACAAATCAGATATTGTAGCCTTCATTTTGCCATTCATATTTTATTTCTCTACCACTAGTAAGTGAAACACCCTCCGTTATCGTAACAGTCACAAAATGAAAAAGGCAGTAAAGTATACATTCATGACAAATCAAAGATCTGCATTTAAATAATGGAAATATAAGGTTTTTATGTGGTAGTTGTCCACTTGACACGATTATATTATCACGGGCACAGGACTTAATGTAGAACAGGTGAAACATTTAAGATATTGTAGAACAGGTATCGTATGAAAACAGCCAGCTGCAGACATGATAAAGTGATTCTTGTGAAGCATTTCATCTTCTCGTTTCTGGCACTGAAACTATGCATTTTTATAAAACTATGATGAAAAGCTACCATCAAAGGAAATACACTATAGGCTTTACAGTTTGCATTTTAGATGTTTGGGGACTTTGTGAATTAGACTTTCTTATATTTTTTTTCTCATCAGAACCACAGTGGCATACTGAATGGGTTCAATTTCTGACCTACTTATTACAGAAAGTTTTATTCATTCATAACTTAAATTAAATGCCAGCTTAGCCAAATAGTCCGGTTCTGCTGTGAAATCTAATTTTCCCATTGTTATATTAAATGGTTTCATTACAGTTACGCTCCTCAGTATCTTCACCTCCATAGCCCAGCTCACTCTCCCTCCTTCCACAGTTCTTCCAGCACTTTTACCAGCATATTTCAACAGGCATCTTAGCCATAAATCCCTACTCCCATCATGATGTTCTTTCTCTTAAATGTCTCTACCTCTTCATCACAGACTGTAAATGTGTTTGAGCAAAGCCTTCTTTAGCTCTTCAGTTAAATTTTGTATGTCAATTACTTGGTGTCAATTATCACAATTCTACTATTGTAAAGTGCTATTAAATATAAATAATAATAATAATAATAATAATAATAAAATGTAGAACCTGCATGAGATAGTTTACTCTAGGCCCCATAGACCCCATTGCCACCAACATGTCATTACTAAATTATTTTTATAACAAACTGTTCATACTTGGAATAATTTATATATCATGCCTCCAGCCTTCATCCCAGAATGCAGTCTATTTTACATTTTAGGCAAGTTTGTTCTCTCTGGCTGGGCTGTCACTTTCACATACAATCACTTTCTACTGAATTACAGTGAGATCCTCAGATTTTATTTTGAGTAACTTTATAAAAACAATGGTTCTTACGAAATCAATAGAAATAATTTTTTTCATACAACCTGTTCATCGTTCCACTAATATAATTTTGAGGTCAGAATTGTAAATGTTTTAACTACTGTGATTATTATTATTTTTTTATTCTAAGATCATAAAGTTGTAAATTGTAGTTAATTGAAAACCATAATTGAGAACCATAATTGAAAACCTATGCCAAAAACTTTGTAAAAATAATCTGACTAAATTCATCATTCTGAATTTGATTTCCAATTCACCGTACGTTACTGATTAGCGAATAAGGCCTAGTTTGAAAAAAAAAAAAGAACAACCTAGAATCAGCCTCTAACATTTAAAAATGATATCCCAGAAACAGAATTATACTCCACAAGTATATATCAATAGGCTGGGATTCTACAGATAAACCCGAGCTCTGAGTAGCTCTCTTATTGTGAGTTCAACCATTGGGCTCCTTTTATTTCATGTTATGTATTAGTAAAAATTTAAAGGGATGCTATATTCACCAAAACAACTTTAGCTTAATAAAGCAGTTTTGGTGTATAGATCATGGTCCTGAAGTCTCAGTGCTCAATGGTCTTCCATTTAGGAGTTAAATCACTTTGTTTATACAGCCCTTGTCACACCTCCCTGTCAGGAATCCGGGAACCAAAACACACAGACAGAATCACAAACAAGAATATTTGTAATACCGGTCCTTAGAATAGCCGGGTTATACAAATATGCAAAGTCAGAATACAAGCCGAGGTCAGAGTATTACAGAGGTAAGGAATAACGATTAAACAAGCTGTAGTCAAAGAATTAGAGAGAGCAGGATTAACGAGAGATAAAAGCCAGTAGAGGTACCAAACAACTAAACAGAAGGAACGCGCTATTTGGCTACCAAGAAACCGCAACAAGAGACGGGAGAGGTAAGTATAAATAGGCATCACTTACTTCTGATTGTTTAAATTCCGCTTATATTGACCACTATTGGTGGAAGGCACTTGACTTTCCTAATCTGACCTCTGACGTCCTTTTTATGCGCCAAATTCGGTTCGGCAAACTGCAAATTCGGTAGTTCATTCGGGCACATACTTAAACACGGAGTGCCTGTAGGGATCGTGGCACCCGGAGCTCTAACAGGAGATAAGCAAGTAGGAAGCCTGACACTCCCTGCATGTAACGTAATCAGCCTTCCTATTGTTTACAGTAAGAACAATAAGGATATGAAATTATCTGCCTGAAGAGGTGGTTCTATCAGAGTCCATACAGATGTTTAAACAGCAAATGGATGAATACTTGCAAAAACATAATATACTGGGATATAATTTCTAGTTAGTGCAGTAATAGCTTCTTGATCCATGGAAATATCCGACTGCCATTTTTTGGTCAAGAAGGATTTTTTTCCTAGTTTGTTGTAAAATTGGAAGGGCTTCAAACTGGGGCAAGAGGCTGAACTTGATGGATGCAAGTCTCTCTTCAGCTATGTAACTACGTAAATACTACCTGTAATGAGAGATCTAATGTTTTTACTTCCTTTACTGCATAGTCTGTTTAATTTAGAATTTCTTATCTCCTTCACTGTTGAAGTTCAAGTTACAGAACAGGATATAAAAACTTCTAAAGCAAGTTAACATCTGATTAAAAATGAAACTTTTTTTAATGCAGCCTGTGTGAGTCACAGCCAAGCAAGGTGTCGCTAGGGCTGCATAAGCAGAAACAAAAGTGATGTAATGTCTAAATTTCAAAGAATAGAGCAGTGAGACTGCGGGGGCATGATGTATACATCCAAACTGCCTTATTAAGAAAGTTTTTTCAGTTACTATAGTGCCCCTTCAAGTTAAGTTATGTATATCTGCTTTTTCTGTCATATATAAGTAACCCTGATGTAAATAATTAAAAAATATATTTTAATTGTATTTTATTTAAAATACAGGCACAGCCAAGCAATCCTATTTTATAAACTTTTATTACATACCTATAAGCACACAGTCATATGAATCTGCCTGTCTGTCTAGCATATTTAATACAATCGTTAAACTAAAGCTATTTTGCATTTTTTATAAAATTAAAAGTAGCGATATGTGAAATACAAAACTTAACAGACTTGAAGCTATTTTGCTCTTTAATTACTTTTACCCATTTTTTTAAATTTTATTTAAAATTGCTGTAATTTAGTAGTGCAATGCTAGTTTTTAACTCGGTGACCATGCCACGTTTTTTTCGCTGATCTATTCAGCCATAAATTATTATTTTTTGCAAGTTCTCTTAATTCACCCTAGCTCGTTAATTAAGCAATGTTGGAGAATATTCAGAATGGTTTACAGATTGTAATAGTTAGGACTGCATTATTTATTTAATAGAACATCTCATTCTATTATATAGCACATGTAATGCAGTCTCTCCTCTGTTACCTGCTCATAAACCTTACTGGAAGAAGTGGGTGTTTGGTTCTTGTCATAAACATAACAACAACCATTTGTCTCTGACATCACAAACATGAAATATTTTTAGGAAGCGTGCACATAGGCTGTCAATGTTTGGTTGAATAAATGGCTTAATAGAAGTTATGCTATAGACAGAATGACAAGGACTTGTCACTTGAATGTCAGATATATATTCTTCAGAAACATTTCAAGCTAAATGTAGATGTCTTTGTAAGTTGGGTAGAGGGAATTAGCAGAAAACTAGAGGCTCAATACTTGGCAAAGCAATTATTTCTGACATTGCGAAATTACAATATAATTAAAGGGACACTCCAATCACCATAATAAATAATGCTCTCTGCACAGATATGTCACATATTCCCTCCAATCAGTTGCAACTACATGCCCTCCCCCACACAAAGACAGATAGTTAGTATTAATAGGCATGTTGTAGGTCTCTTTCACAGTGAAGCCGCTAACTTTTATTACTTTTTATTATTCCTTTATACATAATATACAAGAGTGATAATGTTAACAAAATATCAGTGCTTTCTCAATATAAGTGGTGAGTGGGTGTTATGTTTATTGGATATACTCAGTGCTTCCATATAACTGAGTGGGAACAAAAGGAGAGACATTTAAGTTAATTATTGAAGTATCCTTCAACTTTTTTTTTTATGTATCATGTTTTTTTTTTTATTGTGATATCTATGTAATGCATTGCAATAGGCGATCAGCACCATTCTGCGATGTCTCTTTAGAAGAGTAGATTGTTTACAGAAATTAGTTAAATGAATTATTATTTTGGAATAACTCCTTGTATGATATAATGTAAAGAGAGACCAATGAACTGTGTCCATGTGTCGTTTCAGTAATCCAGTGACAAATTCTGTACGAATGGCTTGCGAAAGACTATGGGCCTTTGAAAGAGGTGAAAAGGAATACAAACTGAGTTTGCTGAATAGAGTGGATGCATTTGTTGCCTTTTCTTATTTTATTTTGTGCAATTCAGTAATATCCCAGAATGTCCCATGTAACTTATGATGATTGTAAAGAGTGTTACATGCTGTTAAAGGGATACACCAACCACATGACCATTTTAGTGATTTGAAGTGGTCATGGTGGTAGGAGTATGTATGTGCAGGGTTTCAGCTTTAAACACTTTAAACACTTTAAATACTAAATAATCTTCACCTTTGTGCTGGGGACCAGTTACACTCCTGGCACATGTGACTTTGGCAACCTAAAATTCTGTTCCGAGTTGCCTAATGTCAATTCTATGCATATCTCACAACTGTTGTCAGTGTTCTGACAATAACTTTCTTCTTTGTAGGCAGAGGACCCGTTAAGGGGAAGATTGCTTTATCTTCTCTGCCTCTTTCTTTAGTGAAAACCTCCCACTTTCCTATCACCTCTGTAACTTTTTAAAGTATTCCTTCCCTCCTCTCTCCCTTCATTGGCTCTCCACTTTATTCCCAATAGGGCATTATACTTTTAAAACAGGGACACACAAAAAAAGTATTAATAGGCATGTTGTAGGTCTCTTTCACAGTGAAGCCGCTAACTTTTATTACTTTTTATTATTGCTTTATACATAATATACAAGTGATAATGTTAACAAAATATCAGTGCTTTTTAAAAATGTTGATGAAAGGTTTTCAGAGAGATTGTTTGTTTCCTAATGCCATATTTGGAAATTAAGGAAAAAGGGAAAAATAAACATGATTTATTGCAAAGTTTTATCCAGATTCCATTACTTCCACATCCAGAGGCAAATACTTTATATCATAAGAGGTATCTTGGAACTACAAATGCTTTTCATGGCTGGAGAGGTTTGACAGATTGCAAATATTGCTTAGGGAGAGGCAGCTAACACATTGCGATGCCAAGTTGAGCTCAATTTACCATAACAGGAAATTCTAATTATTCTGTTTAGTATATTTGTATGACTTACACAGATTGGAAGTAATTTGCTAAACACCAGTTAAACATACATGGCATTGATTTAACTCATTGACACACATAGTTCACAAGCATTATAGTCTGAAATGATCTAAAAAGAGCATCTGTTAGAATGCTTTATACTATGTTTCTCATTCAGGTGTGAAATGAAAAATCTCTGAATAAATCTTTTTTTTTGCTTTTGCCATTTGCATAAGTGAAGCTTGTTGTTATTAGGTTAGCTTCAATACATCTGTTCTCTGACAGTTGTATGTCGGATCCAAATTGAAACCGAATGGATGGGTTCCAAAAGAGATGTCAGGATGACATTTTATGTGTTTCAAATGCTGAAAAGTAACAGTCTGCAGCTTGTGCCTTTGAAAAATAAAATATATATATATATAAAAAAAAAATATTAAGCTAGGGTATATATTTTAAACTAGCTCAAAACTAATAATTACATTTGGAACAAAAAAGTATAAAAATATATTTACTTTGCATATATACAGTTCTTTTTTAAAAACAAGTCTAGCTTTGTCAAACATTAAAAGGTTACTCTAAGCATCATAATCACACAGCCTTCTGTAGTGGTCTTGATGCCAGGATTAGTAACCTGACCCAGTTCACTTGTAATGGGGCAAATTTGTTAGTAATGGTTTGCCCTCTTATCTGGGTTCCTGCTGGTCTCTGAAGCTCCTCGATCCTTGACTTCTCAAGCTTCAGTAAATCTGCAGATACCGGCAGCTGATCCAGTCACCATTCCTAGTCAGGGAGTGTCAGCTGACCGACCACAGCCAACGAATGCCACACTTTGCATGAACATTCGTACACAATTGACATTAAGCAACCCAGGGTTCCAAACGGGTTTAACTCCGTATCTGTAGCATTTCAAAGTGAAACGCTGCACATATATACTCCAGACATGACCACTTAAAATCATTGAAGTGCTACCTCTCCAAATTGTGGGGGAGATTTTTATAACAGTTAAACTAAGGCATACGGATTATGCCAAGAAAGCACCGATCTATACTAAAAAAAAAAACAACAAAAAAGTGACGTTCACTGCTTATTACATCTGTTTAACACTCATAATGTATTTTTTTGAATATTGATTTCACCAATACAAATCATATATGAAAAAAACACATTGAAGTGGTATGGGTACTTGGAGTAACACTGTAAGATAAATACTTTTCAAATATATCCAGTATTACTCCAATGAGCAGCGATTTTGAAAGGTATAGAAATACCATAGAATTATGGGTTATGCTGGTTAGAAGTAATTGATATTTTTTTCAATGTTTCTACATATTTTGTTATAGAAATCTCAACTTCACCCTCATTGTCATGTTCGCAGTCAGAAATTAATGATACATTCAGGCTCTATTGGATGGAGAGAATGGAAACAGCACAATTCTGTATTTTTCTGACCCAGATATCACTATCCATTCTCTTCTCTACTCGTGACTATTTCAATTTGAATGATGATGAAAAGGATTTGTATTTTTGAGAGGTTGAGTAGCTGTTATGAGCATTATAATAAACACGACAGGACAAAGAAGATACAATGTTAACAACAAAGGAGTCTAAACATTGACAAACTTGGTCTAACAAGCCTGACATGTTCTGACTGACGCCATAGGGCAAATTCACCCTCCTTGCAATATAGAAATTCTTAAAGTTTTTTTTGAATAATGTTTTGAAAATGTAAATAGCCCAGACACAAAATGAAAATGGTATCTTTGTGAAGCCAGCTAATCATTCTTACAAGATGGCAAAATACCAACTTTATGGTCTTTCATACATATTGCTTTGCTGGCTTTACCCTGTAAGGATGTGCATCGGGGATTTGAAAATAATAAACTAGAGCTCAGCAGTACAGCTACAAATTCAGACAGTAAATATAGTACCCTATAAATCATTATCAGTAGTCCAGATATTTCCCGATAATAAAAACATTTTCGGGGTTGCTCAAATTTAGACCATATGTCGGTTCAGCACGGCACAATTTCGGTACTGAAAACCCAATTCGGTAGCTAATTTGCACCAAAAAGGTACGAAAATGGGCCAATCTGTTGCCTGATCAGCCCAAATTTGTAGAAATTGCAGTTCAAAGAAAAACGAATCTCCCTGAAGCCAGCAGCCATCCCTATGTCAGCATTCGTTACCACATTCGGGCTATATTAGTTTAAGGTTCATCCCTTTGGGATTAAGAATGCCCCGACTACCTTTCAGAGGATGGCCGATAGGCTGCTGAAGGGATTTCAGAACTTCACATGCGCGTATTTGGATGATATTGCCATCTACAGCCGCACATGGGAAGACCATCTGGAGCATCTATCCAGGGTATTGAAGCAAATTCATGCAGCAGGGCTCACTCTGAAGCCTGATAAGTGCCACGTCGGTATGGCTGAGGTACAGTATCTTGGCCATAGGGTAGTTTCAGGCAAACAGAGACCTGAACCTGCCAATGTAGAAGCTATTGCTAACTGACCACAACCCCGTACCAAGACCCAGGTACTAGCATATGGTTACCCGAATGAAAACATGTATGCATTTAATTATTTCTTACATGAAGCCTATGCAAGCCATTCCCTTCTTCCCCCACCCAGACTTTCTGAGGCTGTTCAATCACAGACTTCCCAATGCAGCTCAAAGAGAAGTCTTTGTAAAGCAGGTATTCTGAGCAATTACTGCCTCCACTGAGCTCAACAACAATGACCTAGTAGGACTGGCCCTGTACTTTTTGTAAATGTAAATGAAAAGGACACATTCTTCAAATAGCGGTATCCCTTTAACTCCCTGTTACAATATTTATACCGTCTAGACTAATTTCATGTTGCCAAACCATACTAAGAATTGGTGGCTGCCATCTGTTCAATATTTGGTATCAGCATCAATCTTTTTCCATTTTGACACCGTAACACGGTTGTGAAAACATTTTGTATTAGATAAGAGAATTGGGGTATGGTCTAAACTGTCACTATCACTATCACTGTATCTTTGGAATTAAATTAATAATATGCACTATGGAAAATGATTAGCTCACGATACATTGTTTAATTTACTAAACTCCTGCAGAACAACGACCACACGTATTTTGGAATAGTTATTTAATATCTTAAAGATATATGTTCCATAAAGCCTCACAATCATTTTATTTTCTAGGGCTGTTAGTGTTTGTAGTCACTGTTGCACACAACACGAAGAGCTAAAAATAACATATTGAGTTATTAATATAACATTCTGCTCCAGAAACATGAAAGTATATTGTTCCTCATTTTGCACTCATTGAACTGTTGAAATTGAAACAAAGCAAACTTCAGATGCATATGAAAAGGCTTTAATGAATGCACCTCCAGTAATTTTATTTGTGATGTCGCACTCAATTATAACTTAATTACAGCTAAATGGAGTTGAAAAAGCTCCAGATTTTCAGAATTAAATGAAGGAACGCATTTTTTCTCAAGGTGAATAAAAGGGTATGCAAGTTCCTTAACATACTGTGTTTGTATATATATTTATTACAGCTCTGGGAAAAAAATGATAGGCGACTGCAAAATTATCAGTTTCTCTGGTTTTAAAATGTATAGGTTTTTTTTTTTTATTATTCTATAAACCACTGACAACATTCCTCCCAAATTTCAAATAAAACATATTGTCATTTTCAGCATTTATTTGCAGACTTGAAGCCACTACTGGCACAAAAATATTAAATCAGCTCAGCTTTCTCCATCTTCTTGATCACATTTCAGGAGTTTTCAGTGAGGTTCAGTTCTGGAGATTGGGCTGGTCATGACAGGGTCTTGATCTGATGGTCCTCCATCTACACAATAATAGACTTAGCTGTGTGGCATGGAGCATTGACCTGCTGGGAAAAAAAATAATAATCCTCAGTTGGGGAACATTGCCAGAGCAGAAGAAATCAGACTTTTATAGTCTTTTACAAACCTCAGCCTGGCTCTTCCTTACTTCTCATTGTTGAAGGGCTTTTTTTCTCGCTTTGCATGACTTTAGATCTACCCCTAGGAGCCTGTTTCAAACCGTCCTCATCATACACGTTACCTCTACTGCCATTTGTCAAGTAGGAGGTGATCCTGTCAGTGGAGAGTCGTTTTTGCCCTCTGTTGGTCTGTAGTTTTGTTGTCTCCAATGTCTGCTGCTTGACCTTGTTCTTATGAACCACTATCCTTGAAATTGTGGATCGAAGCAAGCTGATGCTCACTGTATCCCTCTGCAAGTCAAGCCAGTATTGGACTCTTCTCCTCCTCATGCCTTTCCTTTCAACTCTTTTGGCATTGTCAATAGTTTGTTTTAGTTCCAATTAGTTTTGAGGAACTACTAGCACTGTTTTTGCCATCCAGCTATTCAATGAGTTCTGATCACTGCGTGTATTATACTATAGTTCAGGTGAGTAGAATGAGCTGTGTATGTTTTAGAACTCACCAGATACTGCAATGGAACACGGGCAAAGATGAAAAGATACTGCTTTAAGAGAAAAATGTAGTGGCCTCTTTGTATGTATATATTTATTTATATACATTACTATTTCATGAATATCACCCAAATTATTATTGATATTTAGCTTGTGTTTTTGGAGATTTTATAAAGAAATTGAGTTTTTGACATGCAATATCAACATTTTGAGTTACACTTTCCCTTTCTCCGATGTGTCAATAGCTGCAGAGGGCATTTTCCGATTTGGGACAGAGTTTATTTAAAGTGTTGCCTAAAAACAGGGCCAGACAAAAATAGAACAGGTGCTTTTTATTTGCATTAAAGATTGTTAGACCAGGTTAGATTGTTGCAGAATGAAACAAGCTGGTGTAGTTCAATATTGAATATTACATCCTATGTAATGTAATGCAAGTGTATAAAGAGTTATGTTTTGGCAGAATTCCCTTTCCTCTAGCAGGGATTTTAGAATGTACCGTATTGTAATTAGCATTGCCAGGTGTTTAGATTTTGCACTGAACAATCCAGTATTTTTGTATTCATTCCAGAAAAATAAAGATGCCAGAACATGTATTCTACTCTCTTTTTTGAGATTTAACCTTGATTATTCAATGTGTTTAGTTTATTTTACAGTACAAGGCATACATTAGCATTAATAATTATTTGTGTGACTTTTAACTATATAATTTATTTACCTTCTTGATTTCATGATAACTTATTTCTTTAAGAATGGTCAACAAGGTTTTAGAACCTCTGCAGTATTACATGTCGCGCTATCAAATAAAACAGTAATAATCAATGAGCTAAGGATCTTAGTATACAAAAGACAAACAAAAAAGGGCAACACAAACTCAGAAACAGTTATCATGAATAAGAAATAAAAAAGGAAAAAAAAAAGAATAGGCAAAAGAATAAGCTAAACAGATACAAAATGTAACATAGCAACATGTTTTAGTCAACTGTGAATCGCGTAAATCTAGAGAATGAAAATGTAATTGCAGTGAATAGAAGGTATGTAGCTATGTATTAAAACAATGGGATTTATTGTATAAACAGTGAGTTATTATAACATCTGTAGCAAAAAAGAAACAGCGGAAAAGAAAAAGAAACCTCACGAGGTTTTGAAGGTCATGAACAGTTTAGTAAATAGACCAAAAAACAAATAACTCATAGGAACATTCCCAGAACATTTTTTTACGAATTGAAAATGTTATGGGGGCAGGAATATCTGGCCGCCATTTTACTTTTATGTTAGTTAAACAGTTTTCCCGACAGTTGGTCTCCTGGCACCTCTGCCTTCTCATATCTTTCTTGCTGGCTGCCACATGATC
>OW240914.1:339032303-339149198 GCA_933207985.1 Pelobates cultripes | reverse complement strand
AATGGCTGCCATATACACGTCCACTGATAGGAGACGCAGAAGGTATTAAACTGATCAGAACAATACTAAACACACCACAAATAAGGTTTCTCTCCTGTATGGCTCCTCAAATGTTGCTTAAGATTAGAAGCGGCTGAAAAGCATTTCTCACACTCCGAACAAAAATATATTTTTTTAACATTCTCTCCACTTTGAACAAAATGACGTTTGGGAAGAGATTAACATAATTAAACACAGGCAGTAAAAATACAGTTTTTAGCCATACCCTGTAACTTTAAAACTACACATCCCATCTTCATAATTACATATTTGGAATCAGCACACTTAAAACATAAAACATAACCAAAAATCAGCCAAATCCATCCAGGGGTTAAAAAGTTAGCTGGAGGTCCCTTTATGACCGACCGCAAGCACATTTTCCTGCCCAAAACAGTTCCATAGATTTCGGCTGTGAGGTCGGTCTATTTCAGGCTGAAAAAACGACTAAGTCCCATCGCCGAATGGGACTTAGTCTCTGCAGCTGAAATAAGGCTGAAAAAAACGGCTGAAGAAAAGACTAAGTCCCATCGCCGAATGGGACTTAGTCTCTGCAGCTGAAATAAGGCTGAAAAAAACGGCTGAAGAAAAGACTAAGTCCCATCGCCGAATGGGACTTAGTCTCTGCAGCTGAAATAAGGCTGAAAAAAACGGCTGAAAAAAAGACTAAGTCCCATCACGAATGGGACTTAGTCTCTGCAGCTGAAATAAGGCTGAAAAAAACGGCTGAAAAAAAGACTAAGTCCCATCGCCGAATGGGACTTAGTCTCTGCAGCTGAAATAAGGCTGAAAAAAACGGCTGAAAGAAAGACTAAGTCCCATCGCCGAATGGGACTTAGTCTCTGCAGCTGAAATAATTTCCCATTTACTGAACCAAGTGGGAAATAGCAAGGCAGGCACAAAGGGTTTGCACCAGGTCTGGGGACACAGGGGACACCGTCTTAAAGGGGCCGTGTCCCCAACAAGTCTGGGGACACGGCCTTAAAGGGGCAGTGTCCCAATCTTCCTGATGTCCCAAAAAAGGTGTTTAAAGGGCCAGCACCAGTCACATAAAGAGTCCATAAGCCCCAATATGCCCACCGACAGTCTTAAAGGGCCATACACACCAAATAAAAGTGCATACATTTTCACAATCTCCCAGGGGCCATAGTCATGCGGGAGGAGGCTGGCAAAGAGGCTTCTCCACAACCCAGGGAAGCAGGGCAATTTGCCATTTAAAGGGCCCGTTACAAATAGCAGTTTGTAACAAGGTGTCAATCCATATCTGCCAAGTGACCCGATGTAGGGGGACCAGTCCCTATTCTGCTCTGTGTCAGTGTGTATCAGGGGCCTGAGGACAGGTGTCAATCCATATGTCAAGGTGTCAATATGTCATATGTCAGGTGTCAATCCATATTGATTGTGATTTAGGAATGTTAGGTGATTTCTGCCCTTTATGGATTAAAACCAGACTCTGTATCAACTGTGTAATTTTCCATGGGAGTTTTGCCATGGATCCCCCTCCGGCATGCCACAGTCCAGGTGTTAGTCCCCTTGAAACAACTTTTCCATCCCTATTGTGGCCAGAAAGAGTCCCTGTGTGTTTTAAAATTCGCCTCCCCATTGAAGTCAATGGCGTTTCGGGCGGTTCGCCGGTTCGCGAACATTTGCGGAAGTTCGCGTTCGCCGTTCGCGAACCGAAAATTTCGGGTTCGCGACATCACTAGTCAAAGTATAACATTATAATTATAACATAATTAACATTATGGCTGATTGGCAAGGAACTTCTATTGTCTTTGTTTATTAGTTCCCACATCACTAGTTCTCGTCTGCAAGATTTCTCAAGGGCTTCACCATTCCTATGGAATGTCCTATGAGACTTTTCCCTAGCTTCCAATTTAGAAGTCACTGAGAAGACATTTGTTTAGGAAAGCCGACCAGCTGACTGTCTGAATCTTCTCTAATTGTGTGACCCTTTCAGACGAGTCTGATATAAGGAAGATCCCAGGCTTTAATAAGTGATCGCAGGTATTGTATTCTTCACATATTCATTGAACACTTGGTGTAGAATAGCGTTACTTTTGAGATTTTAGACTTTACGTTTTGGATCACCAGAATTTATAGGTGAGAAAGTTGATTAAAAAGAAGAAAATAAAAAGGTTAGGTTGCCTTTAACATAGGCCTTGATTTGATATTTTTGGATAACCTTTTGAAATTATTTAAAATTTTGTAAAAAAAATAAAAAAATTTCATGTATTGATATATTCTTTTTTTATATATTTTTTTAATTTTAATATTTTGAAAAATGTATTGTAAAAGTTTGCCAAAAACTCAAATAATTTGAAAAGAATTAAAGCCACCCAGAACACTTCATCTCAAGGAAGTGGTCTAAGTGGAGGGGTCCTGTCATTTTAACACTATAATATGAAACATAGCCATTTTATATAATGGAGTAAAGGTAAGTAAAAACCTTTTTTTTACATTTTTACTGGAAATAGGGGGTAGACCTTAATCAAATATGCAAATAGGGCACTCTAGCATTAGGAATACAGGTTTGTACTTCTATCGTTGTAATAATCCGTGAAATTAAGGACATAGTTTGTTATATCATAATAATAATAATAATAATAATAATAATAATAATAATAATAATAATATTTGGTGTGGTCACTTTTTTGAAACATGCAAAAACTTGACATTTGAAAATAGTTGTTGTGAATGATGAAACTGAAAAATTGACACCTCACTAGATCAGTAGACTAGTGTGGGAATGAGAGAATGAGATTTGACAACCAGAGTGCCTAACTAACCTTTATAAAGGTTTGTCCCAACTTAGAGGCTCATTCTGCGTGGACCCTATACAGAGCTAACATTTATTATTTTTGGAACATATATTTATTTTTTTGCCATGTTTTTTTTCCAGTTTGGATTTTTTTGCTTTTCTTAACTTTTTATTTGGCCTTTTCTATGGCAGAGGAAAAGAAGATTTAAGAAAAAAGTAGACTTCTGAAGGTAAGAATTATTTTATTTTACAGGTATTAGATTAATTTTCCTCCCCCAATATTATTATGGTTTGTAGGGTAGGTATATATATTTTTTATTGGAAAGTATCAAGTGGCTTGGGGACATCCAGCCTCAAGAAGGGAGAGAGAGGGAGGGACCACTAATTTTAAAGGTTTGACAATAGCATGTCCAACCTCTTATTGCCATTAATATGTCCCCACCTTAAGCATATAGATTGAGGTAGCAAAGGTGGGCAATAGCTTGTCCTCTCCCGTATGTCATTAATACCTCACATGAAGCCCTTGGTAGACAAAGGCATGCCCACCTCCTTCTTTATTTTTAAATTCAATTTTTTAAAAACCTGCTGCCATGGGTGGGGACAGAGATGCATTGGGATGTTTCCCAATTTATTTAATAATAGCAGCAACTCACTGCCTATGGATGAGAGCTAGGAGAGACAGTTCATTCCCCCCCCCTGTTAATTTCTAGAGCGTCCACCCACTGTACATCGGTTGGGGTTGATCGGGACTTTACAATGTCCACCCATGTTTTTTTTATTTTTTTATTATTATTATTATTATTATTATTATTTAGAGCTAGCAGGTAAATAGTTCAAATTGTGAAAACACTGGGCCCTGATTTTCAGCTTCAGGGCCCGGATATTATAAATACTTTTTGGATATCAGCCCTCTATCAGTTCTAGGTCTGGTTTTGTTGTTTAGAGAATCCCTTTAAGAAACAAACTCCAAGATAATTAGAATGGCAAATATTATATACTTTTTTTTTGAATAAGAATCACACATTTCTGAAAAGGCTAGTAATCTAACAATTAATTATTACAGTAAAATGAATTAATAGAAAAACGTATCATTCTCGGGAAGCCATTCCTACACCTTTGTAACAAATTCAGAAGCAGTCCATATTAGAAATAATTACTGTTGTTTTTTACAAATTCCTTTTTTTTTTCCTGACATGTAGCTTGTACCTGTGTAAGCTGAAATTGTCAATTAGCCGAGGGCAAGAATGGCATTTCTAACTGCATAATAAACAAACACAGAGAAATTGTCTGAGACTGAATATATCAAATTGAAATTAACCTGTTAGGTATAAGAGCAAATGTTCTCAAACTAAATATAAAAAAGGTAATAGGTGCTCGGTACAGTATTAAAAATACTTAAAGTTACACATGCAGCAGTATATTTTAAGGTAGCAGACCTAGTGAATAAGGAAGATAAAAATAGAGAGGTGGCGGGGCCGGGCCGCCGAGCTGAGCGGTCGCAGGACAGATCAGCTCCTGCTAAATATGACCTTTTAAGCCTGTAAACCATGCTTTTGGAGGGAGTGAATGGTCAACAACTGCGACCCTCGATGTCCACGGGCTACCGGAGCTGAGGAGAGGCTTGCTCCTGGAGTTGTAGTCCCTCAGAGGAGAGGTCCCTGTGGCAACAGACGAGACCTTACCTGGCGGTGAGTGGAGTGGACGGCCGCTGTACCACTATCCTGCCCACTGGAGCCCGACGAGCACACAGACCATTTGCGGACCTAGTCCTGATTCCCCCCCTGCGGGGGTGATCCCGGTCCTCACCCTAAAGCTGCACTCGGAGACACCACCATGCACGCCCCAGGCCTAGATCCAAGATGGCAGAGGCCATGTGCGCAGACACCGAACTGCGGAGCCTTAAGCGGATTATAGATACCATCTGGTCCAACACTCAAAGCAACAAGCACAAACCGACCCACCCCATGCAGTAGCTGCATAGTCCAGGAACACACCGGGTGCATGACGCTGGAGACCCAGCACGACGAAGAAACAGCACCTCGGTGAACTGGAGCAGATCTTAAACCCGGCAATGACACAAGCGGCACCCATCCCAAGGCACAGAAGCATGCCCTGTGGAGTGGGCTGAGTCCTCTCATGGACATTGGCGGACATGCCGGCTATTGCAGGACGAATTAACGACACATAATCAGGACTTGGGCCAAAAATCTTCAGAGTTGTTGCTTTGTTTAGATCTCCTAACAGGCTAGCTGTGAAAACTCCCTGGTTCGGCGCATGCATGCCTGGTAGGACCCGCAGATACACAGTAGAGCAATATCTATATTTAACATGTGACACGCAGGGCATCATGCTTAGCAACCTAACATGCCATACAAGCGAATTATAATCCCCTAACTTGCTGTTATACACCATGTCTAGTATCTCTATTTTTGTTTACCTCCTGTGCACAAGCATTTGACATGTGAGCATTGCTTTTAACAACACAGCAGGGCATTGCCATGCTTAGAGAGAACGTTGACTAACTTTAGCAATGTTAACTGATGTATGGTGTCTCCTAGCTTGTATACACATAGTCTAACTCTTATATGTTTTATTTTGATTAGCTGTAGCAGTAATGCAACCCATGCTAAGGAATTGTGACTGAGATAGCATAGCGAAATTTGAACTGTTGCTCTCTCTACTCATGCTACATCTGAGTTTAATTATGTACCACTCTTGATCCCGAGAACAAAATGTGCACAGTTTGATAGGCATCGTCACTAGCTATAACATGTTTAAAACGACAGCGTTAATCGACTTCTAAAAATTTTAAAAAAGCGTTTGATACAAGCATTGCGTTGGATATAAGCATTGTGACTGAGATAAGCATCGCATTTGAAATAAACATTACGTTTGATATAAGCATGGCGCTTAATATAAGCATAGAGTTTGATATAAGCATAATGCCTGAAACCAGCATTGTGTTTGATATAAGCATATAAGCATCGTGTTTGTCAGAAGCATTGAATCTTTGTTATTTTTATTTTTTTACGTACATAACCTGTGCAAAGTTTCTTATAAGCATGTTTATTATAAAAAAATATGCAGTGTTAACTCATTGTTGCTGCTGATACCTGCCGTTGTGGCAATACCGGTAAGTACCTTCTATGCATATCAAAAATAAAGAATAAAAAAAAATGGATAGCTCTTAGTGTGCAATTATTATACATACATTGGTCTTTTGGTTATTCAACACAGTTGACCTCAATGTAAAAAGCAGAAATAGACACAATAATAGTGCAGCACAGTATGGTGTATAAAAGTAAAGTGCTTAAGTACTTGTGCAAAATACACTCACATTTAATAGAGCTAACTTAGAACTCTGCTGTTATTTGCATGGACGGTATAATCCTTGTCCTGGGATATATGTTGATCCAAATGGCACAAATACTCCAAATAGAATCCAATGTGTAAGATATATATAAAGGCAAATACAAAAAATACTCCAATGGTGAAGTAAGTGCTTAAAAAAACCATATGGAGATAAAGAAATGTACTTACATTTACTAGAGCAGGACCTGCTCTTGTATGAACAGCAACAGCAAATAATGCACTGACACTGCCCTCAGGGAGAGGCAATGTTATATAGCTGGAGAACAAGCAGCCAATTTGCAAGATGTCACAGGTGGACTTAAAGAGACAGGTAGTAATCAAAGGAGAAGTCCAGCCCCGTTGTGCTGCAGACAATGCCAGGTAAACAGGGCTATAACCGTTAGTTAAGAAGTGGCTCAGAGACAGGAGAGCAGGCTTAGGATACAGAAGGAGCCAGGATTAATTCTCCTGTCAGACACATGTGGGGTGGCCATGCATAGCCATCTAGAAGGCATGGGGTGAACCGTGACAGAACCCTGTCCACCACTTGACCAGGTGCATGTGCATTGTTTACCTGGGGAAGAAATGGCAACAGAATGCACTATAGGAAGAAGGCAGGCCGGCAGAGACAGTGTTATGCTCTGGACAATGTTCTGCTGGGAAACCTTGGGTCCTGGCATTCATGCAGATGTTACGTTGACAGTTATCACCTACCTAGAAATTGTTGCATACCCCATACATACCTTCATGGCAATGGTTTTCCCTGATGGCCTCTTTCAGCAGAATAATGCACCCTGTCATGCTTCCAAATTGTTCAGGAATGATTTGAGGACCATGACAAAAAGTTAAAGGTGTTTTCAAAGCAAATTCACCAGATTTCAATCCGATTGAGCATCTGTGGGATGTGCTGGAACAAGAAATCCGATCCATGGAGGCCCCACCTCGCAACTTGCAGGATCTGCTGCTAATGTCTTGGTGTCAGATATTGCAAGTATTTGTATTGTGGCTGCTCAGTGTACTAATCAAGTACACTGTAAAGTATGTGCTCCTTAATTTTGTAAGAAAGAGCAGGTCTACAAGAGATGACTGAATCATCAACAACGTGACTGATCAGGTTTGGAGAACATTACATGATAAATTATGGTCCATCTATCTGGATTTATGAACTTAAGTGCCAAGACATACATGAAATCATTAAAAGTCCAATGTATTCGTGCTCGTAATGCACTTTATACATTAATCTATAAGTATGTTGAGTAAGTGTAGGCTGCTGTCTCTGTTTGTGCCTACAGTTTTTCTAATTTTGTGGGGGTATTCTCATCATTGAGTTCCTTTTGTGAAAAAAAAGCCTATTTACTAGCCTTACACATGCTGTGTTATAGCGGGGAGATTAAGGAAGCTTTTTTTCATTATTACATAACAGCAGGAGAGAAAGAAATGATACGGTGAGTAACTAATGACTTTAATGGTCAGTAAGAATATTCCCTTTAGATGTAGAGAACTATAAATAGTTTTCAGCATGAAAAAAAGCTTATTAAATATCTATTTTTTTTTTTTTCTCCAATTTATAATTTCTATTGTAGCATTGTGTATTCATACAACAATCCAGATGAGCATGAATAGCCACATTTTAAGTGCAAATCTTTTACAATAAGTGCAATATACAACACATGTAACATTAACAGGAACATATGTCTATACGCTTAGTCCATTATGTGGCTTAATGTCAACTAAAAATTGCTAACTGCAATAGGGTGCCCGTGGAATCAAGTAGGTTGAAGGACCTATACTGTCAAAGTCTAAATACCAGCTTATAAGTCAGTTTGCTGGCAGGTACCAGCACAACCCATAAACAATTTAAAACATAAACAGGAATTGTATGACCTTTCATAGGCTATCCTAAACCTAGTGTCAGCTAGTAGTTGTAAAGTACTATAACAGTTACGCTTGGTCGAAAGGAATATAACAAAAAAGCTATACTAACGGTGGACAAACCACACATTAAAAATCTCTGCAATATGAGAAGATAAACACATGAATCAGGGAGATTTCTGCTAATTGCTGATTGTGGTCAGCCTATGGCACATGATGGCCCTGATAGATAAAGCAGTTCTGTGTCAAATAATTCTTCTTCCCTCATCCTCTCCATTCCGTGCAAGAGCATGCCAATCTCAGATACAATCAGCAAGGACAGACTTTTACTTGAGGTATCTTTAATTCATTTAGTCCAAGCCTGTATGGGAGTCAGTGCCTGATCTCCAGCGATTTCCTTCAATGGTGGGTTCAAAAGCCCACAGAAGCTGAAGTTACCATTCAGGTGTGTGGTTGACGGTGTGGGTGCTGCTCCACATGTGTCCCTTGGAGCTTTGAGCCCATCGATCATAGCCAGGAAATCAGCCACCTCTGCCATACCTCAAGCCACCAGCTTCGGTAGGCTGCAATTCCGGATGGGCAGAATACAAGCCAGAGCATTGGTTTTCAGGACCCGTATTGTTCTTTCTGGTGTTTGGTATGTCTGAACCTTTTACAGCATTAAGATAAGTGATTTAAGCAGGTTACAATCTCAGATTGAGAGGATCTTCTCGAAAAAGTGTCCGGCCATCTTGGTAGTCAGGCCCTGCCTCCCCATTAAATATCTATTAAATAAACATAAAAATAAATTTTTAAGAAGCACAGATCCATTCTACAATCATAATAAATGCAATACACACAGGCTAAATTTAATACCTATGTAAGACAAAATAACAGATCTTAAACAGTGTAGTTTGCCACAAATGTAAATTAATACTTATTGTAATTATACAAATTCTAAAAAAAAATATTCTAATTGTGTTTTTAATATAAAATGCCCAGTCACACTTTTTGAAGCCAATATATAAGACTCTTTATTTATGCGGTTGTGCTTTTACAGTTATCACCCCCAACAAGCTATTGGCAAACAGATGTCTTAATTTTCCCACAGGAAAAGAGCAGAAGGCACCAAAATGAGCACATTTCACCTATACATTGTTCCAAGTTACTAGCAAATGTGTTGATGAAAAATGATTCAACTGTTTCTGAATCAGATTTTTGGGGGCTTTGTCAGAGCCTCTTTAAGTGGAATACGAGCATCCCATAACAAACATATACTCACACAGAATTGTGGAATGCAAAAACCCATATAGACATAAGAGTATTCATGAGCAACTGTACCAAGTTGAGTGAGGAAGAAAACGAACTTCAGGTAAGTATATTTACTATGGAATTTGGTATATAATATATATATACCTTAAAGGACCACTCTAGGCACCCAGACCACTTCAGCTTAATGAAGTGGTCTGGGTGCCAGGTCCTTCTAGGGTTAACCCATTTTTTCATAAACATAGCAGTTTCAGAGAAACTGCTATAATTATGAATGGGTTAAGCCTTCCCCCCTCCCTCTAGTGGCTGTCTCATTGACAGCACTAGAGGTAGCAGCGTGAAAACCACGTGTGTAAATCCAGCCACCAAGCCAGCCCAGAAAGTCGTGCTGGATGCATTCAGCCGGCGGGGCGTAACGGAGGCGGAGAGGAGGGGGAGAGCTCTCCGCCCAGCGCTGGAAAAAGGTAAGTTTTTACCCCTTTCCCCCTTCCAGAGCCGGGCGGGAGGGGGACCCTGAGGGTGGGGGCACCCTCAGGGCACTATAGTGCCAGGAAAACGAGTAGGTTTTCCTGGCACTATAGTGGTCCTTTAAGTGGAGCGCTATAAATGTTGAGGAGAAAAATTTCAGCAGGAAATAGTGTGGGATGCTGCCCTAAAAAGCAAACCTGTCCAACTTACAGAGCCAAATATAGGCTCTGGAAAATGTGAGTGATCCATTTATATACCTCATTTGAAATTGCACAAGTGTTTTACAATCTGCACTTTATTATATATTTTTATCTTCCATATCAGTTTGTGACGTATACGACCCAATCAAGACCCTGTGAGGTAATTCCTCAACATTTATAGCGCTCCACTTAAGGTATATATATGTTATATAACAAATTCCTTTGTTATATCTATTGCATGTGGAATAAAGGGTAATCCACATTAGTGTACAGAGAGGCTATACACCTATCTTTTTCACTAACACATCTGTTCTAGCAAACACTCTCCCAAAAGGAGATCTGTTTGGTTCTAAGTATATTTACTAATTGATTCACTTGCAGTAGGTTTCTCCAGGATGATGTGTGTTTATATATTTATATCTATTTAACCTGAATGTGAACTTGTCCTCCACACTATTTTCATGTGAATTTGTTCTTTGACGTTTTATGGAAATTAGCTCTTAGTCCTCTTAATGAAACATTCAAAATACATTTGCTTCTGGCTAAATCACTGGATTCCCATTATGTATATTTTCCAGGAAGATGTTTGCTGATATCTGTTTATAACAGTTAAAACTATATTAAAGCTCATCCGCTTTTAGAGTTTGCATAATGCTAGACGGCTATGACAACATTCAACAGCTGTGCAAACAAGGCTTTCATAATAAATCCTCGGGTTTCTTTGATCTCTATGCAAGAAAATATTTTTTTTATGTAGAGTGAAGGACATGGAGTACATGTTTTATAAGAACATTATGTATATTCCAATTTTACGTTCATATTAATAATTCTATACTGTTATTTTTTTGTGAGAAAAAAAAAGTAAATTATTTATAATGTGTTTTTATCTACACTACTACAAACATTATTTATGAATGTATTAAACACACATTTTTCTATTGCTTTTGTATTTAAATGATTGCGTTCCAGTCTTTTCCAACTATATTATTTGAAATAAAGATCAAAGAATGCATGTGGAAATACAGATAACATTCATAACACATAATACGGTTACTGTAAACCAGACAACAATACAATTGTAAAATCAAAAACTAGTTCCAAATTAATTCATTTATTCATTGAAAATAAACTTGTAAGAAAACAGGTTTAATATGAAAGTTCAATCCTGGCATGTAAACGTTGCTTGTTTCTGCTTTTTTGTTGATGATGGATGGACTCACGGATGGATCCCCTGGATCTCTACTATCATAATAGGACAGAACAATGAAGATGTTGGGATTGGAAATTGAAAGACACTGTTTAGGAAAAAACAGATATATAGATTCTTGTAGATCAACTTCTCCTGTGAGTGGAAAAAGGGATACAGCTGCTCAATCGAAAAAATACATTAACAATACAAAGTGTGATATCATCTCAACGTTAAAAAAAAGTGACTTGCTGCTTAATTGCACTCACAAAATATAAGGTTTAATAATCGCCTTGAGAGTGCCTCCCCCGATGAAAATGGGTGGCCAAAGGAACCTTCTCCCTCCTACTGGTTGCTCACTGCAGGAATTGAAGAAGTCAGGAATCCAAGTAAGTATAAAACCATTAATTTAGGACAATAAACAGTTAAAAATATATAAAAAATTAAGATAAACAATAATAAGCCCGGTCCCACGCGTTTCATTCTTATATTAGAACTTCCTCAGGGACCTTTTCCTTCATCAAATAAGAACAATCAAAATAATCAAAAGCAGTAATGCAGTAACTCCCCTCTCCCCCCCTACCAATCAGTAATAATACAACAGCTTATTTTGAGTTCTCTTTTGTTAGTTGCAATTGATGTGTAAACATTATCATAAACAAAAATGAGAGAGAGGTTTTAAAAATGTTTTTTCCTAATTTTTAACCTTTTATTCATACTTAATGTTGTGTTAGGGATACATATAAGATATAAAAAGAAAGCTCATTATGTCTTTTAAAACATGCAATGCATAATATGTATGGGGACACTTAAGTTAAAGTGGAACAAACACAGGTTTTGTTTTGTTTCATAAGTTGGACGTTTGCCTCCGTCTTTAAGGGGTTAATCTAAATCTACCTAAAATTTACAATCACTATTCATCCCAATATCTTACGATACAACAATATAAATTACCTGACAGCCTTTTGAACAATTGCACTCTAATGTTGCATACGTGAAGTTCATGTTTTCTTGATTTACAGGGTCAAAAATATTTCCATGCATTTCTGCAAGCCTCTGGATTTATATTTTCAAATTAATTTACTATACAAAAAGTATACTACGCCTATAAATATATAATGCATCGCATCCGTGCTTTACATTACATGAACATTGTATCATGCCGAATGAAAAAGATAAATTAGATTTTATACATACCGTAGAAAACTGAAATTCATTATTTGAATTTCCATAACCTATGTACTGCTACTAAAGCGAAATTCAATTTATAATAGATTTGTCCATGATGTGCTTGAAAATATATATGTCCTTTCGCAATGGAAACATATGCATAGTTGTTCTCACTTGCCTTCATTTTTATCTATTTACTCAGATGCCAAAGACAAATTTTCATCAAATGCTTTTTTATTGAATATTTTCAAAGTTATTATGATACTGTCTCAGTTCTCACCATGCCAGACAAGGTCACCCCAGAAGTGCCCAAGAGGGTATTTGAACCTGGGTGATTTATGGTTCTCAGCCTGTGTGCCATTTTGGTTCTTGGTTTGGTCTGAAACTTATCCTTGCACTGGGGGCTGGACTGAACCTGTGACTGCTCCAGTCAATCATGGTCCAGCTGTAAAGTATCACTGATTAGCCAGGTATAACACACTGCCTCTCCTTGAGGCAGTGTCAGTTCATTGACTCTGGTTCTGCTGTCAGGGTCCTGTTTTTGTGTATCCAGATCGTTTGCTCCTGCCTGCTGATCTTGGCTTATTCGCATCGTGTATCCTGACTTCTGGCATCCTCTGACCTTGGCTTTTTTATTGTGTATCCTGACTTCTGGCATCCTCTGATTTTGGCTTACCCTTGACGATTCTCCTGCTTGTGTCCTTACCTGTACTGCGACTTGGAGCAGTATCCTGCACAGCCCCCGTGCACAGACTCAAAGGCCAGGTGAATTCTTACCTGACCCCCTTGGCCTGTGTTTAATTGCAAGGGTGAGCATAAATCTCTGCCTACCGGACTCCCAACTAAGGTAAGCCGTGACAGATACAACATTTCCAAAAGGAAAAAAAACCTTTGTCGTAGTATACATTATAACAAATATTAACTGGGGAATATGAACAGTATATTTGGTTTTTACAAATAACAGTATATATTTACAATAAATTTGGGCACTTTCACTCTAACTATGTGCAGGCAGCCAACATTCTAAGTATGGCTCTGCACATTAGTATCTTAATTCTTTTTTAAACCTCCCTTTCAGTCCTGATTTCCTAACCTCATTCATATCCCACTAAGGAGATACAGTATAGCAGTTTGCAGCTATGTGATTATGACTAGCATTCTCTCCTTAGTGTTTAACCATATTAGCTCAAGAGATACATTTGTATCATAGAGTTAGTCTTAATACTATTTGTAGATTCTAGGTATTTTACATTATCTTCTTTCAATTTACTCTATTTCTGAGCATAGTTATCCTTTATAAATTATCGAGGTTCAATAGGTAGCACTAGACTCATGATTTATGTTCAATCTTTTTAGGCAGATCTATCTATAATCAGGACTTATTTATCTGTGACTGAGTCCACAATATCGGGAAAATGCAATACAGACTGTGACCTATTAAGTTGTATTAAAGTCAAATAGTCTGAGATAAATTTCAGTCACAGTATGCTGTGAGGGAGGTATAGGCTTATTTGGCTGGTTACACAGTTTTGGTTTGGGTAGTACTTAACAACTTAGTTAGAGATTTGGAATAAATATATTATTTTTTTATGTATTACTATTCATTCTAATCAACATTATATCTTATCCAGTCTTTGCTTATATTGTTGGTTTCTCCAACACTTTGAGCTCCTTTGACATATATTTACAATAAAGTCTTAAAAAAAAAAAAAAAAGGTAACAGATATCTTCAAATGTCATAAACAAAGACAAGTTTAACCTCTTAAGGGCACACCTTCTGGAATAAAAGGGAATCCTGGCGGAATATTTCCATCATGTGTCCTTAAGGCATTAAAAGTAGTGCTTAATTTAGCCCAAGAAATTACATCTCAATGCAGTATTCACAATAGACTGGGAGATTCGTTTTGGGACAATCAGGTGTTCTTCTGAATTCCCAAACTTCACGCTAAAAGCTACCCAAATTATGGACCAATCGCAAAGCGCAATACTAACATTCTGTTCGACTTGTGATTCTAGTGCCAAAAACGATAAATGCTGGGGAGAAAAAAGCAATTAATGGCTAGGAGACAGTCACTAAATATTGATTTTATTCACAGATCAGGTGAGGAAATTACCAACAGGGGGAAAAAAGAGGAGCAGTTTAAAAAAAGTGTGTGTGTGTGTGTGTGTGTGTGTGTGTATATATATATATATTTTCTTATGGCTTCTTCTATTTTTCTTTCTATTGGTTACACTATCTCACTTGACCTGTGAACCAATTGGTGGAAAAATTCTCCTATAATTCTACCATAATGATATATGTGTCTCTTTTGAGGCACACTGATTGGCCCAATTTAGCTTTTTGGTTGTTTTTTTTTTTTTTTTGTTCTTTAGTTTCTGAATTGTAATATTGTAGGGTTATTCACTAAAGTCCGAATGGTATCGAACATGGAAAAATCATCAGGTTTATATATATATATATATATATATATATATATATATATATATATATATATATATATATATATATATATATATATATATATATATATATATATATCCATTACGGCTGGGGCTTTAAATAATAAAAAGGTGTGTCTGGTGGCCACCATCCCAGCCCCCATCCATTAGTGGCACAAGTGGGCTCTAAATAATGGCAAATTTTCATGAAATGCTGCGCGTGATTTTATTTTTATTTTTTTTATTTTATTTATTTATTTATTTTTTAAATTTAAGAAACCTCCACAATCTGGCCATGTGTGGGGTCAAGGCAGTGATTAGTGATTTGAACAGTGTTTATGTCCCCCCCCATTATTTTACAGACTCCAAGTTTAGGTCTTTCTAGAGACAGGGCAGCAATGACTGCTATGTTTAACAACTTGTAGATAATCCCCCTTGTGCCACATGGCAGGTGGGGCTATAGGCAGCTTTAGAAGCTCCCTTACAGTAATATTGAGGTGTTATTGAACCCCATAGCCTTTATTTATTCAATGTGGTGACTGGCAAGCAAGTGCTGATCAACTGTCACATAATTAACCCTCACATTGTCCAAGGGTTTTTATCTATTGAACAGTACTTCATATTATCAATTCAATCACAAGAAAGCAAGTGAACAATAATTTGCAATGGTGCTTCCTGCCACATTCATTTGGTCCCGAATTGTATTAATATTGGGGCTTTGTGAATCGGAGGGAGGGAAGGAGGAAAGAAAGAGATTTACCTACTTCCTTCCTACAGCCCAATCCATCTTCTGTGTTGTCACTCTTTCTCATTGCAGGGAAGGGACATTCCAGGGGACATGCTTTGGGGAGAACTTGGACTACACGGAGAGGGTACTTGTCACTGTTAGTAGTCTGTTGCCAGCATGCTATATGTGCTGATAACAGATGCTGTTTATACACAGAACTGATATTAGCCAGCACAAACGTCTCATTCCGGGATGCCAATGACACAACTACAGGTGGAGTTACACCTCTGGCAGCAAAGGTCTCAGTGAATAGCTGCACATACAAACTCCAAACACCATAACCACTTCAAATCAATGAAGTGGTCATGGTGCTTGTATTAAAGCATAAGGGAGAATTGCTATTCAGTGAGCAAAATCAACCATTACTCTGCTGATTGAATTTAGCCCTGCCTATAGAATTTATCTGCACCCAGTAGCACAGCAAGATAAAAGAACACCTTCATGCAACACTTTCACTCTTCACCGTGTTGGCTTTAGTCGGTGCTAGAACTTGTTTAATGGTCATCATTTCATATTTGTCATGCGACATAACGGGGTTAAAAGAAGTCTATTCAGCACCCTTAACCCCTTAAGAACCAAACTTCTGGAATAAAAGGGAATCATGACATGTCATGTGTCCTTAAGGGGTTAAAGGACCACTATAGGCACCCACACCACTTCAGCTAAATGAAGTCTGGGTGCCAGGTCCTTCTAGGGTTAACCCTGCAGCTGTAAACATAGCAGTTTCAGAGAAACTGCTATGTTTACATTAGGGTTAATCCAGCCTCTAGTGGCTGTCTCACTGACAGCCGCTAGAGGCGCTTCCGCGCTTCTCACTGTGAAAATCACAGTGAGAAGGCACTGACGTCCATAGGAAAGCATTGAGAAATGCTTTCCGATGGACTGTTTGAATGCGCGCGCGGCTCTTGCTGCGCATGCACATTCGGCGGATGACGTCGGAAGAGGTAGGAGAGTCCCCAGCGCGGAGGGATCCCGGCGTTGGAAAAAGGTAAGTGATTAACCTCTTCCTTCCCCTTCAGCCCGGTGGGAGTGGGACCCTGAGGGTGGGGGGAACCAAAAACCCTATAGAGCCAGGAAAACGAGTTTGTTTTCCTGGCACTATAGTGGTCCTTTAAGGGGAGGAGACTGCTGTAATGTGCAAAGAAGAAGCTGGTTTGAGTCTACTTTGAAATAAGTCACCAGAACAGAATGTGCATCTGACATGTCAAATAAGATATTCAGCCTTTAAAGGGACATTGTAGGGACCCAGACCACTTCAGCTAATTGAAGTTGTCTGGGTGCTGTGTCCCTACTGCACTTAGTGCTGCAATGTTTACAATGTCTACCAGACAGCCACTAGAGGGCTTGCGGAATCCAAACAGACTTCTGGTCCATTATCTGATGCTGGATGTCCTCACACTCTGCGTGATTTTCCCCATGGGAAAGCATTAAATAGTGCTTTCCTATGGGAAGGTCTAATGCGCGCGTGGCCATTGCCGCACATGCACGTTAGGTCTCCCCTGCTGGCTGACGTTGGCGGGGGAGGAGCGTGGGCAGAGCCTGACCCAGCGCCGAGTGACATTGTTCCTCATCTTAACCTAAACAACATATTGCACTTTGGCCTCGAACTTCCACCTTTAACAGCTCATATTTAAACCTTGTTGTTAAGACTTGAGAACAGGTGATATAAGACTAAACAAGCGAACAATGCAGTCAGCCACGTCATGTTATGCTAACCTTTTAATTGTAGCCGTGTACAGAAGTTGAAAATTACTGTTTTAATGTGACATATATAAATGATGGAAGTACCTTTCATTCTTTGTTTTTATTCTATAAAACGCCTAGTGAGCCGTTCTTAGTTACAGATTACAGGATGAATGATGGCAAAACATTACAGCCTCTAACAAGAAGTTTTCAGCTGAAAAGTTAAATATGTTCTGCTTTTTGTTTTTGACCCCTGAAGCAATTCAAACAAAAACAGCCAAAATTTGTCAGCAAAATGTATCATTCATGAAGAAAATACACAAAACAAATATTTACTGTTTTGGAATTTTCTTTTATATTAGACTGCATAATATTTAGCTGTTTGTAATATTATGTTTGTGACTGGATATTAACCCCTTAACGCCATTACGGCGTTCTATGCCGTCCCGCTTTAAATGGGCTTTAAAGCCGTTGTGGCGGCATAGAATGCCGTAACGGCTTTGAGCCCTGGAGCGCCCGGTATACTCACCTTCCCAGCGCTCCGCTGTTTGTGTTTGTGACTAAGTGGCTACTAAAAAGGACTAAACATACCCCACTTTCAATACCTTGGGTTGTCTACTTTTTCAAATGGTATGCCATTATGGGGGTAATTCTCATTCCTGGGCTACCACTCCGTCTCAAAGGTAACATTACTAATCTGGCAAATTTCAATTTGAAAATGGAACGTTCTATATTTGACCCTGTAACTATCCAAAACACCATAAAACCTGTTAATGGGGGGTACTGTTGTACTCGTGAGACATCGCTGATTACAAACATGTGCATTTTTTTGCAGTAAAAAATAGTATTATGACATTCACAGCTAAAATGTCAGACGGAAATACAAATTTAAAAAAAAATCTTATTTTCTCACATTTTTTTAAATTTTATTCATAATAAATTATGTTCCATATATGAATAGTTAATTAAAGCCCTGTTTCTCCTGAACGAAATGATATATAATAAGTGTGGGTGCACCTAATGTGAAAGGGGTGAATTACGGTTGAACAGACATATAGCGCAAATTCCAGTTTTTGTTTTGTTTTGATCAGAACGTGCACTATTGACTCCATCCTGAAGGGGCTAATTAGTTATTGTCTAGAATTGAAAAACAATTAATTAGGAAGTAATGATTTTTTTTTTTCCAACATTAATAATGAAAACGAATTTGGACTGGTTTTCTACAATTTGGAAGCAAACCTTAAGAGGATATGCAGTAATTTGACAATATTCAAGATTTTGCAAACCCACATCAGAACTTGATTGAAATTAACTTCAAATTAGTTGCCGTCCTTACTCAGTTGGTGTGTAAGCCTAGGCCTCTTTTAAGTTTTACCAAAGGTTTATTTATTTATAAAATATTTTACCAGGAAAGATACATTGAGATTTCTCTCGTTTTCAAGTATGTCCTGGGTCCACAAATCATTGCATTGTTACATTAGGGTACAATTAAATACAAAAATAATATAAATACACAATATATACAAAATTTAACATAGAACAGGTAGGAAATATATAATCAACCATGGCAGGTGCATTCTGTTTTGAGGTATGTAGAGAGGGATCTTTTAAAAGACTTTAGGCTTGGGGAAGATTTTAAATTGTGCGGGAGGTCGTTCCACAATTGCGGCGCTCTGTAGGAGAAGGAGGATCGGGCCGCTTTCTTTCTCTATTGAGGTAGACTAAATAAAGTGTTGGCACTGTATCGGAGGTTATAGGAGGTGGGAACAGCTGAGGAGAGCATTTTGTTCAGGTAGGGTGGGAGTTTCCCAGAAAAGCTCTTAAACACAAGGCTGGAAAGATGAAGGGTGCATCTGGATTCCAGCGACAGCCAGTTTAGTTCTTTTAGCATGTCACAATGGTGGGTCCTGTAATTACATTGTAGTTAAAATCGGCAGAACGAGTTATACAATGTGCTGAGTTTATTAATGTGGGATTGCGATGCAGAGGCATATACTACATCCCCATAATCAATGATTGGCATCAGCATTTGCTGTACAATCTTTTCCTTTACCGTAGGGCATAGGCAGGATTTGTTTCTGTACAGGGCACTTAGTTTTGGATAAAGTTTAGAAGCAAGTTTTCCTATGTGCAGGCCAAAAGATAGATTGGAGTCTAACATCAAACCCAAGTATCTGAAAGAGTGGACTGCGGTCAGTGTGCCATTTGAATTTGTTTTGATGGATAGGTGGGAATTGTGTAATTTAGGTACTGTTCCGAAGATCATTGTGACAGTTTTGTCAGTGTTTAGGAAGAGTTTATATAAGATGACCCCCTCTACTTCCACCTTCTAAAAACCTACTCTAATTCATTGTGCCAGTGTAGTTTGTTGTTATACAGGTAAAAAAAAAAAAAATACTCCAATGTGGGCAAGGACATTCACAGGACCTTAAAAGGACACTATAGTCACCAAAACACTTTAGCTGCATGAAGCAGTTTTGTTGTAGAGATCATGCTCCTGCCATCTCACTGCTCAGTTTAATGCTATTTTGAAGTTAAATCAATTTGTTTATGCACACTGGATAAAAACTTCTAAAGTTAGTTACAGCTGATTTTTTTTTTTTTTTAACACAAAAATTGCTTAATTAAGGTAATTTAGCTAAAGTTGTTTTGGTGACTGTAGTGTCCCTTTAAATAAACTAAATTACTTTATTTTAAACAGATATCACCAACATACAGTCAATGTTCTAATCCTAAAGAAAATCTTTTATTAAAAAATCCTATACGTGCACTCTTTGCTGGATATGTGTAAATACACAATACTGTCAGCAATCATATACATCGGGGGAAAAAAAATATTTTTGTGAAATGTCATGTTAAAGGATAAATACATTTACTAAAGCTGGTAAAGCCGGTCCCTATATATAAATATATAGCTTTTATTCACATTTTTGTCCCTTACACAGTTTTTATTTTTGTAGGATTGTTCCTTTCTCACTACTTTCACATTCGGTTCTTTTTTTTATCACTCCTGTGCAAGACACATTTTTACACACATTCAGAAGGGTAGCATTACAGGCATGTTACTTCACATAAATATAATGTTATTATTGGTTTTTCATGGGACATACATTTATTACCAACTCATTGTTTCTTTTTCATGTCTTTATATATTTTTTTTAATATATTTTTTCTAAAAGGTTCAGAGTAAATAAGTTCAGATAAGTTTATTACCACTGTAATGTGTTTATGCCCAAGAGTTATTATATGCACCTGTAACAGTCTTATTGTAAGTTATTGTATAAGCTGATTTTGTCCTTAAAATATATACCATGATTTGGGTGGGTGATGAAAGAATTCAGGTGTTCTTCAATTTATATTTAAAATATTAACGATATTAGAAAATTAATGAACAAATCCCTCTGCCACGATTTTCACTCTTCTCTGTGTTGGCTTTTTTCGGTGCTATAACTTGTATATTGGTCGTCATTTGATATTTGTCGTTAATAGTTTGTAGTAAGTCATTCATTTGCGATGAGGTTCTCCTTTGACATAGTTGTGTCTATACCACATGATGTCCCTTAAGTTTTCAGTTTACACTTTTCACGTGATATTGTCTTTATGTTTCAAGGTTGGACATTATCTGTTCGGGGTTTTGCATGTCTCTTTGCTCATGGTGGTTTGTGTTTGTGCTCTTATGCCCTTTTTTTTTTTTTTCTTCAATTCTTTATTTGTGAGTTCAAAGATTCAGCAATACAGAAGCAGAAAGAGTATGACATATCATATCACCGTGGCACTTAACATAATTCAGTACATTCAGTCAGCAGTGCATTGTCTGGTACAGAATATGAGGAAGCATTAATGTTCACCATCGAGTGCCTCGCAGGCCAAGCTGCGATCCTTGTGTCTAAACTTTTGTAAGTCGTCTCAATGTGACCCCTGCCTCTATTCACCTTATCCCTAACTATTTTTTTTCCGTTATTTTTGCTATTTTAGTGAGGTTAGCAAATACAATAATACAGTTCACAATCACTTATGTGACAATAGTCGTACACAGAACATTGCGATATATTTGGCAATTTAAAATCTAAGTAACATTGCCTTAACATAACAATCATATATAAGGCTTCGGAAGTCGCAAATTAGGTGGCAACGGGTATCTTGTCTTATGCCCTTTTTATGTATTTAGATCAGCAATTTAGTTTGATCATTGTAGCAATACTTTGTATTTAGAAGTGCTGTTTGCCTCTTTATGTTGCCCACACGAGCCACCCAGTGCTACTTATCTCAAAATACCTTTTTGGTTTTATTTTTTAATTTGCATAGCTCATGGGTTGCTTTGGGAATAGGTGTCATTGGGTGATCATGTCATCAAGCTGCACCGTTGGACATTTCAGAGCTGTAGCACATGTTTTGAGGTTTCCAGAGATTGGTAAGTAATTATAATTTATTTTCTAAATATAGTTTTTTTTAGTTTTTGTTAGAATATTTGATATTGAGAAATGTTGGTCACAAACATAATAATCATGATGTGAGAAGTCAAAATAAAGGAATTTTCATTGGATTTAAAAAGTCATAAGAGTGCTTCACTTTTGTTACATTGAATATTTATATATATATATATATATATATATATATATATATATATATATATATATATATATATATGTGTGTGTGTGTGTGTGTGTGTGTGTGTGTGTATATATATATTTCAGTCTCTGAAACAAGCTCAGTGATTTGCACTGACATACAGTTTCACTGGCTCATACTTGTGCACTCTGAGCACACATTAACATGCTCCCTGGCACACAATCACTGATGCAGACAAACACTCGATAACACACTAATGTACACATTGGCCCACACACAGTGACCCATACAACCACACTGACACAGTCATCAGTGCACATACTCGGTGACATATATATGTATATATATATATATATATATATATATATATATATATATATAATAATGTGTGTGTATGTATATATATATGTCACCGAGTATGTGCATTGATGATTGTGTCAGTGTGGTGTATGTGTGTGTGTGTGTGTGTGTGTGTGTATATATATATATATATATATATATATATATATATATACACACACACACACACTGGCGCACAAACACATTGACATGCATAGTGACCAATACAAGCACACTTACACACAATAACACTCACACACTCATTTACACATGCTGACACACATGCAGTGACCCAAACATACATACTAACACACACAGTGACCAATACAAGCTCAATGAGACACACAGGTACCAATTCTAATACACTTACACTGTGACCCATTCACCCACACATGCACACTGCACCCCTCACATACTGCCTACAGTAGACCCTACACACTGCACTCACTACATCCCCTACAGTCACCACATCCTTTAAACACACACAATACATCCCCCTACACACACTGCGCCACCTACACACACTACATTCCCTATACACTCTTTGGATCCCCTTTGCACAAACTAGATCCCATTTACGCAAAAACATACACTCATTCCGTCAACACGCACTCTCTACAGCCCATATACACACTATATCACCTATATACACATACACTACAGTACACAAATTGATTTCTTTATGTGAATGCTATAGATTTAGCAGCTATAGCATTCTATGGGTTCTCCCATTAACTTCCAGAAATCAAACAGTAAATACCACAATGTGCTTTATAAGGTTTAGGTGATATTTGCCCTGCTTTTACAAGACACAACAGTGTATAGTGCAGTGCTAAAAATGTTTTGTAAATGAGTCAGAGCTTACCCATGGGGTTATGCGGCATGAATGGTTTCATACATACAAAGGGAAAAACAATATACTAGCTCTAAGTTTTTGCATGTTCTAGCCAATTATGGAGTGGCAGAACCCCCCTTTATTGGTGAAAAGAATGCTGTTACAAGAGGACTTGTAGTATTTAAAATAAATTTAACTTAAATGTTTAAAAGTACCAGCAAAAAAATTCTTAATAGGAGGTAAAAGCAAGTAAGATAGTAAATAATGTATACTGTCCTCGAGGTCTCGGAGACTCGTTTCGGCTGGTGTGCGGGCTTTTTCAATCGGTGCATTCCTTCACTTCCTTCCCCTGTTATAAAGGCATGTTCAGCATTGTTTCAACCATTAAGGTGCTTGTTCGGTTGGGGGCACGATCGATCCGAAACACTGTTGTCTTGTAAAGGGGGGTGCAAATTTCACCTAAACACTATAAAGCACATTGTGCTGTTCACATACACTACAGTGCCTATGCACAAACTGCATCCCATATAAACACACACTGTAGCCCATATACACACCCTATGGCCCCATACACACACACACACTACAGCACCTAGCCAGACATATTATACCACAAACAAAACACAACTGAAACCGAAAACAAAAACACCACAATCAACCCTACACACACGCAATTCCACAAGCGGCATCCAAACACATATACAGTACTCTTTCCTAGCCCTTTTGTCTTCTGGAATCCAACATTTGGAGACAGTAGAGGCAAGCAAACACAGCGCAAGTATGTAATTAAATCTGCTTGCGCTTCACAGGGCCTTTTTCTTATGCAAGAGCTTTTTTTAGCAGGGCTCTGCGCATGGGCTGCCCTGGAACCCCCTCTGGTCCTGCCTCCTTGCCACTGGGCCGCTGTGTTTAAAAAAGGTTTTCCCAGTCCGACCCTGGATCCATACACACATTAACCAATACAAACACAATGACACACATAGGGAACAATGCAACCAGAATGACACAAACAGAGGGACCAAAATAAACACACTGACACACACTCAGTGGCCCATACACACAAACTAAAACACACACACACACACAGACATCAATACAAACACACTGTCACAACACATTCCCATACACACACTAGCACCCCTATTCAAGCTCTCCCTTATCACAGATGGTAAAGCCTGTCCCTAGCTTTCATTAATCGCCTCTGGGATTCTAGCCTGCACAAAGCATTGGCTGCAACAATATAATGTCATTATGTATCCCGACAGTCTTCAGATCCATGCACTGCAAGAAGGGGCTGTCTTCTGCTGCTACTCTCACCTCCTCACCAGTACCAGGAAATTTCCCTGTGTCCCTGTAGGTCAGTCCGTTTAATCAGACCACCTGGTTCTGTGACGTCCCTGTGAGAGCTGCGCCCGGTGATACCCTCCCCCTTACTATGCCTCTGAGTTCATTTAGAAAAACATAGCGAGCACAACAACATCAATGGGCTTAACCCACACAATTACTTTGCTAATCAGTACTGTGAAACCTGCAATTCACTATAGAAAAAAGTGCAAGTGCCAAAGTTAACATGTTTCTGTTATTATGGTATATTAGGTATATTATTAAACTAAGAATGCCAACTATTTGTTGTTACCATTAAACATGGGTTATAAAAGTTAGTTATCTCTAGTAAGAGTTATTCTGTAACGTAGTATTTTCCATGTAACAATGGGACCTGGATTCCTCTACTTATTGATTTTCATTTTTCTAATAGACTTCAATAGACAAATTGCTATTAAATAACCTGAACTAATCTTCTCCTTGGTAACAGAATCCAGTCGATTCTGTCATAATGCTTTAATGTATACTAGTTTTTAGATTTGAGAAAAGCATTTTTCTGATAGAATAGGATTTGACTGGAATGTTATATTTTACAGGCTGGTATGAGGATTAATTATTTTTCATTAAAGGAACACTGTATTAATACAAAGCTGTATTCCTAACACTATATAACCCCTTGTACCCCCAATGGCAATTAAGCCCTTTAAACACTCACCGTCGTCCAGTGGCGAGGTCCCTCTGTGCTGGGCCATCTCCGCCTCCTCCAACATCATTGTAAGGGGGAATCTAATGCGCATGCATTGAATGAAGAGCGTGAAGAAGTCCTTGTTTTGTGAAGTTAAACTTCGTGAAACAGCAGGGAGTACCTCTAGTAGCTGTCTGGTAGACAGCCATCAGAAACAGTCGTAACCCTGCAATGAAAACATTAGACTTTCTCTAAAACTGCAATATTTCCAGCTGCAGGGGTAAGAGGACAGGGACACTGCAGTCAGACCACTTCAATGAGATAAAGTGGTCTGGGTGCCTTTAGTGTCCTTTTAATACACAACAATTCTAATTAGTTTTGCAAGCAGAATCTCAAAGTTGTCTTGCCTCCAATTAGAACATATCCAAAATAATTTTATCTACATCCTTAATCAAAACTATAATGTTCAATACATTTTATATGTTCATTTTTTAGAACCTACTGAAAACAGAGAGCATAAAAAATGAAGAAGAAAATTCCACCATTGTCTTATCACTTTAAAATACAGTCTAACTTGTTCTAGACTTCCAAGAACAAGATTAATTCATGCACAGCATGAATTGTCTATACATATGACTAGACCATCTTATAGATCATGGGAACTTTTATATGTTTTGTTGTAGACTTCTACATTTGTCTAGAATGTAGCTCTTTTAACAAGCCTGCACTACAGCACTCTCCTTGTATTTGTAAGTGCCCAGTAACTTGCAAACCATGTAAGTGATTGCGCACTGCTGCCATCTGTTAAATGACTTTAGAAATTAGTTGGAGGTTAATTCTCTGCTTCATTGGTCGGCAAAAATAGCCAAATTTGTAACAGATTTTGATTGCATTTGTGTAGTACCTTGCCCTTTCATAAAACGAAGGGATACTTCAAAACTGGCCTCGCATGTCATAGCAAAGCAAGACATCAATAAAAAAGAATTAACAATGTTAACCTTTCTCTGTTTCCTTTATTATATTTTTGTATCGCCTTGCAATTCTATAAAATATATTTTTACATAATTTTATTAACCCTTTGTGACATGGCTTCCAGCATTCAGGGGGGTCAGACAAATTGTATACCTGAGAGATGCACTGAAGAGGCATTTTGTATCCCAATCCTCAAGGTCTGCGGCGTATTGCTGAATGTTCAGGGTGATATTAGTCATTCTGTTTATCGAGTAACATTTGTCATTTTGCTTATCACTAAACACTCAATTCAATTAATTGCAGCGAGACTATTTTAGCCTTGAATTCTCTTTTTTCAATTCTCAAAAACCCTTTGATTAATGAATAAAGGCCTGTGTAATACAATATAGTTATAGACTGGCTGCATGTGAAAAATAATAGCTTATACATTAATATATATGTATTATTTTTTCCTTTGCGAATATTTGAGGATTTTGTTGTTAAATGAATTGGGATTATTTTGACTGTAAAATCTCGTATTCTCTAATTACTAGTACCAGTTGTTGAAGTGGTTATAGTGCAAGGAGTCTTTAAGTGCAGTTTCTCCATTTTTGTTTAGAGATTTGAGAAAACCTGAACTCTCCTGGTTCACCAAGTGTGGTTCCTCTTCTACTGCACAGATAATGTAGATGTATCAATATGTTACATTTTAATGATTAGCAATTCCCCCATCATCCCATTATCTGCCTTCCACCATTTGGTCAGTATGTATCATCTATATCCAACATTCTGGTATTGCATAATTTCATACTTCCTACATGCACATTCCACATTAAGATATTTACTGGCTAAACTGCAAAGTGTCGGGAATTTAAAATAATTTTAAAATTAATTTATAATATTAAACTAAAACAGTCCGAAAAAGCAGTATATGTTCAGTCTTGTCTGTTTTGCCCTGAATAATTAAATTGATTTTTTAATTCACTATGAATTCCGAATAATTTACACTGTAACTGATAACTCTAGCGTAGTTTTGAGATCCAATCCTACGAAGTAGATATTTCTGCCCATAGAACACAGAAGCAGTTAGTTGCGATCTGAGATTTATTTATATAAACTAAACTGGTAGAGTACGGCAGCTATTTAAAACACTAACATATGTCCATTTCTTAATCTGAAATGTTGTACTTTGCCCATAATGCATTAAAACTTTATTAATTGATTAAGGTCGTTCAGTTATATATACTTTAACTATTTTAATTTCAATTAGCATAAAATTTTCCATTTGTTTATCTGTTATACAGTTATATTTAATGTCTTATAGCAGCAATAGTAATTAAAATGTAGCCTGTAAAGTAATTTATTTGTAAGTTCCCATGAGTTGGCAATACCAGATGCCGGAATTAAATAGCAACTCAAACAGAAGCCAATTCAATAGAAAGACGTAATGAGACCAAAAAAATAAAAAAAACTTTGTTTTAAACAAATATACATATGGTTCCATTCTTTATTTCCATCTCTTGTTTAGCTCGTCTAAATCTTGCCATTGCATCTGCTTATTTCACTTTCTGTTTCAGAATTAATTATTGTAATTTGTTTAATACTTTTATCTTTTCAGCAGGGGTTGGCGCAATCAACGAGGAAAATTTGTTTTAAATTCCTGGCAGTAAATATATATATATATTCTGAAATCAATTAATTCACTGACATGCTGATGTAAATATGTAATTCAGAATTTATTCCAAAAAATGTGTGACCCTTTGAGGAATAAATGATCATGCTGTGCTATTTGTCTTCTAAGAGGAAAGGTTTTTTTTTTTCTTTGTATTTTTTTTTTTTTTTTTAATAATTATAGAGCATCATCTTTTTAGGTTGCAATGACCTTTTTATTAGAAATTCATTTTTTTGTAATTTGTTTAATACTTTTATCTTTTCAGCAGGGGTTGGCGCAATCAACGAGGAAAATTTGTTTTAAATTCCTGGCAGTAAATATATATATATATTCTGAAATCAATTAATTCACTGACATGCTGATGTAAATATGTAATTCAGAATTTATTCCAAAAAATGTGTGACCCTTTGAGGAATAAATGATCATGCTGTGCTATTTGTCTTGAAAGAGGAAAGTTTTTTTTTTTTTTTCCTTTGCATTCTTTTTTTTATTTTATTTTAAAATAATTATAGAGCATCATCTTTTTAGGTTGCAATGACCTTTTTATTAGAAATTCATTTTTTTTTTTTTTCTCAGCCAAATGAGAGAGGACGTGTGAATAATTATAGACAACAGACTCGGCAACAATGTGCCATCTCACTCAGCAGTTGCTAAGCCATTAAGATATTGCTATGTATGAAAATGGACATTAATAATCTGATGACACTTTATAAAATCATTGTAAGTTCCCACCTTGAATAGGTTGTGTTATTTTTGGCACCTCTTTGAAGATATTAAGGATTTGGAAAAATAGCAAAGGCAGACTTTAAAATTAATAAGATGAATTGGAGATTTTATTTATAATAAAGGCTAGTGAAACAGTGTCTCAGAAGTCTATAAATATATACATAAAGAGTCAGTGTAGACAGCTCTATGGTAACCTGTTAATTAACAGGACCCTGCAAAAGGCAAAAAGTCCTTCATTGAAACTTGAAGAAAGTCTCGGTGTTTTTTTTTGCTATAGACAAGTGTTTTTTTTTTTTTACAGTAAGAACAACAGAGATGTGACATTTTGCATAAAGAGGTTGTCTTATAAGATTCACAAGTGAATAAAAAAAATCTGAATGTATTGGTTAAATGGTACCAGCTTGTTGATCCAAAGAGCCATTTTGGAATCCAGACGTATATATGACTGTTTGTGGAAAATCAGAACGAGAAGTTAATATCTTATTTAGACTGATCAGCCACAACATTAAACCCACCAGCCTAATCTCGTGTAGGTCTCGCTCATGCTGCCAACACAGCTCTGATATGTCAAGCCATGGACTCCACAAAACCTCTGAACGTGTCCTTTGGTATCTGGCACCAAGACATTAGTAGCAGATCCTTTAAGTCCTGCATGTTACAAGGAGAAGCCTGCATAACTCAGATGTGGTGTTCCAGCACATCCCACACTTGCTCAATCAGATTGAGATCTGAGTAATATGGAAGCCAAGACAACACTGCAAATGCTCCTTAAATGGTTCCTGAACACTTTTTGCTATGTGTACTGTGGAAAGAGGCCACTACCATCCGTTAACACCTTAAAGAGGTGTGCGTGGTCTGAAACAATCTATAGGTAGGTGGTACATGCCAAGGTAACATCCACATGAATGCCAGGTCACAAGGTTTCCCAGCAGAACATTGTTCAGAACACTGCCTCCACTGGCCTGCCTTCTTCCCATAGTGCATCATGTTGCCATCTCTACCCCATGTAAATGGCACACACCTTGCCCCTGTTTTAAAAGAAAACATGATTCATCAGACCAGGCAACCTTCTTAAATTGCTCCATGGTCCAGTTTTGATGCTCATGTCCCATTGAAGATGCTTTCAGTAATGGACAGAGGTCATCAGGGGCATTCTGTCAGGTCTGTGCCTACACAGTCCCAAACGCAGCAAACTGTGATGTACTGTGTGTTCTAACACCTTTTTGGCTTTATGTTTTTCAGAAATTTGAGTTATTGTATCTCTTTTGTGTGGTCTTGCTTTCCTTTGTTTTCCACGTGTGGAATGAGCCTTGGGCACCCATGACCCTGAAGCAAGTTGATTGGTTGTCCTTTATTGCACCACTTTTGGTAGGTACTAAACACTGCATACTTGCCGTTATGGGAATGCTCTGACCCAGTCACCAAGCCGTCACTCAGTTCTTTTCGCTTGCCATTATCCTTTTTCCAACATATGAAATTCGAAAACTGACTGTTAACTTGTTGCCTGATATATCACACCCCTTGAGAGGTGTCATTACAATGCTATAACCAATGTTGTTCACTTCACCTGTTAGTCATTGACAGCCCTTTTTTAGAAAAAGTATATGCTTGGAAACTCTCATCTTATCACTGGGATCCTGGCAATCTTTCCTGATCATGTGGCAGCCAGCAAGAAAGATATGAGAAGGCAGAGGTGTCAGGTGCCAGGAGACCAACTGTCGGGAAAACTGTTTAACTAACATAAAAGTAAAATGGTGGCCAGATATTCCTGCCCCCATAACATTTTCAATTCGTAAAAAAATGTTCTGGGAATGTTCCTATAAGTTATTTGTTTTTTGGTCTATTTACTAAACTGTTCATGACCTTCAAAACCTCGGTGAGGTTTCTTTTTCTTTTCCGCTGTTTCTTTTTTGCTACAGATGTTATAATAACTCACTGTTTATACAATAAATCCCATTGTTTTAATACATAGCTACATATCTTCTATTCACTGCAATTACTTTTTCATTCTCTAGATTTACGCGATTCACAGTTGACTAAAACATGTTGCTATGTTACATTTTGTATCTGTTTAGCTTATTCTTTTGCCTATTCTTTTTTTTTTTCCTTTTTTATTTCTTATTCATGATAACTGTTTCTGAGTTTGTGTTGCCCTTTTTTGTTTGTATACTAAGATCCTTAGCTCATTGATTATTACTGTTTTATTTGATAGCGCGACATGTAATACTGCAGAGGTTCTAAAACCTTGTTGACCATTCTTAAAGAAATAAGTTATCATGAAATAAAGAAGGTAAATAAATTATATAGTTAAAAGTCACACAAATAATTATTAATGCTAATGTATGCCTTGTACTGTAAAATAAACTAAACACATTGAATAATCAAGGTTAAATCTCAAAAAAGAGAGTAGAATACATGTTCTGGCATCTTTATTTTTCTGGAATGAATACAAAAATACTGGATTGTTCAGTGCAAAATCTAAACACCTGGCAATGCTAATTACAATACGGTACATTCTAAAATCCCTGCTAGAGGAAAGGGAATTCTGCCAAAACATAACTCTTTATACACTTGCATTACATTACATAGGATGTAATATTCAATATTGAACTACACCAGCTTGTTTCATTCTGCAACAATCTAACCAGGTCTAACAATCTTTAATGCAAATAAAAAGCACCTGTTCTATTTTTGTCTGGCCCTGTTTTTAGGCAACACTTTAAATAAACTCTGTCCCAAGATCCTTGGAAATCGGAAAATGCCCTCTGCAGCTATTGACACATTGGAGAAAGGGAAAGTGTAACTCAAAATGTTGATATTGCATGTCAAAAACTCAATTTCTTTATAAAATCTCCAAAAACACAAGCTAAATATCAATAATAATTTGGGTGATATTCATGAAATAGTAATGTATATAAATAAATATATACATACAAAGAGGCCACTACATTTTTCTCTTAAAGCAGTATCTTTTCATCTTTGCCCGTGTTCCATTGCAGTATCTGGTGAGTTCTAAAACATACACAGCTCATTCTACTCACCTGAACTATAGTATAATACACGCAGTGATCAGAACTCATTGAATAGCTGGATGGCAAAAACAGTGCTAGTAGTTCCTCAAAACTAATTGGAACTAAAACAAACTATTGACAATGCCAAAAGAGTTGAAAGGAAAGGCATGAGGAGGAGAAGAGTCCAATACTGGCTTGACTTGCAGAGGGATACAGTGAGCATCAGCTTGCTTCGATCCACAATTTCAAGGATAGTGGTTCATAAGAACAAGGTCAAGCAGCAGACATTGGAGACAACAAAACTACAGACCAACAGAGGGCAAAAACGACTCTCCACTGACAGGATCACCTCCTACTTGACAAATGGCAGTAGAGGTAACGTGTATGATGAGGACGGTTTGAAACAGGCTCCTAGGGGTAGATCTAAAGTCATGCAAAGCGAAAAAAAAAGCCCTTCAACAATGAGAAGTAAGGAAGAGCCAGGCTGAGGTTTGCAAAAGACTATAAAAGTCTGATTTCTTCTGCTCTGGCAATGTTCCCCAACTGAGGATTATTATTTTTTTTCCCAGCAGGTCAATGCTCCATGCCACACAGCTAAGTCTATTATTGTGTAGATGGAGGACCATCAGATCAAGACCCTGTCATGACCAGCCCAATCTCCAGAACTGAACCTCACTGAAAACTCCTGAAATGTGATCAAGAAGATGGAGAAAGCCGAGCTGATTTAATATTTTTGTGCCAGTAGTGGCTTCAAGTCTGCAAATAAATGCTGAAAATGACAATATGTTTTATTTGAAATTTGGGAGGAATGTTGTCAGTGGTTTATAGAATAATAAAAAAAAAAACCTATACATTTTAAAACCAGAGAAACTGATAATTTTGCAGTCGCCTATCATTTTTTCCCAGAGCTGTAATCAATATATATACACACACAGTATGTTAAGGAACTTGCATACCCTTCTATTCACCTTGAGAAAAAATGCGTTCCTTCATTTAATTCTGAAAATCTGGAGCTTTTTCAACTCCATTTAGCTGTAATTAAGTTATAATTGAGTGCGACATCACAAATAAAATTACTGGAGGTGCATTCATTAAAGCCTTTTCATATGCATCTGAAGTTTGCTTTGTTTCAATTTCAACAGTTCAATGAGTGCAAAATGAGGAACAATGTACTTTCATGTTTCTGGAGCAGAATGTTATATTAATAACTCAATATGTTATTTTTAGCCCTTTGTGTTGTGTGCAACAGTGACTACAAACACTAACAGCCCTAGAAAATAAAATGATTGTGAGGCTTTATGGAACATATATCTTTAAGATATTAAATAACTATTCCAAAATACGTGTGGTCGTTGTTCTGCAGAAGTTTAGCAAATTAAACAATGTATCGTGAGCTAATCATTTTCCATAGTGCATATTATTAATTTAATTCCAAATATACAGTAAAAGTGATAGTGACAGTTTAGACCATTCCCCAATTCTCTTATCTAATACAAAATGTTTTCACAACCGTGTTACGGTGTCAAAATGGAAAAAGATTGATGCTGATACCAAATATTGAACAGATGGCAGCCACCAATTCTTAGTACGGTTTGGCAACATGAAATTAGTCTAGACGGTATAAATATTGTAACAGGGAGTTAAAGGGATACCGCTGTTTGAAGAATGTGTCCTTTTCTTTCAATTTACAAAAAGTACAGGGCCGGTCCTGCTAGGTCATTGTTGTTGAGCTCAGTGAAGGCAGTAATTGCTCAGAATACCTGCTTTACAAAGACTTCTCTTTGAGCTGCATTGGGAAGTCTGTGATTGAACAGCCTCAGAAAGTCTGGGTGGGGGAAGAAGGGAATGGCTTGCATAGGCTTCATGTAAGAAATAATTAAATGCATACATGTTTTCATTTGGGTAACCATATGCTAGTACCTGGGTCTTGGTACGGGGTTGTGGTCAGTTAGCAATAGCTTCTACATTGGCAGGTTCAGGTCTCTGTTTGCCTGAAACTACCCTATGGCCAAGATACTGTACCTCAGCCATACCGACGTGGCACTTATCAGGCTTCAGAGTGAGCCCTGCTGCATGAATTTGCTTCAATACCCTGGATAGATGCTCCAGATGGTCTTCCCATGTGCGGCTGTAGATGGCAATATCATCCAAATACGCGCATGTGAAGTTCTGAAATCCCTTCAGCAGCCTATCGGCCATCCTCTGAAAGGTAGTCGGGGCATTCTTAATCCCAAAGGGATGAACCTTAAACTAATATAGCCCGAATGTGGTAACGAATGCTGACATAGGGATGGCTGCTGGCTTCAGGGAGATTCGTTTTTCTTTGAACTGCAATTTCTCCAAATTTGGGCTGATCAGGCAACAGATTGGCCCATTTTCGTACCTTTTTGGTGCAAATTAGCTACCGAATTGGGTTTTCAGTACCAAAATTGTGCCGAGCTGAACCGACATATGGTCTAAATTTGAGCAACCCCGAAAATGTTTTTATTATCGGGAAATATCTGGACTACTGATAATGATTTATAGGGTACTATATTTACTGTCTGAAATTTGTAGCTGTACTGCTGAGCTCTAGTTTATTATTTTCAAATCCCCGATGCACATCCTGACAGGGTAAAGCCAGCAAAGCAATTTGTATGAATGACCATAAAGTTGGTATTTTGCCATCTTGTAAAAATGATTAGTTGGCTTCACAAAGATACCGTTTTCATTTTGTGTCTGGGCTATTTACATTTTCAAAACATTACTCAAAAAAAACTTTAAGAATTTCTATATTGCAAGAAGGGTGAAGTTGCCCTATGGCGTCAGTCAGAACATGTCAGGCTTGTTAGACCAAGTTTGTCAATGTTTAGACTCCTTTGTGTTCACATTGTATCTTCTTTGTCCTGTCGTGTTTATTATAATGCTCATAACAGCTACTCAACCTCTCAAAAATACTTATAGATGACAAATCCTTTTCATCATCATTCAAATTGAAATAGTCACGAGTAGAGAAGAGAATGGATAGTGATATCTGGGTCAGAAAAATACAGAATTGTGCTGTTTCCATTCTCTCCATCCAATAGAGCCTGAATGCATCATTAATTTCTGACTGCGAACATGACAATGAGGGTGAAGTTGAGATTTCTATAACAAAATATATAGAAACATTGAAAAAAATATCAATTAAATCAATTACTTCTAACCAGCAAAACCCATAATTCTATGGTATTTCTATACCTTTCAAATCGCTGCTCATTGGAGTAATACTGGATATATTTGAAAAGTATTTATCTTACAGTGTTACTCCAAGTACCAATACCACTTCAATGTGTTTTTTTCATATATGATTTGTATTGGTGAAATCAATATTCAAACAAAATACATTGCTCTGATACATTACAGTATGAGTGGTAAACAGATGTAATAAGCAATGAACATCACTTTTTTGTTGTTTTTTTTTAGTATAGATCAGTGCTTTCTTGGCATAATCCTTATGCCTTAATTTAACTGTTATAGAAATCTCCCCCACAATTTGGAGAGGTAGCACTTCAATGATTTTAAGTGGTCATGGTGTCTGGAGTATCTATGTGCAGCGTTTCGCTTTGAAATGCTGCAGATACGGAGTTAAACCCCTTTGGAACCCTGGGATGCTTAATGTCAATTGTGTACGAATGTTCATGCAAAGTGTGGCATTCGTTGGCTGTGGTCGGTCAGCTGACACTCCCTGACTAGGAATGGTGACTGGATCAGCTTCCGGTATCTGCAGATTTGCTGAAGCTTGAGAAGTCAAGGATCGAGGAGCTTCAGAGACCAGCAGGAACCCAGATAAGAGGGCAAACCATTACTAACAAATTTGCCCCATTACAAGTGAATTGGGTCAGGTTACTAATCCTGGCATCAAGACCACTACAGCAGGCTGTGTGGTTATGATGCTTAGAGTAACCTTTTAATGTTTGACAAAGCTAGACTTGTTTTTAAAAAAGAACTGTATATATGCAAAGTAAATATATTTTTATACTTTTTTGTTCCAAATGTAATTATTAGTTTTGAGCTAGTTTAAAATATATACCCTAGCTTAATATTTTTTTTTATATATATATATTTTTTATTTTTCAAAGGCACAAGCTGCAGACTGTTACTTTTCAGCATTTGAAACACATAAAATGTCATCCTGACATCTCTTTTGGAACCCATCCATTCGGTTTCAATTTGGATCCAACATACAACTGTCAGAGAACAGATGTATTGAAGCTAACCTAATAACAACAAGCTTCACTTATGCAAATGGCAAAAGCAAAAAAAAAGATTTATTCAGAGATTTTTCATTTCACACCTGAATGAGAAACATAGTATAAAGCATTCTAACAGATGCTCTTTTTAGATCATTTCAGACTATAATGCTTGTGAACTATGTGTGTCAATGAGTTAAATCAATGCCATGTATGTTTAACTGGTGTTTAGCAAATTACTTCCAATCTGTGTAAGTCATACAAATATACTAAACAGAATAATTAGAATTTCCTGTTATGGTAAATTGAGCTCAACTTGGCATCGCAATGTGTTAGCTGCCTCTCCCTAAGCAATATTTGCAATCTGTCAAACCTCTCCAGCCATGAAAAGCATTTGTAGTTCCAAGATACCTCTTATGATATAAAGTATTTGCCTCTGGATGTGGAAGTAATGGAATCTGGATAAAACTTTGCAATAAATCATGTTTATTTTTCCCTTTTTCCTTAATATCCAAATATGGCATTAGGATACAAACAATTCTCTCTGAAAACCTTTCATCAACATTTTTAAAAAGCACTGATATTTTGTTAACATTATCACTCTTGTATATTATGTATAAAGCAATAATAAAAAGAAATAAAAGTTAGCGGCTTCACTGTGAAAGAGACCTACAACATGCCTATTAATACTTTTTTTTGTGTGTCCCTGTTTTAAAAGTATAATGCCCTATTGGGAATAAAGTGGAGAGCCAAAGAAGGGAGAGAGGAGGGAAGGAATACTTTAAAAAGTTACAGAGGCGATAGGTAAGTGGGAGGTTTTCACTAAAGTAAGAGGCAGAGAAGATAAAACAATCTTCCCCTTAACGGGTCCTCTGCCTACAAAGAAGAAAGTTATTGTCAGAGCACTGACAACAGTTGTGAGATATGCATAGAATTGACATTAGGCAACTCGGAACAGAATTTTAGGTTGCCAAAGTCACATGTGCCAGGGGTGTAACTGGTCCCCAGCACAAAGGTGAAGATTATTTAGTATTTAAAGTGTTTAAAGTGTTTAAAGCTGAAACCCTGCACATACATACTCCTACCACCATGACCACTTCAAATCACTAGAATGGTCATGGTGGTTGGTGTATCCCTTTAACGGTATGTAACACTCTTTACAATCATTATCAGTTACATGGGACATTCTGGGATATTACTGAATTGCACAAAATAAAATAAGAAAAGGCAACAAATGCATCCACTCTATTCAGCAAACTCAGTTTGTATTCCTTTTCACCTCTTTCAAAGGCCCATAGTCTTTCGCAAGCCATTCGTACAGAATTTGTCACTGGATTACTGAAACGACACATGGACACAGTTCATTGGTCTCTCTTTACATTATATCATACAAGGAGTTATTCCAAAATAATAATTCATTTAACTAATTTCTGTAAACAATCTACTCTTCTAAAGAGACACCGCAGAATGGTGCTGATCGCCTATTGCAATGCATTACATAGATATCACAATAAAAAAAAAAAAAACATGATACATAAAAAAAAAAGTTGAAGGATACTTCAATAATTAACTTAAATGTTGCTCCTTTTGTTCCCACTCACTTCTATGGAAGCACTGAGTATATCCAATAAACATAACACTCACTCACCACTTATATTGAGAAAGCACTGATATTTTGTTAACATTATCACTCTTGTATATTATGTATAAAGGAATAATAAAAAGTAATAAAAGTTAGCGGTTTCACTGTGAAAGAGACCTACAACATGCCTATTAATACTAACTATCTGTCTTTGTGTGGGGGAGGGCATGTAGTTGCAACTGATTGGAGGGAATATGTGACATATCTGTGCAGAGAGCATTATTTATTATGGTGATTAGAGTGTCCCTTTAATTATATTGTAATTTCGCGATGTCAGAAATAATTGCTTTGCCAAGTATGGAGCCTCTAGTTTTCTGCTAATTCCCTCTACCCAACTTACAAAGACATCTACATTTAGCTTGAAATGTTTCTGAAGAATATATATCTGACATTCAAGTGACAAGTCCTTGTCATTCTGTCTATAGCATAACTTCTATTAAGCCATTTATTCAACCAAACATTGACAGCCTATGTGCACGCTTCCTAAAAATATTTCATGTTTGTGATGTCAGAGACAAATGGTTGTTGTTATGTTTATGACAAGAACCAAACACCCACTTCTTCCAGTAAGGTTTATGAGCAGGTAACAGAGGAGAGACTGCATTACATGTGCTATATAATAGAATGAGATGTTCTATTAAATAAATAATGCAGTCCTAACTATTACAATCTGTAAACCATTCTGAATATTCTCCAACATTGCTTAATTAACGAGCTAGGGTGAATTAAGAGAACTTGCAAAAAATAATAATTTATGGCTGAATAGATCAGCGAAAAAAAAACGTGGCATGGTCACCGAGTTAAAAATTAGCATTGCACTACTAAATTACAGCAATTTTAAATAAAATTTTAAAAAATGGGTAAAAGTAATTAAAGAGCAAAATAGCTTCAAGTCTGTTAAGTTTTGTATTTCACATATCGCTACTTTTAATTTTATAAAAAATGCAAAATAGCTTTAGTTTAACGATTGTATTAAATGTATTAAATATGCTAGACAGACAGGCAGATTCATATGTAATAAAAGTTTATAAAATAGGATTGCTTGGCTGTGCCTGTATTTTAAATAAAATACAATTAAAATATATTTTTTAATTATTTACATCAGGGTTACTTATATATGACAGAAAAAGCAGATATACACAACTTAACTTGAAGGGGCACTATAGTAACTGAAAAAACTTTCTTAATAAGGCAGTTTGGATGTATACATCATGCCCCCGCAGTCTCACTGCTCTATTCTTTCAAATTTAGACATTACATCACTTTTGTTTCTGCTTATGCAGCCCTAGCGACACCTTGCTTGGCTGTGACTCACACAGGCTGCATTAAAAAAAGTTTCATTTTTAATCAGATGTTAACTTGCTTTAGAAGTTTTTATATCCTGTTCTGTAACTTGAACTTCAACAGTGAAGGAGATAAGAAATTCTAAATTAAACAGACTATGCAGTAAAGGAAGTAAAAACATTAGATCTCTCATTACAGGTAGTATTTACGTAGTTACATAGCTGAAGAGAGACTTGCATCCATCAAGTTCAGCCTCTTGCCCCAGTTTGAAGCCCTTCCAATTTTACAACAAACTAGGAAAAAAATCCTTCTTGACCAAAAAATGGCAGTCGGATATTTCCATGGATCAAGAAGCTATTACTGCACTAACTAGAAATTATATCCCAGTATATTATGTTTTTGCAAGTATTCATCCATTTGCTGTTTAAACATCTGTATGGACTCTGATAGAACCACCTCTTCAGGCAGATAATTTCATATCCTTATTGTTCTTACTGTAAACAATAGGAAGGCTGATTACGTTACATGCAGGGAGTGTCAGGCTTCCTACTTGCTTATCTCCTGTTAGAGCTCCGGGTGCCACGATCCCTACAGGCACTCCGTGTTTAAGTATGTGCCCGAATGAACTACCGAATTTGCAGTTTGCCGAACCGAATTTGGCGCATAAAAAGGACGTCAGAGGTCAGATTAGGAAAGTCAAGTGCCTTCCACCAATAGTGGTCAATATAAGCGGAATTTAAACAATCAGAAGTAAGTGATGCCTATTTATACTTACCTCTCCCGTCTCTTGTTGCGGTTTCTTGGTAGCCAAATAGCGCGTTCCTTCTGTTTAGTTGTTTGGTACCTCTACTGGCTTTTATCTCTCGTTAATCCTGCTCTCTCTAATTCTTTGACTACAGCTTGTTTAATCGTTATTCCTTACCTCTGTAATACTCTGACCTCGGCTTGTATTCTGACTTTGCATATTTGTATAACCCGGCTATTCTAAGGACCGGTATTACAAATATTCTTGTTTGTGATTCTGTCTGTGTGTTTTGGTTCCCGGATTCCTGACAGGGAGGTGTGACAAGGGCTGTATAAACAAAGTGATTTAACTCCTAAATGGAAGACCATTGAGCACTGAGACTGCAGGACCATGATCTATACACCAAAACTGCTTTATTAAGCTAAAGTTGTTTTGGTGAATATAGCATCCCTTTAAATTTTTACTAATACATAACATGAAATAAAAGGAGCCCAATGGTTGAACTCACAATAAGAGAGCTACTCAGAGCTCGGGTTTATCTGTAGAATCCCAGCCTATTGATATATACTTGTGGAGTATAATTCTGTTTCTGGGATATCATTTTTAAATGTTAGAGGCTGATTCTAGGTTGTTCTTTTTTTTTTTTTTCAAACTAGGCCTTATTCGCTAATCAGTAACGTACGGTGAATTGGAAATCAAATTCAGAATGATGAATTTAGTCAGATTATTTTTACAAAGTTTTTGGCATAGGTTTTCAATTATGGTTCTCAATTATGGTTTTCAATTAACTACAATTTACAACTTTATGATCTTAGAATAAAAAAATAATAATAATCACAGTAGTTAAAACATTTACAATTCTGACCTCAAAATTATATTAGTGGAACGATGAACAGGTTGTATGAAAAAAATTATTTCTATTGATTTCGTAAGAACCATTGTTTTTATAAAGTTACTCAAAATAAAATCTGAGGATCTCACTGTAATTCAGTAGAAAGTGATTGTATGTGAAAGTGACAGCCCAGCCAGAGAGAACAAACTTGCCTAAAATGTAAAATAGACTGCATTCTGGGATGAAGGCTGGAGGCATGATAAAAAAATTATTCCAAGTATGAACAGTTTGTTATAAAAATAATTTAGTAATGACATGTTGGTGGCAATGGGGTCTATGGGGCCTAGAGTAAACTATCTCATGCAGGTTCTACATTTTATTATTATTATTATTATTATTATTATTATTATTTATATTTAGTAGCACTTTACAATAGTAGAATTGTGATAATTGACACCAAGTAATTGACATACAAAATTTAACTGAAGAGCTAAAGAAGGCTTTGCTCAAACACATTTACAGTCTGTGATGAAGAGGTAGAGACATTTAAGAGAAAGAACATCATGATGGGAGTAGGGATTTATGGCTAAGATGCCTGTTGAAATATGCTGGTAAAAGTGCTGGAAGAACTGTGGAAGGAGGGAGAGTGAGCTGGGCTATGGAGGTGAAGATACTGAGGAGCGTAACTGTAATGAAACCATTTAATATAACAATGGGAAAATTAGATTTCACAGCAGAACCGGACTATTTGGCTAAGCTGGCATTTAATTTAAGTTATGAATGAATAAAACTTTCTGTAATAAGTAGGTCAGAAATTTAACCCATTCAGTATGCCACTGTGGTTCTGATGAGAAAAAAAATATAAGAAAGTCTAATTCACAAAGTCCCCAAACATCTAAAATGCAAACTGTAAAGCCTATAGTGTATTTCCTTTGATGGTAGCTTTTCATCATAGTTTTATAAAAATGCATAGTTTCAGTGCCAGAAACGAGAAGATGAAATGCTTCACAAGAATCACTTTATCATGTCTGCAGCTGGCTGTTTTCATACGATACCTGTTCTACAATATCTTAAATGTTTCACCTGTTCTACATTAAGTCCTGTGCCCGTGATAATATAATCGTGTCAAGTGGACAACTACCACATAAAAACCTTATATTTCCATTATTTAAATGCAGATCTTTGATTTGTCATGAATGTATACTTTACTGCCTTTTTCATTTTGTGACTGTTACGATAACGGAGGGTGTTTCACTTACTAGTGGTAGAGAAATAAAATATGAATGGCAAAATGAAGGCTACAATATCTGATTTGTAAAAATTCTCAAACTCACCCTTTAGAACAGTCTGTCTATTTGGGCCTACATTGAATCATTCTGATAGAACTTGTTGGTGTTTTATTAATATTAATAATAATAATTTTCATTTCAGATCCCTACTGTAACAGACCTCCTATACTCCGACTTAGTATATCCACTGTAGTTCTTCCAAATCCCCAGTAAAGCAGTGATTATAGCTCCCAATTCCCCAAATATCAGCCTAGACTTGATGTAGGGTAGAAACTAATGTGTTTAATCTGGCCAACTGGCCCACTTATATACAAAATCAGGAGGCTGTAAAACACACCCACAACACTCCCACAACACAACCAAAAAATGGTTACAAGTTCCAGAGTCAGCATGACTAGTCATAAAATACAAAATATCAAAAAGACATAAAACAAATACATAAAAAAAAAATAGGGACCCCCATAAATTATATATCGTTAAATAGTCCTGATCTGAGCGACCATGTTCTCCAAATAGTGCTGAGATCCATGCAGTGTAGGGAAACGCCACTGTGTGGAAGTTCTGACTGGCCGCACACATGGTCCTATGCCCAAAATAGTTCCAGGGTGTTTGGTGCTTTTGCCTGTCAATTTTGGGGAGCTCCTGCAGCCGCAATCCTGGGTGCTTTGGCTGGCTCTCAGGTAGCATTAAATTTACAAGGCTACTTATATTTGTTTACCTATCCTAAAATATTTTTATGAATAGTCGTGTGAGATAATTAGAATTACCATTTTACAACATTGTCTGTATTTGAAAGAGCTGCTACCAGGACTGTAACTACCACTATTCTCAGGCACATATGTCCCAGTTTTAGCCTAATAGTAAAGCCCCCACACCACACACTACTAAACATTAACCCTTTAGACCATCCTGTGTCATTATTTTCTTATAACACAAAATTCACCATTATGCCTCTTGACTGTGGAATATACAGTATGTCACAAAAGTATTTGTATATACTGTATATACAAATTCTTAACATTTCCAAAGTTTACGCTGCAGTATTAGGAGACCACTGTGATTATCTACTGTCCCCCTAAGTGGATCACAGCCTGCACTATCAAATGTATATTCTGGATCAATATTTGGCTAAGCCACTTGTGTTTTTACCTGCCTTCCTCTATGCACAATCCTATCCCCTATCAGTGCAGACAGGCATCCAATTATCAATTCCTGTTCAGTACTTGGCATTGCACCGTAGCTATGGGTTTTTTAATCTTTCATTGCTGGCTCAAAGCCTTCTGCTTTCCTCACTTCAAATTAGTCTGTTCACATTTAAAAAAAATAAAATATATATATATATATATATATATATATATATATATATATATATATATATATGATGTACAATACCCCTGTATGCATGCAATTTTGTAAAAATAATACATTCCTTTAAAATTCCTGTTTGAATAAAGCTCCCAAGATGTGAGTGGCAATGTTCCATTCAAACAGCCGAGCCCTGGGAGGATCAAACCGTGGAGTTCAATGGATTCAATGTGGGAGATTGATTCTATCACGGGGTCGTACCTCAACTTACAGGAATGGCGAATCCCACAAACAGAGGTTCTAGATAGATGTATAACTGGGCCTTAGAATGGCCGGACTCAACGATAATACACATAAAGACAGAGTCAGGAATAGCCAAGGTCAGGGATATAGAAGTACGGATAAAGCCTAGCAAGCAGGGTCAGGATACCAGAATTACACAAAGCCAAATACAAGCCATGGTCAATATATATAACAAGCAAGACTTACTATTAACACTAATGTGTTTTAGGACAGAAACCATGATAGGGTAATGGAGTAAGGGAGCGAACAGGCCTTAGATAGGTTCATATAAGTTCTTATTGGCCACTTCATCTCTGAGACCCCAAACAGCATGGGGTTGCCTTGATGATGCGTTCCTTTTAAGGGCATCACATCATGATAATAAAATGTATTTATAGGACACCAGAACCAGCAGATCGAGCATTCTGCCCGTTCGAGGAGGAGAGTGGCGCGGGCGTCAGGTACATGTAAGTTTGTGACAGCTTCCACCTCTCAGCATAATGACAGGATCACCAGATTCCAGATTCCAGATTAAAGCCTTGTATTCCAATTCTCAACATTAAAATGTGTAATCCGAAGGTAGTATGCCATATATAGAGATAATATGCATCCAAAGTATAATGATTAAATAGCCAAACTTGTGGAAATACAGTATCTAATAGCCAAACTTGTGGAAACACAGTATCTATTAGCTTTGAAACTTTGAGACTGTGTTAAAATACCAGTGACAGCTTATTGAAGCGCAGATCTCGTTTGCAACGGCGTTCAATGTAAAAGCCTTCTCTCACTTCTGCAGCCTGACATCAGCACAATGCGTTTCGCCCCCCATATAGTTAGATTAGCGCCATTTGTTCAACTTATTTTTAAGTATTTGTTCTGGTCAAGATTTGCCCTGCTCTATTGCCATTGTGTGTTCCAGTTTTGCCATTGTGTGTTTGTGTTTCAGTTTTGTCATATTGTATTTTAGTTTTGCTCTGTTGTGTTTTAATTTTTACTTCCTTTCCCTAAATTTTTTGCATTTGATGTTTATCTTGTGTGTCTTGTTTCAGGCGTGTAGGCAGTATTTGTTATACGCAAGACTAGTTACATGCATTACAACTACACTATACCCGGCAAACCTAAGATAGCTTATTCCCCTGCAAACATGTTTACAGTTTTATTCTCTAGACACCTAATTGTACTATAAACTGAATTGCAAAATGTAGGTAAAACTATGTAAGCTTTGATTATAGAAGAGTTAAAAATGTTTTCTAAAACACCCTTTTTTTAACATTGCATGTTCAGTTCACTTTTCTTTTTTTTTCATTATTGTTTTATTAAATGCTGAACAACTACAAACATTTTATTTTCCATTTTGTTTCATCCAAGTTATTGCATGTGCTCCCAAGTTCATTACCTCTAGGCATTCCACCCAGTGGAGCATGTCAAATAGCTATTAGTGCAAAAATGAAGCTCGAACGGCTAATATAGAAAGTGTAGCATTTTCTTTCATATTAGTGATCTGACTCCACCAATCACATGCATCGCTTCTTTATTAGAATATAACAAAATGACAGGTGTGTAAACAAATAAAATTCAAGCAGATAAATATATAAACAACATTCACAACAAATCTGTGCAGCCAAGTCAATCTATAGTTTTAAGTTAAAAGTCGTGTTAGCTCTAATATAAACAGGCTTCCCCCTTATTTCAATCCATTATTATTTATGAAAGGACAGAGTAGCTGAAATGAAAGCATAACTCTCTTAGATAAGTTTGACTTTTTGTGAATAACCCTGACTGTTCTCTAAATATAGATGGTATGTCGTTTCTAACACATCACAAATTATCTATCTTGGAATGCTGAAGATTTATTACTTATACCATAGAAATACATTTGTGATATCCAAATGATAACGCTATAAATAACTCTAATTATTACTGTTCTACCTACCTACATATATATATATAATGTATGCCAAAAAAAGAACCATATTATTCTAGTATGTAATGCTACCTTTTATTGGACTAACATAATATTTAAAAGACAAGTTTTGTTTTTGAGGATTATCCTCTCTTCCTCAGGTCTGAATCAATATTAGTGGAAGGTAGGATAACTCACTAAAGCTTGTCTTTAAAATATTAGGTTAAGTCAATAAAAAAGTATCATTCCTGGTTTCTACTTTTCCACCATATATTGGCTTTTTATCTCGTATCCTCTTCTCTGTCACTTATTTTTTATGTGTTAGAGTTATATTGCCTACATTGACCAGCATGTGCTATAAAACCCACCAGATGCTGACAGTAACAGGGTATTAGTGTATCTCATAAGCTGAGCCTTGGCTTTCTAAAGTCAATAGAATGAGTTCTGTTAAGTTGGGTAATTACATCTTCAGCCCTGGATTTATTCAGAAACTACCAAAAACTACATATACTATTCCAGATTAAATTATTTGATATAGTAATTATTACTTAAACAACTTGGCAAGTAAAATACAACTTAGCTATAACCAGGCATAAATGAATGTCTACAATTTTGTCTATCACCAATGTTTAGCAGTTTGAGGAGAGAGGGAGAGAGGGAGAACAATGTGTATATTGCATTACTGTGTAATTATTATAGAGGCATTATTGAATCGCATTGAAACAGGACAGGAATATGTCACTGCAGTGGAGGGTCTTCTATTTTCATTACTTTCTATTGCATACACTCATTATTTTAAATTATAAATTATTTTTAAATTATATAAGTTTGGGGCAATACATGTATTGAAGCATGTAAAATAGCTGTTAGTGTAAAAGTATTCTCAATTGACTGATATACAAAGTGAAACATTTTCTTTCAGTTGGGTGCAATTACTTGACTTATCATAACTTAAAACATAAGATGCATGTACAATTATTTTAGTATGTGCTAAGATGTAGGTTGCAATTCAATTTAGAAATTAAAGCAGTATGTGTAGTAATGAGTATAGCATATCAATAAGTAATACTGCTTCAGAATCTTTTCACTGCTTAGCCACAATAATTACAAGATTTTACTATTTACATGACGTAAAGTTATGATTTTATTAAGGACACGGAGGCGAGTATTATGCTGCACTCTTTCTTTATTTCCCTCAGCAGCAAGGAAAAACTTTAACAATAATATGAATACAGAAAACAGTCTTTAACACATATCTTCCTTGGCAGCCAATCAGGTTCAACTTTCCAGCATAATAGGCGGTATTCCAATGACAATTTCCTCTTTCTTACAATCCCGAATTTGTGCAATCATCCAAAGAAAGAAGGAATCCAACAACGAAAGAAGTTATCGATGGATGAAATTTCCATTTAGGCTGTAAAAGAGAGTAGAATATGGTAATTTACTGGATGTATGCATAAATACCATGTCATACTTTATAAGGCAATATCCACTGTAACTAATGTTAAGTCAATCTGTACGAGGAGAATACAAGCGTGCATAGTCAAACCCATCACATTACCAGTGAGAAAAGCTGAACCAAATAAACTTAGCGTAACTAACTTACCCAGGTGAATCACCATCCAGGCAAGGGTGGGAGGCATAATACTTGCCTCCATGTCATTAATAAAATCACGACTTTACGTCAGGTAAATAGTAAAATCTGGTAATAGTATTAAGACATGGAGGCTCCTATTATGCTGGTTTAAAGCTGTGATATAATTGTTCCAGCAAAGTGTCCGATCGGTTTGAAGCAGAAGTCACGGAAAGTGGATTCCGAAGACCAATCGGCAGCTCTTAATATATCCTCTTAATATATCCTCCAAACGACATCCTACCGCAGAGGCTTTTGAGGCCATAACTCCACAAACAGAATGTGGAGAGAACACGGAAGTATCTATGCCTTCCAATGTCATAATCCATTTGACCCATCTGGCTAGAGAGGGTGATGATATTGGAAGATGTGGTTTGCGGACAGAGATAAATAATTGCGGTCTCATGGGATTACGGAGCGGAGCTGTACGGATTTTTTACTCCCGTAAGCATGCCACGGGACACAATAGAGGCTTCTGTGGAAAGGCCGGGTATAGTATGGACTTGGTCCTTCTAGAGATATCAAAGAGAACGCCTTCTGGTGTAAAGGATCGAGCGTCTGTATCCAAAGCTCGTACATCCGAGACTCTTTTGTATGATATAAGGCAGAAGAGCATGACTAATTTTGCTGACAGTTGTTTGAGTGATAATGAAGAGTTGTCCGGCCATGACATTAAAAAGCAGAGGACAGTGGAAACATCCCATAGTGTAGAGTAACCAGGGAGTGGTGGACGGGAAAATTGTATTCCACGTAATAAGCAGCAGACAAAGACTTTTCCTGCTTTAAAAAGTGAGGTCAGAAACTGTAGGAAGGCTGTCAAAGGAGCCGATAAGGGACCCAGATTTCTTCCCACACACCAACCATTCCATACATTCCAAGCAGATTTATAAGCGAGTCTCGTGCCGGGTGCCCATGCAGTCTCGAGAAGTCTGAGAGTTGCTTGCGGAACACCTTCGATTGACCAAGGTCCCCTGAAATCAGCCATGCCATAAGCCCGAGAAGGCCTTGGAGAATTAAGGGTAAGGTTGTCCATCCGGGTCCTGTAGAAGAGAGTCGTACGATTGGAGAAGGCATGGGAAGTGAGGGAACCATGGTTGGGACGACCAAAGGGGAGTCACAATGACCAACTTGCCCTTTTGGCGACGCAGTTGTAGAAGGCAACGGGGAATCATTGCAAATGGAGGGAATGCGTAATTCGTCTCCATGGTCCAATTCTGGAGGAAGGCATTCGTTGCGAGAGCCGAAGGGTCTGGTCTCCAACTGTAAAACTGAGGGAGTTGAGCTTTCAATCGGGAGGCAAAGAGTTCTACTCCCAGAGGTCCCCAGGTATCTGTGATGTTCTTGAATGTCATTGGGTGCAGACGCCAGTCGCTGAAATCCTTGAGGTGCCCTTGCGACCCACGGTCTGCCCTTTTGGGGGAAGAAAGCTGGTGTGGCCCTCTGTTCTTGGAATCCAGCTCTTCCGGTATAGGAACCTTGGTTCTGTCTATATGAACCTCTTTGAATACGGCCGGACAGACGGCTCCTATCTCTTGCCCCGGCAAAAACCTTTTGGTGGAATATCTTGCACATGTTATTCTGCACCTTATTTAGGGCCATAAAGGTATATATAAAAGACCCTAATTCATTTACAAAGGAAACACCAAATAAAAGCCCTATAGCCTGGGCACCTGGCTCATTAATTACTAGATTAACTAGCTTAGGCTCGATTTTGAGCAGAATAGTTTTGCGGCGTTCTGTAGCCAATGCCGAATTTACATTCCCCACTAGCCAAAGGAGCCTTTGGATTCATCTGCAGATGACATCCCTGTCCAGGTCTTGGTCATCTTCGACCGACTCAAAAAAGTTTGCCGTGGGGCCCAATATATCCAAAGCCTTGTCTTGGCAATAAGTCAGGGCAAAATCAAGGCCCTTCCTCGGTTTCCACCGGGTTTTCCCAAGGAATTAGGCAATTTTGGGGTCCATGATGGGCATTTTGCATTTGTCATCTGGGACCATGGGATGGGGGCATTCTGCCCTCAATTTATTTCTGGTAGCCTTGTCTAGAGGCTTACGCACTCTAGAGGCGATGTATCTCACCACATGTTCTGAGAGACACCCGCGTTCAGAGGTACCCCCTTAGGATCTAAAATCCTGGAGTCGTCACCAGACCCTGACAGACATACCTGAGCCCCTGAAAGCGTCATGGGGAAGGTGCCGAAGGAGGAGGTAGAGTCTTCACCCAATGCACCGTCGGAATCGGATTCGGACTGACCCTCTAAATCATCCTTATCTGACTCATTCATTTCCTCCTCAATGTCGCTCAGTTCTGCCTCTCTCCCGCTATCACAGTCTAGCCAATTTTGCCCGGCTAGTGGCTCTTTTGCATGGTGGTGGTTGTGCGCCATCTGAAACAGACATGAGGCTGTCACTCAAAACAGTTTTGCAGGAATGTTTGGTCTTAGCTGTAGCTTTGCGTCCTTGGGGAACCGTTGGTACCCTAGATGCAGTTGACGTGTCAGTCTGCTGCACAGATTGGTGTAATACTGTGTGACAGAGACGTCGACACAGCACCCATAGCGGAGGCCATAGCCTGGGATATGGCTTGTGAAACCGAGGCGTCAAACAGTGCCTGCATGTCCGCATTAGCGGAAAAATCAGGGGACATAGTTCCTTCCTCCAGGTTACCCTGCGAAATCTGAGGGGTCACTTGTGAACCAGAAGCCACAGTTTGGTCCTTGTCAGACTGCATTATTATTGTCTGTGGAACTATTGTAACCTGCAGTATAATATAGGATACCTAGCTAAAGGGTTTAGAATAGGGAAAAAATCCTGCAAAGGAAAAACAAATCACTTACAGAAGCACAGAGAGAGATAGAAAACCGTCCGTTCGCCAAGACACTAAACCCCAACTAGGGGAAACAGGAAGGGGCAGTCTATAGGAGAAAACTGCGCAAAATTCTGTCGAACGACAAAATTCCATGAACAGCCCGTTCGTATGAAACAGTATGAATACTGCTAAACCCACGAACTGTAAAAATGCGCGAACGGCAAATGAATGCACAGTTCGTCTAAAAAACATGCGAACGGAAAAAGAACGTGCGCCACATACAAAGAGAGAACTGGTGAATGCGAGGAAACTGCCAAACGGCAGATTAGACGAACTGTACTATTGCTTGAATTTAGGAGCAGTTAGACCGTTACATTAGTTGAAAAAATGGCGCGAAAGTGCTGCGAGGCACGAACTGCAAGTAAAACGCTGAGAGGGATAAGATTAATGGATTCTCCTCCCGGTGCCCCATAAAGAGATATAGGGAACTGGGAGGGAGTCCAATCCAGCAAATTACAGAATAGAAAGAGGATTAATAATTAAGGCAATGTGAATGAAAGAAACAATAATAATAAGATGAACGTTATCAAAGTAATACTGTAATGACAATAATAATAATTGTAAATAAAAGAAAGCTGTATAAGTAAAATAATAGTAATAATAAAATAGTAATAATAATAGTAATAACAACAGTAATATTAATAGTAGTAATAATAGTAAAATAATAATAATAGTAAAAATAATCTCACAGTTAAGAACTATGGGGTCAGTGTACTTAACTCAGGGAGCAGCAAAAAAATAGAGGAAATTGTCATGAGAATACCACCTATTATGCTGGAGAGTGGAACCTGATTGGGTGATTGGTTGCCAAGGAAGATATGTGTTAAGGACTGTTTCCTGTGTTCCTATTATTATTAACGTTTTTCTTTGCTGCTGAGGGAAATAAAGAAAGAGTGCAGCATAATATGAGCCTCCGTGTCGCTAATAAAATCACAGAAGAAAAATCACAACTGACGTGTAAAGTATTGGGCTATATATTTGAATAACTATGTATAAGAAACCGTGTATATATTAAAGACGAAAGCTGAATACATAGGAAGGGCACTATTCAAGCTCCACGATTGTTGGTACCTGTGCGATGAGTAAAGGTCCATGTTTCAAGGATCCAGAAGTAATTCAAAGAAATAAAGCTCCAGCACTCTAGTTTTCAGGTTCAATGTGTGTGTTAGTCAGCCATCCCAAATGACAGGCAACGATTTCAAGCCATGGCTTGATAAAGATACACATCGTGTCGAAACGTTGCCTGTTATTTGGGATGGCTGAATAAAACACACATTGCACCATAAACTATCGAGTGCTGGAACTTTATTTATTTATATTAAAGACGAGGCATTACAAAAAAACTTGGCAAGACAACAATTTTCTTCAAACAGAAAAATCAGTCATGTATGTGGGAATGAAGAGTTACGATGTCGTTAAGCTGTCAGTAAGATGTCGTTGGACAAATTGAAGTGGCCACTTTGCATTTAGGATTAATTAAGTGTTTTTTCCTGTAGATTTTTGGGATCTCATCAAAACAAAAACAAATCCTTGTTAAAGAATGCAGCATTTTTGCTTTTCAAGCTAATTGTTTTAAGTTTGCATATATAATTTTTCTCATTTATTATGCTTCAATGTGTCTTCAATTTGCATATTTCATTACTCTTAAAACAACATTTAAATGTATATTGTGTACCCAAAGTGGTAATTTGCAGCATGTGTATCACAGTCGTTATACAGATGCGAAAGTAAATTAAATACATTTTAGATGTCAAGGAATACCAGCAAACTTGCTTTTACCGATTGCTTTTGTTGGCACATTATAATTTTTGTTATCAAGTATATAGAAAAGAAAAATAATAAAAGCAAAAGGATCTTTTTCTACCAAATTCTAAAAGCAAGATTTGGAGCAACAGATGACACTGTCGATGTTATTTTTTAAAATGCATCAAATTGTATTAATATGATGAGCCATTCACCGCCAAGCAATATTTTTTATTTTTTTACTTAAGTAGTCATCCTTTAAAGGAATACATGAGGACGTTTTCTTGTAATTTGTAATATTTCAGATGTGTCAGATTTCAGATGTGTCCTGATATATTATCAAAATACAGTTTTTTTGTCACATACATGAGATAAAAACAAAAATAGATTTAAAAAAATCTACTTAGAAAAGACTCCCACCCACGCCCTTACACCCCACCATCAAACTCCCACCTCACCCCAATCCAAACCCATCACCCCCCCTCAAAACTCACCTTCCCACTCACCTTCTCCCCCCCTCCAATCCGCTCCCCCCCTAACCACTTTAATCCCCCCGCCATATACCCCCTACTTTCTTAAACCCTCAGCACCAAATACACACTCTCAACCCCCCCAAAACAGCCCAGCACCCGACCGGCCCCCACTCTGCTCCACCCCACCCACATTAAGGGCATACAACCCACGCCCATCACACCTGACCCGATCCACCACTGACAAGCAAATCGGGAACAATCAGAGCCCACAACCCCAACACGCCGACGACAACTGGCATGCACCTAGACAAGGACATATGGCCCATAAACTAGGACACCACACACCCACTGCACACTGACCCAACTCCACTCTTCTAAGGAAGCTCAAATCAAATCTGACCTACCGCAACCTCCCAACACCAGAGAAACAATGCACGCAACATCACTCCACACCCCCATATCCCCACACCTGCAAACCCTCCCCAACTCCCCCCCCCACTACACAAACTCTCCAGACAAAGAAACATCCACGACACAAAAACACGGTAACGGGAGACGCACACTCTCCCCATCCCAGTACCGCAAATACTCCCATCTCCCTGACTCAATCGCACCACCGACCACAGTGCACTGAGAGTACTATTACAGCCACAGAGTCTATCAACACACTCAATGGCTCTCTTGGTGCCCGAGCTTACGTACTCCCAAGAATGGCACATCTTGGAACCCTCATCACCAACACTTGTGAAACACGCTGCACATTCGAGGGATGCAAATGATATCTTAGAAGGTGGACTAGACTGCACTCTCTTTGAAATGTAACCACCACCCCTTTTTTCTCTCTATTCTGTAACCCTATACCACATTTAAACAGGCTCAGAAAAGATATATCTGAGGACTCTATAGAACACAGACATAAACCAAAATGTGAAAATAATGCAATTTAGATACTGCAAAGTAATACTGTGGAAAAAAGTGCATGTACCTTGTTATCCCCACCTCCCTTTTCTTATTCTGTACCCCACCTATCGTTTATAACAAACGGAAAATACGATAAATGAAGAATTTATAAAAAATAAAAAAATATCTTCTTATGGGTATTATTAAAAGAATTTAAGACATATATATCCGATTATGCTAGATAACAAGTTCAACACTAAATTGTTCAACTATACAGGGGTTACAAAATGCTCTAACACCTTTTAACTAATCCATATTCCATACTGATTGGGAACTGACCCTTCTCTCTCATCTTCCCTTCAATGACTTGAAAGAAATGAATGAAAGAATAACATTTCTAGTTCAATCTTGCTTAATAGGAAGATGGAAGAGGTTCTGCCATTTACAGTCCTTTCAGTTATGTATACAGGAAGATTTTTTTACTAGAAACATGTGTTTTCCTAAACTATGTACTTTAACTATTGACCAAAAACGGAAGCTAAAGGGTACATGATGGACTAGATTTGGTTTGCATTACTTTGTAAGGCAAAATTAAAGTAAAAATTATTTTGATGGTCAAAGCAGCATTGTCATGGTCACACCCATTTATATTTTTTAAACTGTCTTGTCTACACTTTATTGTCCCAACAATCACGCTCAAATTATTATTATTATTATTATAATAATTATTATTTATAAAACGACAACAAATTCTCTAGCGCTGTACAATGGGTAGACTAAAAGACATGTATTTGTAACCAGACAAGTTAGACACACAGGAATGGAGGGATTGAGGGCCCTACTCAATGAGCTCACATGCTAGAGGGATGAGGTATAGTGACACAAAAGGTAAGGGTAGGATAGAAAAGAGGGTTGCTAGGATAGTATGCATTGAGGGCTTAGTGTTTTGCTTTGATGAGAGTTGCAGGATAAAAATCAGAAACATAGGACTCTAATGGCTCTAAGTCCCCCATTTATTTAATTTTTCCTAAGTGCCTGCATCTTAGTGTTCCTGGAAATGAAATGAAGTTTAACTCATCGCCTTCATCTGCCCACACAAACTTGCGCGGTCAAATTCCCACGTGTCTACTTCACAGGATGTTCGGAAAGGGTGAAACTTTCCTAGACACAGGAAGTGGAGCTTACTTAAGATCCATACAGAGTCTAAGAAAGTCAAGTGTAAGGAAAACACATGACAAAGTTGTCCCTACCATGGTACAGCCTGACAGTGCTGCTTTAAGTCATTCAAATGAAAATTTATATATTTGACTTAATTTAATTTGTATCATTTTTGTACCTGTCACCTTTTTCCTATTTCTATATAAACCTGACCTTTCCCTACTAGCGCATGCCAGCAAAGCACATTTATTATACTGTGTGTCTGTGAGTCGACTAGAGAGTGTGTGTCCAAAAGTAAGATGGTAGGATCAAGAGTCAATCAGCATGGAAAAGGTAGAACCAACAGCTGATCAAGATTGTAGCTTTTTACATTAGAAAGATGGCAATAGAATCTATAACTCCCCAAATCATTGCTGTGCTTGTAAAGCACTGCATATGGAATAACCCCAGTGATGCTACAGAAAGTTGAATTCCACCAGCTAATCCTCTAAGTCTTTCATCGACATCCAAATATGGACACCATTAATATTGCTAATGTCGAAGTGGAACATTCATATTAGAGATACAGAGATCGATGAGACTGCCACAGGTGCCTAGAGGACCCCTACTCTACTATGCTAAAACTGCACTGTGGTAGTTATGGTGCCTACATTTGGTGCTTTAATGGACACTGTAGACACTGCAATTGCTTCATTCCTTTGAAGTGGTTATAGTGTCTGGAGTTTATGAGTTCCCAGCAATACATCCCTTCTGTGTTTCTTGGCCTAATGAGGAAGCATTTGCCTGAGCAGTAATAGGTGTCAGTAATCGGCTGAGAGTGCCAGCTGACTGCTTTCAGCCAATCACAGTGCCCATTGTTGGTTTGAATTGGTATGGCTAGAAGGAAGTGTCTAGTCCCTGCCTTAGCCACGTCTCCGGTAGAGGCAGGTTGTGGGTGACCAGAGACCATAAATTAGTGTAAACTACTGGAAAATGGTTTAACAGTGAATGAAGGGACAGTGCAAGGGGATTGGCACTGTAGCCAATTCAATGAGATGATATGATTATAGTGCCTACAGTGTCCCTTTAAATATACTTTGATGATTTTTTATATACATAAATTTGTATGGTGAGTCAGAGAACAAAATAATAATTGAGGATACTTTAAATTCTCAATTTATGTTGTAATGTCTAGTGTTTCTTTATAACTTATTATTACCCTCCACTTGAGAAAACACCCTGAAATAAAAGCACAAAAATAGCGTTAGACCTTTGAAATAAATCTTTGACGGCTGCAATTGCATAAGCATTTACATCAAAGATACAAGTCCTTATACCATCTGGTTTAATAAATCAAAGAAATTAGCTCTTTAACTTTGCGAAGGCTGTGTGCACTGCTTGTTAGCTTGGTTACCGGTGCCTACATTTTTACGAACGGTGCAGATATATTTCAGCAATAAGTGGATAATGCCTTGATCTGTTTGTTCCACACACGCAATCGTTTTTACAAGATTTGTGTTGATTACAATTTATGAGGGGCTATCAATTACCAAGGCAACCACAGTTGTCCTCATATTGTATTTCTCAAGTTTGTTCCATGGATTATTACGACTTAGTAAAAAAAAATAAAAAAAAATCTTGTCTATTAATGATGCTAAAGAAAAAGTTTCGTAATTGTTTATTAATATTTTTGAAAATAAGAGATTATAGTAAAGTAGCCCCAGTCTGTTTAAGTAAATATACATTTTCGGTGCACCCCCTCGCTTACCCTTGCTCTGTGCCTTCGGTTGTCTGTAAAGGTGAACCAACAAGAAATTACAAAACTGAATAAAACATTGAAATTCCCTTGAACTTGTGTCAATCTTTTTATGTGTGATGTTCCCTTTTCTTTTGAATGTATTAAGGATTCATTAATTAATACAACAATTCAGTTCAATCCTGGCACAGTCAAGGCACATATTGCATAGTGATATTCTTTTTCTATTTCTGATTGACAGGTGCAAACCTTACCATTATTTTTTTTTTTAAGTGATTGAAAAATGAAAGGAATTTAGTAATAACTGACAATATTAAGTTACATATTGTTTAATTGTTTCTTGTGAAGTCTACTTTGGCCTAAAGCACTTTTTTTTCTGACCAAAGTCCACGTGTAATGTTGTACATAACGTGTAATTGCTTAAATTATCTTAGGACAGTGTTGACATGCCGGACAAATGTGCATAAAAATAGCATGACCAAGAAGGACTTCACAAAGACGTTTCTTCAATATGTTGAAATTCCTGGAGCAGAATGTGGAGCACCAATAAGTGAGGTTAACAGATGATGGTGCAATGGTCAGTCAAACTGCTGTAGAGGGCGAGAGATAGTTGTGGCTCCTGTCGAGGGTAGGAGGATAACTATTTCTCTGGACTTGCAGGGGGCCAAAGAAAAGGGTATATTGTCGTTCTTTAGTCCAACTAGTGATGAAGGTACTGGAGGTGTAGGGGAAGGCATCAAAAGTTCTGCTATGCATTTAGGCCTTTGTGGCCATGATCTCTCTGCTTTCCATAATATGGACTATGGTGTTTGTTTATCCCCAAGCTGAAAGGAGGTCAGTGTGTGCAGTTAAGAGCCCCATTCATATTGGGAGTGCCTTAAACTTGTTCCACTCATGATTTGTTGTTTTGTCCATGTTTGGGGGGGAAGTATGCTTAGTTTCCTTAACTTTTTGTTAGAGTAACCAAATTCCGGCCCCGATATGTTAAAAAAATAAATGAGAAATCTAAAGCCAGAGCCTTTCTCCATCCCAGCACCAAAGCCAAGTTCTTTTGACAGCCTGATTCTTCTCCACTCATGTAACTCCTTCTACTTAGAGGGGGAGGATGGGCTGAGGGGAAGACATGTTCGGCTTCGGGATCATGCAATCACTGGATAATTCCCGCCAGCATGCTGTGTGTTTTAACCTCAGATATCTAATTTGCACAGAACTGACATAGCCAGGCCACAATTGTTGTTATTCCTCTGGCAGCAAAGAGGTTAAACTCTGTATGAGCATCATTCCATAGTGAGATGCTGCGCATTAAGACTCCAGGCACCAAGACCACTTATATAAAATGCTTATTAAAAATGGCTTGAAGGTTGAGTTTAGGAATATGTTTAATTCAAATACAAAATGTCACAAATCTAATAAGTAAAATGCTACAGTTTTGATCTAGAAGCAAAACACAAGTTACAATCAGTATAGTGAAAACATTTAATATTTTTATTTTTTATTTACTATTTTTGGACAAGCGTTTGAAATGATTTAATATTTTTGGATTCACTTTAAAAAAAAAAAAATTCAAAATATTAAAATATCAAAAAATATATCCTATAAAAAATATTAATATATTAAAATGTTTTTCTAGATATCATATAAATTTAAAAGTTTATATAAAGATATGAAATCAAGGCCACAGTCAATTAACCGAATACATTTACACAAAAACACATGCAGAATTATAAGATTTTATCAGAATATATTATATAAAACATTAAGAGCAGCATATGCATGCTAAATGACTTCTATGAATCCTATGATTTTATTCTTCCCCTCTATTACCTTATCAGTTATGCCAACAGTACTCATCGGAAGCTTGAATTTCCTCAATGTGTCTTTTTAATAGGGTTTAAAGCTGGTAAGTGGTTTTCAAAATGCAGTGGTTCATAATCTCCTATTAGTATCTCTGACAGTTGTAAAAAATATAGTTTTGAACACTTCAGCAAATCAAAAAATGCACTCTAGGCAGTATTTGCATTACACAGGTTATAAAATACTGTGCCGTGAGTCAACAAAATTGCCTTTTAAAAAGTACTAAAGTCCTTATTCATGGACGAACTCTATATTTTTGAGTGATTTGTATATCAATTAAAGACATGAATTTTCTAATAGACTTGGTCGCTGACTAAATTCCAATAGGTGCTGTGGACCTCAGCTACATCTTGGAGTCGTTTAGTAAGACAAGCTGCTAGCCTTGTGGGAATGACATATTTAAGGGTACAAACTTAGAGAGCTGGTTAGTAGATAGCTTATTTTTGGTATCCTCATGGCAATCCCACAAGGATTAGAGAGCTATCTACTAAGAAACTGAAATACCAAAATTACGACAATTTAGGAGTTTGGGCGTTTCAGACAAATGTAGCAATACTAATTAAAAAAAATCTTTATAATAAGTAAATAAGGGAGTTAAATCCTCCCACCTGCCCATACCCACCATGCCATGAGTAGAGACATGTCTACTAAACAGGTCTCTCATGCCCCCATGGTGGGGCAACTAATAATTTATATGCTAGGGGGCACAATAGGTTCACCTCCCACTCTATTGCTTAGGGCCATCACCCACCACCAATGGGTGGTGGCTGGGGGGGACACTGTGCCCCCCTTATTAATTTTAGAGCTCTCACCTGCCACTAATGGGGGAATGCCCCCAATTCATTTTATTTAATAGTCCCAATACTTGACCCCAGGGGGAGGGGATGGAGGCTCCTATTTATTTTAATGGCTCCCATTGGTGGGGCACGGGTGGGGGCAGGAGAGGACACTATAACCTACCCAGTTAATTATTTTAGTAGGTGCCCCAGCATGGGGGCATTGGGGATCTGAACCAGGTCCCCCGTTATTAGATTAGTGACTGGCCTGCAATAGGTGGCAAAAAGAGAATCTTCCTTAAAGTGTATTTTCAGACTTAAATTGAAATAAAAGATTGTTTTCTTTGTAATCTGTCTCTAATGTTTTATGTCTACATAAACATAAAATTGGTTACTGACGAGTAAAACTCATCGTTTTAGTGCGTCCATGTCATGTAATATTTGGTCAGAAGCATGGCGTATGTTATTACAATGTGACAGAGCTTGTTTATCGTCTTTCTTTACCTTTCCTGTGTTCTAGCGTTACAATCTCAGCCTAGCCACAATAGCTGCTGCTGTGTCACAAAATGCATATCACAGCACGTTCGTTTCATGCGCAATATTTAGTGCTGTGAGACAGTGGTAATTTGGGCTAAACAGAACTTCCAAACTTCGCATAGTGAACAGAGAAAGCAAAAGAGACATTCTGTCTAGCTGATATAACACAGTCAAGCGGAGCTACCAACTGAGGTTAAAATGAAATATATAGAGTAAAAATAAAGAAACTCAAAAGAAAATAAACTTTAAAAAAATAAAACCCATACAGAATAACAAATATTAGAAAGTCCAAGCATCCTCAACACCAGGACATGTTGTATGAGAACTGGTAAATACAGTATTTTTCTAAATATAAGACAAATATAGGACACAGCTTTTTACCCCAAAATCTGGAGTATATATATATATATATATATAGTGAGTATTGCAAGATATATATGTACAGCTATGATCATGACCAGTGAGACAGTGAGAGAGATCAAAGATCTTCCTCCCCAGTCCGTTGCAGGCTTCTTTACTTGCACTGCTGACAGATATCGTGAGCTCATCCTATCAGGGAATTGACATGGGTTTCCAGTGCTGCACAATGCCAGGCTTGCGAGATGACTCTGCACCCAGAAGAGGTCCTCGCTACAGCATCTATTGTACCACGGGGAATGTAGTGTCCCCTCTCCCTGGCCAGAGGTAAGAAGCAGCAATGGGGAATAATCTTATGTAAATGTGAAAAAGAAAATTATAAAAAAATATATAAAGCTGTTTCTCTCAGCCCCCCGCATATCACAATCCCTATACCATCACATAAATTCACACAAACGCACCCAGTGAATCCACTATACATATACAATCATTTCTTCATGCACACTGCATCACTATACACATGGCAACCACTATGCCCACTTCCTAATTTACTAGTTAAAATATATGGGTACGTTTTATATTCCAGTGTATATTCCGCAATAAACAAGCTTGAAGTAGCTCTAGTTTAAAGTTGCTAGCATTTTTATGAAAAAGTCAGTCTTATGACCATTTCTTTCTGAAAATGAAATTTAGTTAAGGACCTCTGATATTCACTCATTGGATATCTCTGCTAATCCAAATATCATCCATGAACATTATTCAGGAAAACGATTTTGGGTGAACAAAAAACAAATATTGTGTATATATTTTTGCATTACATTCTCCATCCATTTAGTTCATTATATCAGTATATTTTATATATTTAAATATATATATATATATATATATATATATATATGTGTGTGTGTGTGTGTGTGTGTGTGTGTAATAATTGAGAGGTCTGTCCAGAAAGTATCCAGCCAGGATTCCTCATTGTAGTTACCTGAATCTCATTGGTTTTCCCTTTCAAAGATGATTTTAGTTATGGGAAAAGCCAGAAGTTGCAGGGCGCCAAATCTTTCAACAGATTTTTGAACAGTTCTCCCAGCGTCTCTTCCATTGTACAAAATACTCTGCAAAATTCTTTGTTGGAATCGTCATCAGTTTCCTCATTGTATTTACCTGTATCTCATCGGTTTTCCATTTCAAAGATGATTTTAGTTATGGGAAAAGCCAGAAGTTGCAGGGCGCCAAATCTTTCAACAGATTTTTGACCATCTTTGAAACATTTGTGCTACACATTTATTTGCACTCATTGCATCGTCCCTGAAATGCTTCTGAATAATCCAAATCGTTCAATGTTCAAGATTAAAGCAAAATGTGGTGCAGATTAGTTATATCTGGCACTTCTTACTTATCTGTGAATAAAATCAATATGTATTGTCTGTCCCCTAGTCATCACTGTCTTATTTTCCATCAGTCATTTATTGTTTTGGTGCCATGGGCACGACTCCAATTCCCAAAGCAAATGAACATGCTAACACTAGCGATGCTCAGTTGTATGTACCTACGTAATTTTAGAGAAATGGAATTCACTGGCCGAAAACCAAATGCACAAGTCCATTAAAGATATAGATATTAGTGGCTTTTTATTCGAAGACATGGAAGTGAGCTAATTACTGTACATCAATCTCTTATTTTGACTTCTTATTTAAACAATTTAATTTATTCATTAAATATAGAATTTTAGAGAACTGAAAACCATTTTTGCTAAATTTTTTTAGATTGTCTGAAAAACTGAGCTATATTCATGGCTACTAGCTAATTTAGTCCAAATTTTGCAATTCCGTTTTTAGTTTGCCATCATTTGTTTAGTATATAAACCCCAATAATAACATTACAGGTTTGCACAATCAACAGAGTGCAAAGAATAATTAATATAATATCATATTCTAGCAATACCATCAGTTCTGTTTAGTGTTACTAAAAATCATGAACTGTGGCAAATGAGAAGTAGATAATTAGCCTATTTTAGCCTGAATCTTGAAAGCTGAACTTTGGTAATGATTTGGGAATAAACCTGGGAGATAAGCAGAAAAATAAGACAGTTTTAATTATTTGCATTTATTTTACTCATAACAATATTTTTGTACTAGACAGTTACATTATGATTTAATTATTGGAAAACTGCATTCCTATACCCAAGATACTAAATTGTGTGGACAAAATTAAATTTATCTAGTGAAAATGGGCATTACATTGAAGCCAAATTCTTTTGGCATATTTCAGTACATGAATACATAATGTGCCAAATGTGGTTCTGAACAATTTACAATCAGGCTTCACAGTATTAACCTTGGCTGTAAGGTTCTCTTTGAAACAATGAGTTTTACTCACAGTACCATGAGGGAATGTGAATAATTTAATTTCTTTTTTTTGATAATATATTAATTAACTTATGTCAACACTATTACAGGTTTTGTCCTAAAACAATTATAATATGTCAAAAGATTTCAATTAATGATATATTTTTACTGTGCTTTTTAATATGTCCTAATTTCAATTAGCTTTGTTACATTGTGCCTACTTGCTCCCCGCGTGTTCCGCGTGTTAATTTAAGGTTAACTAGTTTATAGAGAGTTCCATAAAACCCCACTCCTGCATTATAAGAGATTTTGCATTTGAGATGAAAAAGCTGCCAGAATAACAGAGCTCAGGATGGGGGCAAGTGAGCTTACAATATGAAAGAAAAGGTATTTTGATAGGCAATATTGTGGCGTTAAAGTTCTCTGCAGGTGTGTCCTGAGTGAATTACATGGGGTACAGTACACCCAGGTTTGTTACCTTTGAACATGGATTCACATGTGTCTTTTTTCAACCTAGTTTGCTATATAACTATCAGGGTTATTTATTAAAGTGCAAATGGCCCTGAAACGAATAGGGCAAAACCATTTGACTGCAAATTCCGGACATTATTTATGGACTTCATCAACGTCCTGATCAGCCAGGTTGATCTCCAGTGGACAGCTGAAATCCGTCTTGAATACGGCAAATGCAAGCACGGAGAATTTAATTCTGAGCCCGGATTTTAAAAAAAAGGCCAAATGATTTGCAGACAGCATTGCTAGCAGACAGCGCGCAAATTGTGAAAAACCCTCAGTGGCGCAAGAGTTAATTATGTTGGACAGCTGTAGTAAAAATTATAATAAAAATCCTGTCAATAAGCCCCCCATATTATAGGGATTTTACCTCCTTATGCCCCCATCTGCCATCAGGCAACCGGGGCATGTGTACTAAACAAACAACTGGGCACTAGAAAAGGCCCCATGGCAATGGGGCAAGTAAATGAATGGGTCATCAAGTGGAGACTATTTTAAAGTTTAGGGGGAGACCTAGTGTCCCCTCTCCTGGTCTGTACCCATGCTTGTGAGTCGGGGCCATGACATCGATAATAAAGGGGGAGGTGACCTACTGTACTAACTAATTATAAAATTAGGGAGGTGGATATGCCATTATCCAACCCCCCTAAAAATCGAAAAGTTGTAAAGAAAAAAATACTTAGCATTAGGAGTCTTCTTTCTTCTTATTCTTCTTTTCGTTCATGGGAAAATTTCCCACGCTTTGTGATATGACCAAGAATGCTCTGACAGTCAAGCCATTTTTGGGGTTGAAGAAAATATTACAAGAAAGAAGACTTCTTGTGGTAAGTACAATTTTTGTATATTTTAGATTTCTTTGGCCCCCTACTCACTATTATTAGGGTGGGTGTTTGAAATTATCCTGCCTTCCCGTTAGATTATAAACTCAAAAAAATCCTCTCACAATACACAAATCCACCTACAATACAGCACCTCTGAATAGTTGGTTCTTTATAAATAATAATAATCCTGTTCTCATTTTACTACAATCTACTGTTCAGTGAAAATACTTTTTTTTTAATTAACTTTTGTTATCATTAATTCAGTAATGTTTCCACCTCCATGTATGTATTACATATTTACAATAATACATAAATTGATTGATATATTTATAATTAATTTTCAGCATTACTTTATTACCTCTTTGTTTTTGAGTTCACGTGTTTTCTTCATAAACAAATTCACGTATAGCTGTAAATAAAAACATGAGTACAAATCTATGTGTTTCTGCTCTATAACAATACTTCATCCTCAGACCGTTAAGTGATAGATCTACAGCAATACATTGATTGATAGCCTTATTAAATATAGATCACACCACAGGCCAGTGCCCCCTGAGATCTATTGCGAAAGCCTTGGTCAATGTAATATTTATTCCTTTCTTTCGTTTCTTTGTCTCTGTGCTTTTCATCAATTTATTTATGTTTACTTGGCGTCCTATGTATTTGACTACTTATCCTATCACCCCTTTGTATTATTTTACTGTTTATTAATACTAGAAATCTTAAAATGAATGAAAGCTCACAAATATTGATACAATAGCTCGAAAATGTTCCCAAAGATTTCTTGTATGCATTCTGAACTCCAGAATCTCTGCTTCCAACACGAGGTACGGCTGTAGAATATGTTGGCACTATGTAAATAATTGTAATTGTTATTGTAATTGTATGTCTACATCAAATCTCATTCTCTTTGCTTGTGCGGTTCTGCATAATAATCCATTTTATCACATTAGTACTGAAAGGGAACTGACAAATTGCGGATACAATTGTATCTGGGTTTTCCCACTAAACCCACAAATATAAACCTTTATAACAGTGTAGTTATTGATTATACTTCCCAATGTGTTACCAACTACCCTCTATCAATCATTGCAAGCATGATATCCACAGCACGCCTTTTCTGTAAATTGTATTCCCTCTAGCGACTTGACACTAACCAATAAATTCTACAGACACTAAGTGTATTTTGCATGGATTTACTAGTCAACATTCGAAGTTCTCGGTTTATTTACAACTGATATTGCTTCAGACTCTGTTTCCTGGAAAATTAAAGTGAAGAATTATATGTAGTTCTCAAAATACAATAGGTGAGACGTTCTGTAAGACTGAGACACAGATTTATATTGATGGCGTGTACCTGTCTGGTGTCATTTATGGTGTTTTGTATACATAGAGCTATAGATAGAGTGATTATCTATGTGTATATCACGTGTCCTAAAATCAAGTATTGCTGCAGCCTTGTAAAATTCCAGGTTTGTTTTTTTATTATTATTTAGATGTTTACAAGCAAACTGCAGTCATTAACCTCTTCCCTCACAACGGATAATCAATGTATACGTGGGATAAATGTGAGTTAGCGTTGCAAAGTAGTGCAAATCTAAAAAATCCTAGGAAGCCCCGAACCTAATCCTATCCAGACGGGGTCTTCCCCAAGAGTAGAAATAAATGTTTTGACTGAGACTCATGTCAAACCCATACAAGGATACAAAAAAGCGATATGTGTGCACAAACCACAGTGCAATAAGTGCTCAACAGATAAATAGCAGAAAAAGACCTCCCTGAATCAGGTAGGATTTCCCCGAAGACTTCCTCCTGTCTTCAACAGAACATGTATAGAAAAAAAGGGGATGATCTGCTAAACAAATAACAAGAACAGTGCATAGCGCATAACTGTGTATATGAATAAACCAAATGTGTAGTTTTCAAATGGCCACTCACACTTTCGTTGAAATATAAATGCCTTGGAACTGAATTGCTCTTTTCAGCAAAATTGCTCTTTTCAGCATAAATGCCCTTCCAGGAATGATTCTTCCACCACTTTTAAACTCTCATGGAATAGTTAAAAGGTGTGTGCTCAAAGAAAAAAACAGAACTTGTAGTACATATTTAAAAATGTAGAAAAAATAATTTAATCACTTACATCTAAATATAAAACAATGGATGTATTCTCACTGTCACCACCAGGGGTCCTACGCGTTTCGTCCGTATGTAGGACTTCCTCAGGGACTTCAGTGACCAGAAATGACAGCATACAAATGAACAATAAACAACCCTTCCCTTCACCACCCTTTATACCTCCCCCAATGTCCACAAAACTCTTTATCCGAATCAGGTGCTTGAAATTTCAGTTCGACGGCCGATATCTATGACGTCATCCACATGCGTCCGTCGGTTTCGCATGCGTTCCACCATGCGTTCCACTGCCGAAACCCGGAAGTGCTTTATGCCTTCTATGTATGAATCACGTATTTCTATTCCAAGTCCCTCTCATTAGAGGCAGATTTAATTTACATGGATCGGAGGCAAGAAGAAAGGGGGGGGAGAGGGAAAAGGGAGGATTATACACTTCAAACAGTACTACAAGATTCCAAATACATATAACTAACACAGCCTCATTATACTTGATAACAAAAAAAACTGTATACACTATATAGTATATATAAATCAAATTAAAATCAAATAAAGATATATAATAGTAAATAAACAGACTAACATAACAAAAGATAACAAATAAATACATAATGTAAAAAATATAATGTAATATAAAAAAAGAAAAAAGAGGACAGGGGATGGATCGAATTCTATTTTTTATATTTATGGAATTCTATCCTATATTTTATAATTCAATTTAATTTCTTAATCTTATCCAATGATAACGTTAAAATTAATAAATCTCCTTTTCGGGATGTTTTCAATATCTCATCAAAGGAAAAAAGAGGAGAAAAATAATAATGTATGGATACTCTATATCTTTTGGGATATTTGAAAAAATGCAACATAAATTGGGATATCACGTTTTATCCACCTTATAAGTGTGTGTGCTATATTTTAATTTTATTTTATTTTTCATTTTTATTCTCATTTTTATTTATTTTTATTTATTTTTATTTTTATTTTTATTTTATTTTTTATTTTTTATTTTATTTCACTTTATTTTATTCCATTTTATTTTCATTTTTATTTTTATTTTTATTTATTATTTTTTTATATTACATTATATTTTTTACATTATGTATTTATTTGTTATCATTTGTTATGTTAGTCTGTTTATTTACTATTATATATCTTTATTTGATTTTAATTTGATTTATATATACTATATAGTGTATACAGTTTTTTTTGTTATCAAGTATAATGAGGCTGTGTTAGTTATATGTATTTGGAATCTTGTAGTACTGTTTGAAGTGTATAATCCTCCCTTTTCCCTCTCCCCCCCCTTTCTTCTTGCCTCCGATCCATGTAAATTAAATCTGCCTCTAATGAGAGGGACTTGGAATAGAAATACGTGATTCATACATAGAAGGCATAAAGCACTTCCGGGTTTCGGCAGTGGAACGCATGGTGGAACGCATGCGAAACCGACGGACGCATGTGGATGACGTCATAGATATCGGCCGTCGAACTGAAATTTCAAGCACCTGATTCGGATAAAGAGTTTTGTGGACATTGGGGGAGGTATAAAGGGTGGTGAAGGGAAGGGTTGTTTATTGTTCATTTGTATGCTGTCATTTCTGGTCACTGAAGTCCCTGAGGAAGTCCTACATACAGACGAAACGCGTAGGACCCCTGGTGGTGACAGTGAGAATACATCCATTGTTTTATATTTAGATGTAAGTGATTAAATTATTTTTTCTACATTTTTAAATATGTACTACAAGTTCTGTTTTTTTTCTTTGAGCACACACCTTTTAACTATTCCATGAGAGTTTAAAAGTGGTGGAAGAATCATTCCTGGAAGGGCATTTATGCTGAAAAGAGCAATTTTGCTGAAAAGAGCAATTCAGTTCCAAGGCATTTATATTTCAATGAAAGTGTGAGTGGCCATTTGAAAACTACACATTTGGTTTATTCATATACACGGTTATGCGCTATGCACTGTTCTTGTTATTTGTTTAGCAGATCGTCCCCTTTTTTTCTATACATGTTCTGTTGAAGACAGGAGGAAGTCTTCGGGGAAATCCTACCTGATTCAGGGAGGTCTTTTTCTGCTATTTATCTGTTGAGCACTTATTGCACTGTGGTTTGTGCACACATATCGCTTTTTTGTATCTTTGTATATTTCCTCATAGTGTGGCACAATTATCATGGCAACTAATTCATTTGCATATATTCAGAGGGGCAGAAATGTTAGATTTGAAAAAATGTTTCAACAAGGCACAGATATTATCCCTTTAAGAGATACTGATAGTTTTTATTTCACTAAATTAGAGCAATTAATGATAAAAGAGACTAAAAAGTGGTGGGAAATATCCTATTTAGAGAGTTATCTTAAAGAAGGTTTAATCCCTAGAGGATTAAGGGTGGAAAAAATTCCAGCATGTGGGACAGATAATGAGGAGTTTCTGAGCAAGTGGGACCTGATATTGGAAACCTGCTCACAAAGTCTAATGAAATTGATAATTGAATTTGAAAAAGAAAGTAGAGATCAAACTGAAAACGATATAAAATCATTAATAGGGATCAAATTGGATATAAAGAAAAAGAACAGGAAGTTTGTAAAACAATTAATCAATTAGAAGAAAGAATTGCTGAAACAAAAAACAATAAAATGAGGAGAGATAGAAATGATAAAAAATATAATACTTTTTCCACAACAAATAAAATTAAGAATAGACACACATATAATAATCACTTTAAAAGAAATACAAGGAATTTTGATGTTGGTTATGGGAATAAATTAAAAAAAGATGATTACTCCACTTATAAAAAGTATGATTCAATCAATCACTCTAGATATTCACCAAAAGATAGAAATGGACACTTTTCTCCAACGAATAGAAAAAGATACTCCTCTCCAAATAGACCATCACAAATAAACAATCACAAACTTTTAAGAAAGTCACCGAGATACACTAGACAGAAGGAAAGAGAGGAGTCTATCTCTCCAAATTATTGTTATTCACCAAAAAGAACTTATGCACAGGTGGCCAATACCAATCAAGGAAATCAAAAAGAAAGGGAAAATCTTTTTTTAGGGAGGGAATCCAATCCCAAAGAAGGGAGAATCACCCAATTTTTCAAACCCCGACACAACATCAAGGAAACCCCACGAGAAAGTCAGCTAACCCCACCAAAAAGAAAGAGGTCAGAGGAAGATCCCCGAAGGGAGGACTTCCTGAGAAAAAGGAATTAGAAAAACAATATGGAGTCTATAATCTAACTGATATAGAATTATCAACTAGTGATTTAAAAGCGCTCAATAAGGGATTAAAATTTGCCCCAAATCAGAAGATGAATCATTTTAATACATATATAGATCTTCAAAAATATATCCGTAAAATGACATTGAAAAGATTTTTTCTAAAAAGAGATACAGAAGTTTCTATAACATCTAGTGAGGCTTTCAATAAACAAAATTCTTTTAAAAGAAAGTCTAATTTCTATCCAGTTGGAGATAGAGGTCCCTTCCTAGAGACCTTTAACAACATGGTATGCCATGATTTGGAGAAATTGGAAAAAGAAAGCAATTGTCAGAAAAATAAATACAATATGAGTAAAGAGGAATCGGCAAGTGTAGCCAAACTACAAAAAATGGAGTCTATAATTATAAAAGAGGCCGATAAAGGTGGAGCCATAGTCATTATGACCAAAGACTATTATATGGAGGAAGCATATAACATCTTAGGAGAAACAAATACTTACACAAAACTCACAGAAGATCCAACAAAAAGATTTAACTCTACTCTCAAAATCCTGTTAAACCAGGCATTTGAGGAAGGCATCATTTCTAAAAATAATATGGAATTTTTATTTAACAATTTTCCCATAATTCCTATTTTTTATTTTTTGCCCAAGTTACACAAAAATCCTATCACACCTCCGGGAAGGCCAATTATTAGTGGCATTGATTCGGTATCTGCACATTTGTCAGAATTTGTAGATTACAATCTTCAAAAATATGCCCAAGAGGCACCCTCTTATTTGAAAGATACCTCACATATTTTAAGAATAGTAGAAGATATAAAATGGAAAGACGATTTCATTTGGGTAACTATAGATGTTTCATCTCTTTACACAATCATTAAACATCACAAGGGTCTGATTGCAGTAGAGCGGGTCATGGAGAGAGATGAAAGTGTTTCACCAGAATTTCGAAATTTTATACTTAAAAGCATTCATTACATCTTGAAGCACAATTATTTTTTCTTCGATGACTCATTCTATCTCCAAATCACTGGTACGGCAATGGGGACCAGGTTCGCCCCCAGCTATGCCAACATATATATGCGGGATTGGGAATCCAACCACATATGGAGGGGGCATGGCTGGGTAGCGAACCTGGTCCTATGGAAACGTTTTATTGATGACGTTATAATGATTTGGCAAGGATCACATAAAGAACTGCAGTTATTTTTGGATTACATTGGTAATAATGATTATGGCTTAAAATTCACATGTGAGATAGACCCTATTACAATTAATTTTTTAGATGTCTGCTTTTTTGTTGAAAATCAGACTGTACAGTCTAAATGTTATTTTAAAAAAACTGATGGTAACAGTTACATACACAGAAAAAGCTGTCATCATGATAAATGGTTGGAAACCATCCCAAGAAGCCAACTAACAAGAATACGACGAAATTGCTCAAGAGATATAGATTACCATGAACAGGCCAAACACTTGAAAAATAAATTTTTAACTAAAAAATATGAATTAGCACCATTGGAGAAAGAAATTCAAGAGATTGAAAAGAAAGATAGGAAAAGTCTTTTGAAACCAAATCCAAAGAAAATAATCCCAAAAAAAGATTATCAGTTTTCGTTTATTACACAATATAATACACAACATTGGAATATAAAAAAGATTCTAAACAGACATTGGGATATTTTGTGTAAAGACCCCATATTAGGAAGGGTACTCCCAAAAAAAGCACCAATAATTTTCAAAAAAACTAAAAATTTGAAAAATATATTAGCTCTAAGCTACGCATTAAAAATCGGACGCAAAGGTACACTTTCTAATATTAAAGGTTTTAATCCTTGTAATTCATGTAAGGCTTGCAAGAACCAGAGGTATTTACAGAAAAAAGAATTTATAAGTACAACTACCAAAGAGAAATTTAAAGTTAAATCTAATATAAATTGCAACTCGAGGTATGTGGTCTACCTGCTACAGTGCCCATGTGGGAAACAGTATGTGGGAAGAACGGGTCGAAAATTGAAAGAGAGAATTTTGGAACATCAAAATAATATTAGGAAAAAGTCAACAAAACATATAGTACCGATTCATTGCACTAGTTGCAGAAAATTTAATTGGAATAATTTTTCCTTCATGGGTATAGAGCGGGTTGACCCTTATTGAAGAGGGGGCAATTTAATGAAAAAGCTCTCGCAAAGGGAGACTTTTTGGATAAACAAATTAAAAACGTTGCAACCACATGGGTTGAATTTGGATATAGACCTATGGAGCTTTTTTGAAAATTAATACCTTTTTGCACCACTAGTGTAAATGTTGCATTTTTTCTATATATTTTTTATGGTATAGGTAATAATTTTTCCACATCATAAATATCAGTAGTAGAATATTTTTGTATCATGTAATTTGAATGGGTTTTGGGATGGACAAATTGTCCTTTTATATATTTTGAAATTCAATGAATTCTCATTATATCAGATTTATATATACTGGGATTTGTTGGATTCCAACTGCGTCGGATTTGTGTTTACAGATTTTTAATCTGCATTCTGAGATTTGACGTTTTTTGAATTCAATTAAATTTCAATCATAAGTATACTTTTTCCATTCATCAAATTTTATTTAATTTTTTTAATATAATCTATTTTATTTTTTATATCAAGAACAACTTTAAAATCAACCAACAGCTCTTTGTGGGATGTCTTTGACATTCCACTAAAAGAAAAAAGAGGACAGGGGATGGATCGAATTCTATTTTTTATATTTATGGAATTCTATCCTATATTTTATAATTCAATTTAATTTCTTAATCTTATCCAATGATAACGTTAAAATTAATAAATCTCCTTTTCGGGATGTTTTCAATATCTCATCAAAGAAAAAAGAGGAGAAAAATAATAATGTATGGATACTCTATATCTTTTGGAATATTTGAAAAAATGCAACATAAATTGGGATATCACGTTTTATCCACCTTATAAGTGTGTGTGCTATATTTTAATTTTATTTTATTTTTCATTTTTATTCTCATTTTTATTTATTTTTCTTTATTTTTATTTTTATTTTTATTTTATTTTTTATTTTTTATTTTATTTCACTTTATTTTATTCCATTTTATTTTCATTTTTATTTTTATTTTTATTTATTATTTTTTTATATTACATTATATTTTTTACATTATGTATTTATTTGTTATCTTTTGTTATGTTAGTCTGTTTATTTACTATTATATATCTTTATTTGATTTTAATTTGATTTATATATACTATATAGTGTATACAGTTTTTTTTGTTATCAAGTATAATGAGGCTGTGTTAGTTATATGTATTTGGAATCTTGTAGTACTGTTTGAAGTGTATAATCCTCCCTTTTCCCTCTCCCCCCCCTTTCTTCTTGCCTCCGATCCATGTAAATTAAATCTGCCTCTAATGAGAGGGACTTGGAATAGAAATACGTGATTCATACATAGAAGGCATAAAGCACTTCCGGGTTTCGGCAGTGGAACGCATGGTGGAACGCATGCGAAACCGACGGACGCATGTGGATGACGTCATAGATATCGGCCGTCGAACTGAAATTTCAAGCACCTGATTCGGATAAAGAGTTTTGTGGACATTGGGGGAGGTATAAAGGGTGGTGAAGGGAAGGGTTGTTTATTGTTCATTTGTATGCTGTCATTTCTGGTCACTGAAGTCCCTGAGGAAGTCCTACATACAGACGAAACGCGTAGGACCCCTGGTGGTGACAGTGAGAATACATCCATTGTTTTATATTTAGATGTAAGTGATTAAATTATTTTTTCTACATTTTTAAATATGTACTACAAGTTCTGTTTTTTTCTTTGAGCACACACCTTTTAACTATTCCATGAGAGTTTAAAAGTGGTGGAAGAATCATTCCTGGAAGGGCATTTATGCTGAAAAGAGCAATTTTGCTGAAAAGAGCAATTCAGTTCCAAGGCATTTATATTTCAACGAAAGTGTGAGTGGCCATTTGAAAACTACACATTTGGTTTATTCATATACACGGTTATGCGCTATGCACTGTTCTTGTTATTTGTTTAGCAGATCATCCCCTTTTTTTCTATACAAACCCATACAAGGTAGGCTTTTCATGGTAGAGAATAACAGATTAACACCTGTTCTTTTTAACCCATTAGGCATATATACCTAATGTGTATGTGAATAAACTATGCAATATTCTACAAACATTTAAATTGTTTTCTAAATTTTATGTTTTAGTTAGAAATTTTTTTATATTTTAATAGCAATTTTATCTTAGACATTCTACATTTGATTTGTACAGTATAAGAGAACATTTGAAACTGTTAATTTAAATACCACAGCTCAATCATGAGATCAGGGCTAGATAGATAGATGGATGGATAGATAGATAGATAGATAGATAGATAGATGGATAGAGAGATGGATAGATAGATAGATAGATGGATAGATGGATAGATAGATAGATGGATAGATAGATAGATGGATAGATAGATAGATGGATAGATAGATAGATAGATAGATAGATAGATAGATAGATAGATAGATAATTAGATAGGATGCTGGCCTTCACAGTCTTGTTAAAATTCCAAACTTTTATTGAGGTATCTTTAGAAACAGGATCAACGTTTCAATCCCCGCTCGGGACTTTCATCCGGATCATAATAATTTGTTTGACAATTGCACGTGTATATATGTGCATATTCCTGCTCATAGTGTATTAGAGTTTATAGTTATCGGGGTATAGCGGCTGCAGTTGTGGTAAAACAGGTGTTAACACTTTGTGAATTTAAGGTTAGAGTGAGATTAATTTTGCATTGGGGTACAGGAGGTGTTAGGGTTAGAGTTGGTTACATTTAAAATTACCGGTAAATGGCATGTTTAGGAATATATGTGCCTATTATATGTTTAGGAGTTAAACTTAGGAATTAAAATCAAGAATTTTTTTTTAAGGTTTATGCTTTAAATGTTTTAATGTATCATTAAAGAAAGCACTTGTTTATATTTTGGAGGGGTTAAATTTAGGGTTGAAGAAGAGTCCTTAGGGAATGTGAAGTGTAACGGCACCCTCGGCATCAAATAGTCAAAACCGCCATTTAGTTAATCCTCCCCTCTCACCATAACGCAAGCTGCATTCGTACTTACTCCAATCATACGAACCGCAAGCAGGGGAATACTCCAATCTCCCAAACGGGACCCGTTACTGACTTCCCAGTCAGTAACTCACGAATCGCCGCTAACAGCCGAAACCCTATATCTCCGAAGCGGACAATAATTCCATCCGGCAGTCGCTATTCGTGTAGTAAATTCCCCTCCAATAACGAGACCAAGCTCCGCATTAAGGGTAAAACATGAACTGGGTTTACTGTGGGCTACCCGCCCGTATTTATGCAAGTCTCCCACTTGGTGGACACTCCCCTAGGGGACCAAATGGAATACTGTAATGGCAGACAGACATATGGCATGTTAGGACATACAGGCACATAATATTCCCAGCATGCATCATGGTTTCCTCCCCTCTGCCCTGGTGATAATTGAGAAGTAATTCAATTATCTCCCAGGACAGAGGTAAATCGCCATTTTAAATACAACACAAAAAACACATAAAAATACATAACTTTACAATTGCCGAACATTTCTCATTCGTGTAACACATCCCCAGATAGCCTGGATCTGAGTCCATATTATTAGCGAATAGCGCTCAGATCCCATACGCATAGTTCAGTCACCATGGAGTCAAAGTCTATTACAGTCTTTCGGTATGCGATTGACTCCATGGGAAAGCTATCTGTGGTAAGTCCATTCGTGCGTTTCAAACTCCCGGTGTTCATACACTTTTGTCGATTGAGAAGGGAGGTCGGTGGCTTCAGCGGTGTTCGGCGGAAAAAGTGTTCGTTTTCAGTTCCATAATGGCCGCCGCCTCGTGGTCGACATACGAACGATGACCACCCTGCATTAGGTTTTAATTGAGAGGTGTCTGCGGTTAACCACAACATTCTAATTGGGATCAAGAGGTTAACCAGCAGCACACTTATCTTCTGGGTGGCCGTCCGTTCGGTAGTTTTGTTCGGCAGAAAAGTCAAATAAACGAACAGGGGCATACGAACAGGAAATTCCACGAAAAAGGCAAAGCAGACGAACCAGCAATCCCAGTCTCTACAGATGGATCTGTCACATGAAGTATGGAGGATTCTTTGCAAAGTACTCAACCTCCCTCTTTTGTAGTTTACTGTAGTCCAATCAGCATCCTGCAATTGATAGTAGAGCTGAAGGGGCTGCTTCTCCTGCAAAGAATTTCCTTTACTGGAGGAGTTGGACAGCACTGAAAAAGTGCTCAAAACAGGTACTTTCTACAGAACATGCTCCTATAGGTAAATGCCTACTCCGCCTAATGGAAATTTTGCGATGCATAAGCCGCTCTATTTAGGACACAACAACTAGCTTATTTCTTTTTTAATATTCAAGCTTTGTTTACCTTCAGGCCTACAACAGCCATTTGGAAAACTATGAAAATGCCCCGTGGGACATGACAATCACAAACCGATGATAACATGCCAAAGATCAGGCATCTTCAGACATCTCCCATCTGGCCCTATAAATTATAGAAGTATGTAATCTGGTAGCCATCAGGTTTAATATTGTCCAGAAGCAAATCTCTCAAATCTCTCACATGCTGCCACTTTTATAAAATAATTTGTAAGAACTATAGAGCCCCATGCTGCTTCTTATCAGTTTCAGATAATTCAGATCTAGTTCACAATCTGTGATAGTAGGGAACCAGAGCTAAGTTATCAGATGCAGTTATGAAAGTAGCAGCAGATGCCTCCATAGATCTCACACATTGCAGGAGCAGGAAGAAACTGTGGCCATCAATGATCTACCTTAATTGTAACCACTATAACACTAGGCTGTTTGTATGCCCAGTCCGGCCTAGGTTACTACAATCTTTTAAAAGCAGTCTTTACAAAGTAATTCAAAAACCTAAAAGTATCTAAAATAAAAATAACACATTCTACCAGGCAAAAAATATGAAGTGTATTTTATTACTATTATGTTGGTTTATAGGTATGAAATAGCTCAGGGGAAAAAAAAAAGTAATTTCAGTTATTATGAAAGAAATGCCACAAAATTGTATATCATTTTCTGAAAAATACCGACACTTTTATAAACTACATAATATGTAGCTATAAATAGTCTATTAAGTTACAGTAGTGTGATCAAGGCAATCTTCAGATGGAAATAATTTATAGAAAATATTTTTTATAAAACAAAAATGAAATTATGATAATGTTATGAACATTTGATCTTTTTTTGTTGTAGCAATAAAAAAAAAAACTAATGGAAGCTACAAGAATTTCTTCATGAGAAATAGATAATGTATTAAAGTATTGTATACACAGAAAACTGCAAACGATACAATCACATTGGTAGACTAGGCTCCTGCAAGTTGGTAGCATTTGGAGGAAGGGAGTTCAGTTCACTGCCTCCCAGCTAACAAAGAGACCCTCATGGGAAAGAATGGGAAGCAAGCCTGAACAAGACTTCCTTTAGCCTGAGAAAGCAGCTAGACCCTACCTCAGTGAACCCAAAAAGTATTGAAGAAGGGGGTGGGTAAAATATGTAAATTCGAACTTGTGTGTTTTTGTCAGTGTGCGTATCTGTGTGTGTCAGTGCGTATGTGTATGTGTGTCAGAATGTGTTTGTATCTGTGTGTGTATCTGTATCAGAATGTGTGTGTATCTTTATGTGTATTGGTGTGCATGTGTATCTATGTCAAAATGTATGCATATATGTGTGTCTGCCAGTGTGTATCTGTATATGTATAAGAACATGTTTGCATCTGTGCGTGTCATTGTGTATCTGTGTCAGAATATGTATCTGTGTATATATATATATATATATATATATATATCTGTGTCAGTATATGTGTATAGGTGTCTGTGGCAGTGCATCTGTGTGTGTCAGTGTAATTGTGTATCTTTGTCAGTATGTGTGTGTTTGCAAGGTATCTGTATATGTCCATATATCCCAACATTCAAATATCAATACTATACACAAATACACCCCTGCAGTCAAACTCCATACTACATACAAACACACCCCTGCATTCAAATTGCAATAGTAAACAATACACTCCTACATTCACACACATAAACTATGCTAAAACTTGCTTACATTCAAACACACAAACACTGCTCACATATACAACCCTGCATAGATGGCCGAATAGTAGATCCCCGGGTGGCAAAGCATCATGGGAGTTGGACAGTTGACAATCTACCTTTTGGCCATTCTTGCGCTAGAGGGGGGGGCCAAAAAACATGTATTGCGCCAGGATCCTTTCTACATTAGTTCTGCTACTGTACAAATGATAATCTAATCTAAACTTAATTATTTATTTGATATAATAGCAGTGTTACTCGCCCTTTAACTTATCACATGGCAGAATATCTAACGTAAAGCCTTCAAAATTATTATTTTTTGCATAGGAACACTCTCTTTTACCACTTTTACTGCTAAGTACTGAATAACAGAAATGTATATCATCACTTAATTACTCGCTTGCAGGTGCAATAAAACAGTAGGTTATAATGAACAATTATGCCCTTGTGTACATGTAGCTAAATACAAGACCTTCCAGTTGGTTGTATTGGAAACTGTTCAATGTATCGTGGTCTGCCACTGCTTCTAATGAACCAGTTCAATATAGATCTATCTATTATGGATTTGTTTCTTGTTAGCCTTGACAGAGCAGCCTTGTCAGCATATTGCTTACACACATCAATAGAGATCACTTAAAGAACACACAGGACTTTTAATTTTTGGCTCTCTGTTTGCATGTTTGGAATGACTTAAAAAAAAAAAAAAAGAATTACCTCCATTTAGTAAACACATCTACAGTACTTGTGATCGACATTTAAATGTGTATCAGTTGTGCTAATTTCATGTTTGTTTTTCTATTACGACCACCAAAGATATGTTAGTTTGTGTGTATAACTTGGAAACAGAATAATAATTTGTACAAGGTTATATATTTTAATTATGTGCTACTTGACATCTCCAGAGCTGTACCATGTGCTATTTTTGGAATTCTGTATAGTCATTTATTCATTTCTTCAGAGTTCACGTCACACAAATCACCTTCTGGGTCCTCACTGTAAATCTGTCAGGACATGCCAGAGTCCATTAAAGGGGAAAGAGGAGATTAAAAAATTATAGGAAAGAATATTCATAGAAAATAATGTTCAGGTGAATGCTACCAGGAAGATGTGAAAGCTAAATGTTCAGTTATTAAACAATGTAAAGTAAGGTGTAAAAAGGCATCCAAAGGAGCATTAAATACAGAAATCAATTAGTATTTTAAGATGTTTGCAGTCTTTGTCTGAATCAGCTGCAGAGGGAAAGGAAACAAACATTGTAAAAAAAACAAAAAAAACAATGAATTGCCATCTGACGGAAAGTTAAACATTTTACCATGTAGTTTGCTGTTTAGCTCCGTAACAACTGAGTTAAATGCAAAGTATTTTTTTTAGAAAATTTGATTAACAGCTGCCATATTAACACAGGACAAAATTTGCACACAGTGATGTTCAGAGATACCTAAAAATGACAGCAATGTACATTTCCAAAATGTAATTGTTCATTTATTCATTCGTCTTTTACAGAAATATTGGTAGTGTGTGAATGTAGATTTGCTCTTTAATTCATAAAGGCTCGTACATTGTGGAAGGGGGGAAAGAGGACAGTTGTGGTTGGGGACAAAAGCTGAATAGATGAGTAGGTTGGTTCTGGTGTACCGAAGCCGATGGAAGGTTAGGCCTATAATAAAGAGGGCACCGGGTTAATGATGTGATAAAGGGAGCAGAGGGTGGGCCAAGCGATCAGCGGCGGCCCACGTAGGAGGGTTACCTGTTGTTTTATAGGCCGGGTAACCCCTCCCACAACTACAGGCCACAGCCTTACATTTATAGATTCGCGGTGGAACTAGCAAAGATATTTTTCAACTGTCTCATGATTTTGTTTTGCATTGCTTTGTAAAAAGAGTGATATACAAACCCAGTCCATTATTCATCCACCAAACAATACAGTTGGCACCATGCATTCAACGCGTCCTTATATTATTCCGAAAAAACTTAGGATTATATGCTTCAAAGTCCAAATACACAGAAAGTCGCGCAACTCAACATATTTAAAATGCCAGATTAGAAGAGGACATGGCTCTTGAGAAATTTGCAAGACGAAAGGCGTCGAGCAGTTACCGAACGACCCCGAGGATTGAAGCCATAAGCTTATACCCGGATGTCCCTCGAGATACCACCAAGTTTCCTTTATTTCCATCTGAGGACTGGTGATCTAATACTGGACTCACACTCTGAGGTTCCATCGGCTCATTTCAACTGGATGCGGATTAAGCCCTTTTGAGGCTAATAATCTCTTTTGCACAAACAGATACATTTCTCTTTGTGCCACTTTACGTGTGAGTTTATCTTTATTGTTATTTTATCATTTTTTTGTCTACTATTAAATACTTCACTATCTATTTCTTCTGTTTATGTTTCTATTACATGCCATTCCTGCCGTCTGAGTGGTAAATATTATTCACTCAGTTGTGATAGTGGCACCCTCACTTGTATAACACTTTTTGTGTCTATTGCATTTGTGGGATTAGGGAGTGATCCCTTTATTGAATGACTAGCCTGCACTTATTGTTTGCACTTTTCCTCACTTACCATTTCCTTTTCAAGTCCAAATACTACCTTCAGCCAAAGTCTGTTATTATACATTGTGATCCCAGGACTTTATACAGACGTGTAGCCGTACAAAAAAAATCATAATGCTTTATCGGCAGATTGGAATTCACCACTGAGTGTTGTCTCTACACTATGTGTAATCAGTACTAAGTTGTCCTGTGGGATCGATTGGCTTACTGCTTTGAGGCCAATATTATTATGATGACATTATTATTATAAATGATAAAGCACCAACATATACCACTGAACTTTACAATTCTAGAAATGTGAGGTCCAATCAGCTTGCAATTTATGAGGATTTGAGGCAGGCAGATATAAATTGTTAGGCATCTTGCCCAGGGACACTTACTGCTGATGAGGTTGTCTGAAAGTATTCTTCTGAGTGCCTTTTTGACCCAGAGTGTCATGCACTGATTGTGCCAAAACCTAAAGAGATCAGTGATTATGTCACGAGGGATGTAGGTAAATGCAGTAATTTGGCCAAGCTTTGCAGAAGAAAACTTAAGGGATAGCAATTGTTAAATTAGTTTAATAATTTTGGGGCAACTAAAATGTCTCTCCCATTTGACATTTAATAGATGTCACGTTAACAGATAAATTAATTTTCCTGAAACACAGATATAGTTCGTGCGGTGCTGAAACTGCATAAAGTCTATTAAACAGACAGGGTTTAATACGGCATTTTCCTTAATAATTCAGAGGTTAAACTCGGTAGGTTATGTAATATTGTTTATATAGGTAAAGTGTAGGTAGTTTGTTGAACATATAAGTATAGAAAAAAAATAGATTCATGGGCATACTTTATTAACAAAAATGATTCAAATACCAAGCTTTAGAAGACAATACAAGATCATAAAATGCCTGAAAAGAGGTCTGCGTTGTCTTGGAAGCTTACACTCTAAACAACTCTTCTATTGTTTTCTCGAATGCTTAATAAACAGAATACATCACAAAGTGCACAGCTATCATCCCTGGAAATTTCACAATGTGGTGAGTAAGGTTAATACAAATTATTGCTCCAAAAATGATAAGGGCAATGGTAATATATACTGTCAAAAGCCTGTGTGTTACTAACCTTTGGTAATTGATTCTGCCAGTAGATTATTTCAAAAGTTGCTGAGACGAGCATTAGGACAACGAGCAGAGTAACCCATTTCTCATTTTAAAACAAGGTTGCAGAAACGAGACTTGGTCGCACTAGGAAATAAAAAGCAAATTAGTTTTCATGTTTCACATCCAAGAAGAGAAAATAGCAATATGAAAATGCGTTTTGCTGAATCTTGTTCTATAAGTGGAAACAAAATGAATCTATAACGTTTGGATAAATATGAGACTGCTGGAATGAAGTGTAAAGTGGAGTTTTTTTGAATGTGTTGAAAACACTAAAGTGTGAATTATTGTGGAATCAATGTGAATTCAAAGTGAATTTTAGGAAACAATAGCTGACTTGAAAAGATTCAACTATTTCTAGTTATTCCAGCTAAAAAATGCAAATTCATTTTGAATTCTCAACAATTCACACTTTAGTGAATAACCGTGATATATTGGTCCTAAGCACAAACTCACTCTTGGGCAACTTTATGGAGTATAGTAATCATTTCCAATGTTCCAGTAAATAAAATAAATAAATAAATAAAAAAATACCACCACTTAGCCCAGTACACCACAACTTGATGAAGATCAAGCCCACCAGCCTATATAAAGACAAGCATCTTAGTTGATCCCTGGACCGCTTGGCACCCCAACTGGGTACCTCTGTCAAGCTCGCTTCCTAGCTATTACCAGGACACCAGTAGTGCTTCAGTCCCTAGCTGCCGTAGCTTGGCTGGGGTCTAAATGTCACTTCCCACCCTGAACAGGGTCCTGGGTACAGCTTCAAGTGATTGAGCTATCCTGCAGCTGCAGAGTGTAGCTGATCTACCCAAACACTAGTCCAAACTGAGTGAAGGGTGAAAAGGAACTGGTTTATTATGGCCAAGTTGCCTGCTTTTAAACACAACCCCCAGCATGGGGTCTCCAAATAATACAATGCAAGCCCCTCCCAGAGATCTCTGTGTCTGGGAGATAATTGAGTTAAAGATCGGTAAGCTAATTATCTCCCATGAACAGAGAGCCAAACACAAAATCATAAAAACATAAAAATACCCCAAAACATAATAAAAATATACAATAGCCCCACATATCATACATCCCTAAATAGCCCTGATCTGAGCACCCAAGTTGTCCAAATAGCGCTCAGATTCATGCAGTATAGGGGAAACGCCACCGTGTCAAAGTTCTGACCGGCTGCACATGTGATTCAAGCCCAAAATACTTCCAGAGCGTTTGATGCTTTTACTGGTCAACATTCAACATTCAGGAGCTCCTGAGGCCGAAATAGTCTTAGTCTCAGGCACCTTTCGCTATCCTAGTGGATTGCAAAGTGGTTCAAAATCCCGGAACCAAGTTGTCTGTGAACTGTATGGTCACCTCATGCCGAAAACAGTTCCATAATATTTGCGGCTAAGTACCACCGAGGTGACCGGGGAACCACAAAGTTCTCATGCCAAAATTAGTTCCATAGCGGTCGCAGCTAAGTACCGCTGAGGACCGTTCATGTGTTTTGTTCATGCCAAAGGCCCCCAGGGAGCTAGCTTTTGGTTCCTTTCAAATGAAGGGAATGTGCTGAACCAGGGGCACTGAGGAATGGCGTCTGTGCAGGGTAACTCCTAAACTGGGTCTTAGACCTGGACCATAGTCTGTGGGCAGGAGGCCAGCTTTCAAACTCCTCCAGGAGTTCATGGCAAACGTCCATGGAAAAGAGCGTTTGTCAAATTACATAGGTGTAATTTTAAATGAGACAATAAGGAGTTTTTCTTATAAAACTTTACAAAGTATTTTACCCTTATAGGAAACATAGGTATTTGCATTATAACAAGATTAACAAGATTAAGGAATACAAAAGCTGTTAAAAACACATTAAACTTCCATCAATCTTTAGAGACTGCATTGTATTTACATTTCTTCACAGTTGCCAAGTGTGTTGCACAGTTACTAAAAACCTCTGTTAATTAATTTTTTTGAACATTTTATTGTTTTAAATGGAACAGATGGATATACTGGGTGTTGGGATCACATGACAGAACACCCTGAGACATACGCATAGATAGGATTTAACAACAAACAAAACTTGAATTAAACGTTGCATGTTCGGTTCCAGTACCAGTTTGTCAGTTTAAAGCTTATGTCAAAAAGAGCCTAGTATTGAGGATTCACATATTGGTTTAAGGACCACAAACAAACAAAAAAATTTAAAAAATTGAGAAGCTTTGCATGTATTACATTGGGAGACCTCTACCCAATCCAGTCAAAGCATTTAGGCCACTTTGGATTGTAGGAGCATTAAGGCTTGTTTATCAGAAGATCGTCACGTATGAAGGGTGGTCTTTCTAGCAGCTGCTAGAACCATTTGTATAAATCTCGAATTCATTATGTACAATGGGGGTTTTGGTACCTTTTCTGCATAATTCATGTATTATGGTGGTTTCACAATGCATATATTTTATTTCATTTTTTTTCCTGATGTGTTGACTTCGCTATATTAAATTAATTTAGTTCATAAATATGCCTTAATTATAATTAAAAAGGTGATTACATTCTTGAAAATGTTGCACTTCTTACGGTATGAGGATCACATTTATGAGAAAACCGAAGTAGAATTATATTTTTCAGTCTTGAATCTAAATGTTGACTAATGCATCAAATACCATGATTAAATAAATATTCTAAACATTTATAAGCATATACACATTAGTATTATCTGTCTTTTATTTACTATGTGATTAAACACTGTATATCGCAAACAGTATATACAAATATACAGTATATACAAACATAAAGACTGCTATTACATATCATATGTAGTAGTCAAAATATTAATAAGCATAACATCTTGAGAGCTCTCCGCAGAACGCAGCTCTAAAATTACTTCAACTGCCTATTTTACCCTTAAGTTTTCACAGCTGACATATCCTGGTGCCAGGAGGAAACCACTGCAAATGTTATTTTCCTGTTTTAAGACCGAGATCGGCGTCTTCCACGGAGGCCTACTGAGCAGTTACCAGCAGGAGTTATCCCGGTCCCCACTGGATCACCAAACAGACCTCCAGGAAGGCTCATTGACTGCCTCTGTGCCAAAATAGTAGCCACACTGCAGCATCGCAGGCAGAATTTATCACTGAACCTAAGTGGCTCCATCCAAAGCTAGAGCAACTTACCTTACTCCTTTCTGGCTGTCTCCACCGGCGACCACCTTGCAGGTCTTCTTCGATTCCCATTGTAGGGTGTTGGCTGAAGAAGGACTCAATCTTATATGTGACAGCCCTGCCTAAGTCTCACATCAGCACAATCCTACTTTTAACTCCTTAGGTGTGAAACCCAATGGTTCCTAGCTTGTCATTTACTAGCTTGTGATTTTTACAGTGCATTCCTTACTTAATGTTTTGTATAAGCAAATGTCTAAATACACTCTACCGATTATTACCTGATATATATTCTCACCTTAGATATGTCTGTCATATCATGCACACATTATTTCTTAGCTCTGTGTCCAATGCAGGCCTTTACTTACAAGTTTGTTGTTCACTGTTTGGACACGAATAACCAACCTGCTTATATTTATATTGTGCTTATTTTCTTATGTTCTTTAAAAATGTGGTATTCTTTGGTAAAGTAAGAATATCCACTGTATGGAAGTACATACGGGGAGAGATTGAACTAGTTAAAATATTTGTAATCATCTTGGCCCATCCATGTGATATGGATCTCTGAGATTAGTCGACAAATAGGAGGGAATGATTACTCAGATAGAGATAACTCAAGTGGCAATTATGCATGATACATAAATAATTCATGCAAGAAATAATGTAGACTTTTAATTTCCATTAATTTATTTTCCTCTGTAGAAGAATGGAGGTATAAAAATAAGTAAATTTATCAAAGGGTAACTAATATCCAAACATCACAGCTTTCTTTTGATGTAAGGATTATCCAACTACTTATATCAAGACAACATTTTATTTGTCAATCATTTTTTTTATTTAGTGTGTATAGCAGAATACAGGCAAATATTGTACATGAGATAAGTGACAAATATGTAAGCACAAAACTATACATACAGCTATAATGACCACATGGCCACGTTTTTTTAAAGTAATATAACATATACAACAATACATTTGGCATCATATCTCCTGTAAGAGGTTGCAGGTACAGTGGTATATAGGAACAGTTAGGATAAGGAGACATCACATATTCATTAACCGCATATGTGGCAGAAAGCTATGCTTATAGAGATATGATGATGAAGGATTAATTATTAAACTTATGATAGCATCAGATATATGGGTATCTACAGCAGAACACAACGTAACAGTGAGGTGTCCTGGAGTGAATAGGTAGGGTGTCCTTTGTTACAGGGAATGATTATCTGAGGGGTGTTGAGCATAGTCCCTAAGGTCATAGGTATCCGGATGGATGTAGGTGCAAGATATAGGTGAGTCCGTGGTCTTCTGACCTGATGGTCAGAGTGATAAAGGAACCATAATCTCCACTGTAGAAGGGGAGGTAGTTCACAAGGTTGCCAGTGTTGCAGAGAAGTACAAGCAAGTCCTTTATCATGGGCATAACAACTCAGCACACCTGTAAGATATAGAGGTGGAGAAAATCATAAAGTATGGGTCGTCTTCGCAGTTATGGTAGTCTGCAGTCAATGATGAAGCGACTTCTCAGCATAGCAGTCAGGATCTGCCCATATTGAATCATTTGATGATGAAATTATCTTGCAACATATTAAGCAAAAAAAAAATATATATATATATATATCATGGATAATAAACTTATTAAAAATCTAAAATAATGTAGTGGGCATTTCTTTTAAAGCAATAAAAAAGAGAGCTGGATTGTTCTAAATTTAAAAATATTAATAAGAAAAAACTGACTATTTCATAATAGTAATCAATTATTTTAATAAAAAAATATATATATATTTTTAAATAATAAAAAAACGGAATATTTCATAATGGTAATCAATTTTTTTTATTAAAAAACAAACAAACAGTTTTGGCAAACTTTTTCAATGTTAATAAAAAAACTGAATATTTCATAATGGTAATCAATTATTTTTATTAAAAAAACCAAACCGTTTACGCAAACTTTTTCAATGTTAATAATTTTGAAGACTGAAACAGGTGGTAACAAACATTAATATTTCAAGTGAGAACATTAAGAGCATTTCACAGTTGGCATATAGCGTAATTGAGGTCTAAAATGGTCTAGCTTTGTGTTATGTGCCTGGATGTTAGTTAATCATGCACAGAAATGTAGGTTGAGTTGCCAGACAATGGATAATTAGTCATGGTCCGTGGAATGATTCATTTCTGATATAAAAAAGATTTACTGGCTCTGCATGTAAACAAACAATATTATAAAATGGAGACCCTGTGTGGAGGCCTCCATACTGACAATGGCTTTTAGTTTCACTTATCATAATTACTTGCTCTTTCCCTGTTGGACTCAAGCTTCAATGCACAATTTAGTGGGTTCATGGATCCTCCTGCCAGCTATACAGATTCATAGTTGTCAACTGTCCTGTTTGGAGTGCCGGGTAGGCTTAAATATGTGTGTGTGTGGTGCTTTGTGTCAGGGGTGCTGTGTGTGTGTGGTGCTATCTGTGTGTGAGGGGCCCTGTGTTTGTTGGTGGTGCTCTGTATGTGTGTCAGAGGTGTTGTGTGTGTGAGGGATGCTGAGTGTGTGTGTCATAGGTGCTGTGTGTGTGAGGGGTGCTTTGTGTCTGGGGTGCTTTGTGTGTGTGAGGGGTGCTGTGCCCTGTTGGTCTGGTGGTGGTGAGTTGTCTTTAGTAGAGTTGTCTTCAATCCTCCCACGAGCAGAATGCTGGTCGGAGCGTTGCCATGGTAACATGCGGCAATGCTTGGCACAGCATGCTCACGGGAGGAGCGCTCTGTTTCCCAGGTTCTCCCACCCTCCCTGTCACTAATGAAGGGCCTTTGGGCCAGTGAGGGAGATACTTGTTCTGAGAGGGCCCACAGCAAGAAAGCATGTCTCCTCTATTGGCCTGGGCACATGGGCATCACGGTGGGGATGCTTGTGGAACCCCTGGGCAACTGTAGGTGTGCAACTGTGTGCCCATGTAGAAGCCATGCACACAAGTACACTAAATACAAACTTCAATGACACACACAAGCTCACTACAGAAAAGCTCACTGACGTGCACACACGCTCACTACAGACAAGCTCACTGACACACTCACATGCTCACTACAGACAAGCACATTGCCACACAAGCTCACTACAAACAAGCTCACTGACATACACACAAGCTTTCCCACTAGCAGGCGCACACACACACACACACACACAAACACACACAGGGGTAAGGGGTGCTGTGTATGTGTGTATACTTACTGTATACCTGTGTACTACACACACACACACATATATATATATATATATATATATATACATACATACTGTGACCTTTATGGGCAAAGCAACACAGTCCTCTAGGGTAACAGGTATAGAACAACAGTCTCTTACGCAAAAATGGTGTGGTTTATTTACATCGTGCACAAAATCCATGCAGCAATCAGTTTGTTCAAAACTTTAGCAAAACAGAAAGGAAAGTCTACAAACAAAATCCTAGCTCAAATTCGAGCACTAACAAAACATAAAGTAATGTCCCTTTCTAAACCAAGGTAATAAACTACACAAATCAACAAAATAAACATTGGTTTCACCAACCTTTAGCACTTTATCTGGTGCTGCTCTGCACAGACATGCTCACTCCGCAGGTCAGATTGTATCTCTTCCCTTTCTGCTCTGAGACCTGCTAATTAAAGCCTCAGCAGTTGCTAATTGGGCAGGTGAATGAGTACAGGCTATGGAGGATTCTGGGTCCTAAATACCTTCCTTCTATTACCCTCCCATAGACTCTATCACAATACATACAGACACACATATACATAATATATATGTATATATATAAAATACCTTGTTGGAAGTGCACTCACAGGACTCGATACTGTTGCCAAAAATGTGCCATTTATTCAAGCTTCAAAAGTTGATAAATGGCACATTTTTGGCAACAGTATCGAGTCCTGTGAGTGCACTTCCAACAATGTATTTTTATTTTGAGGTCGGAGTGGCACCTAGGCAATAAACAAGACTGGGAGCAGGAGTGCGGGACCCAGTGTGAATTATATATATATATATATATATATATATATATATATATATATATATATATATATAGTTCAAGTAGAGATTGTAGCCATATTAGTCCAGTGATGTAGATGTAAAAAACAGATAAAATTCTTATCTTGTAATACCTTTTTTATTGGACTAACAGAATTTTTTAATGACAAGCTTTCGGGAGAACCTCCCTTTCTCAAGTCTGAAGCATTTCTGAGCAAAACGACACATAGAATTCAAAGTTGAGTTGTGATACAGGGGTTAAAGCGACATGAGTGCAGATAAGACACAGGTTTGTTAGAAAATAGACACCATCTTAGCAGAGGGTCATAAATATCTTGTTGACGAGCAGAGTGAGGGGGGAGAGAGGGAAAAGAAAAACAAACAAGCAGACAGTGCACAGGATGGTACACTTTATACATGCACACACACATGTACATATACATAAATGCACATGAACTCATATACACAAATATAAACGCACAGTAATATATATATAAGCATTCATGCATATGAGTATGGGAAAGACCTATGCTTTCCCATACTCGTATGCATGAATGCTTATATATGAATTCTATGTGTCGTTTTGCTCAGAAATGCTTCAGACTTGAGAAAGGGAGGTTCTCCCGAAAGCTAGTCATTAAAAAATTATGTTAGTCCAATAAAAAATACCATAGTGCTACTGTCTCTACTCTCTGTATAATACAGGTCTGTGTATAATATCCCAGGACAGTCAGTGCTCCCTGTATAGTGCTGCTCTCTGAATAACACAAGTCTGTGTATAATATCCCGGGACAGTTAGTGCTCCCTGTATAGAACAAGTCTGTGTGTAAAACATCCCAGGGCAGTCAGTGCTCCCTGTATAGTGCTGCTCTCTGTATAACACAAGTCTGTGTATAATATCCCGGGACAGTCAGTGCTCCCTGTATAGTGCTGCTCTCTGTATAATACAGGTCTGTGTGTATAACATCCCAGGACAGTCAGTGCTCCCTTTATAGTGCTGCTCTCTGAATAACACAAGTCTGTGTATAATATCCCGGGACAGTCAGTGCTCCCTGCATAGTGATGCTCTCTGTATAATACAGATCTGTGTGTATAATATCCTGGGACAGTCAGTACTCCCTGTATAGTGCTGCTCTCTGCATAATACCTGCAGACTCCAGGAACTAGAAGAATCAGAAGCAGTGGAGTGGTGACTGAAGCCTCAATCTGAGACATTCAACGTGTTGAATTGGTGGCATGTAAAGGGGCTCATGGAATATGTGCATATGTTTTCCTTTTGCTCCAATCTCTCTCATTAATTCCATTTTATAAATTCATTCTCCTTCTATATCATTAATTTCTAATTTTCAGCTTTTTCTTTTTTTTTACTATATTCATTATTATGTTGGTTGGACACGTGTGGGCATAGCTTTGCGGCAGTGGGTGTGGTAAATTTTCAAGGTAGTAATTAATAGCTGTGCTGCAAAGTGTCCCTGGAAATTATTTTCAAATGTTGGCAACTATGCGTGAGATTGCTTGTTTCTCTTTATCAGATAGCTGTAGTATTGTCATTAAATTGCATTTTAGCTACTTCAGGAGAGAGGCTGGGGCAAGATTTGCTGGGAGAACTTTAGTTTTCTTTCTATAAAATGTTAACGAAGTGCAAACACAGTCAGCCACTCCTGAATACTACTCCAGTTTGGTCTGGGTATCGTATTGAATATAAGGGCCTTATACAGCTGACATACAGGTTGTGCCACTAATTCTATGGAAAATGAAGACAGGCCCCAACATTTTTAAAAAATGTAGGTTTTATTGGATCTGAGTGAGAAATTAACAGATATAGGTAGGTCCAGCCTGTTATGTTTCTGCTAACACTACTCTGCAGAGTCAAATCTGAGCCTATAGAGTTAGTATACAGTCACAGGTACCAGTGAATGGGTTGTAGTAGCCCTCTGAGCTTTGACTTAGAAATTGTCAGCAAAGATTTAATTTTTTTTTTTTTTTAAACTTGCCCTTTGAATTCGTTTTTTCACTGACAGCAAGAGCTTCCTTTGTGCAGATTAGGGATAATTATTGGTGTGACTCTTGTGATTCTTGCAAATGCTATAAACTAGAACATCTGACACATAGAGCTGTTATCCTATACAGCATCTTCACTAACACCATATAAGCTATCATAAACAAACTCACATTACTTAGTGAGGAACCCACATAGATGTTACCCGTATGCTAGTCCTGTGATTCCCATCCTTTTTTGGACCAAGCCACACTTCAATGAGAGATGAACATTGAAGATGCATGAACATTTTTTTTGTTCGGCACACTCGGCCCATTACGAGTTTCCTGTAAGTATTGTTACAGCCACAGTGCACAATACCTATCAACCTTACTTGCCCACCTTCCAAGATGGAAGAAAGCAGGAAGAGAACAGGCTGCTAAAAACACTGTGCAAGGCGTGTGTCTGTGTGTGAGAGAGGCATGCCCACCTATCAAAGGGTGGTTTCTACCCATGAAAGGGGCAGACTCATAAATAAGGTGACCAAGCTAACCAAGAGTCTACCCCTCAAGGCAAACCATGCACAAAACACTGCTGAAGTCAAAACCCTTCCTGCATTTGAAATATACCTGGCACATTTTAAAATGAGGGACAGGTCTCCGGGAACCAGTTTTGCATGGACAGAACCCCAAAATGTGACACTGTCTCAGCAAAGTTGGGACTGATGGCACCTGTGTGCTGGTTAACAATAACTTCCCTACTCTATGAATTATTTATGCAAATGACGGAGATAAACATATCTTCTGTATATTAATAGAATTACAATAAATTAACCTGGAGCAGAATAAACTGTATTAAGAGAGAAACGCAGATCAAGTATCGCTACGTGCTTCTGTGGGAGTAATAGGCGAGCCATATACCATTGTTATCGCTATAAACCCTAATGATAACACAAACAATGTTTCTTGTTCAGATATAATTAATTCTGAAATAAAGTTTACAATGAGGAGATACTTTCAAAATATAAACTAGCCTCCAGGATAAAAAGAAATGAAACCATCATTTAAATAAGTAGAAGGTGCAGAAAGATTTTGAGGTCTTAATCTAACTTCCAAACCATTGTTGTATTGTTTTCTATATACAATAAAATCAAATTATTTAGCCTGGATGCATATGAAAGGATAGCAAAGTACTGTGCTGGATTAGAAAATAAAAATACTCTCGGTAAAATAAATGAAATAGATTTTAAAAGCCGTATTGGGTCTATTCACTGTGATTTGGTTTATGGGCCACCAGGGTAATAACATGTAATATTGAGCATATATTTTTGCACAGGCTATATAACAATATAGGTTTTACCTAGGCTGCTGAACGTGTTACTTATCCCTGTGGAAATTAAAACAAAAGTACACATTTCTACTAAATGGTTAAAAACATACAACATATAAAATACATTATACAATATTGCTCCTGGTATATGGTGTAGAACACTATTGTGTCTTAGTATTCTGAGTTGTGGGTGAGCTACACATGCCAGATAAAGGATTGCAACCAAGGGACCTTGGAACAGTTCCGCTGTGGATTAAGACGGAAAGAGCTGTTTTTTTTCTCCTAATATTTTCACCCCGGAATCTCACAATTTCATCAGTGGCTGCTATTTAAACAGACCCTTAAAATCTATGAATCACTTTTTTACTCCCCAAATAGAGGTGGGACCAGTTCCAACCGCTTATTAAAAAGTACACTCCAGCCACCAACACAACCCATGTGCATCTGATAGGATTTGGCCTCTATTCTTTGCTGTATGTTTCTCATCATGTGTCCCATTCAAGCCCTATATAAGTTATATAAAAAACAAAATGAATGTCACAATAAAATATAATACATTCTAATATAATAATGATTCAAAAGTTATATACCTAAAACAAATACACTAAAATGACACAAAAGGGTCACATATCCAGAAGCTGACCAGGTTCCAACCACCATGCTTAACAAACACAGTAAGAAACGGGTCACTTTAACCATCTGCACAGTGTGATTGTTGTGCTATGGTGAAAAGAACACGCTTTGACTGGGAAGAAAAACAAGGTTAATAATAGTTAAAGGGTCACTCCAGGCACCAATACAATTTTAATGCATTTGTTTTGGTCTCGTTAATATTCTGTACAGTTTTGCATGGTCAAATGTTTCATGTTTTTGAATTAAAAAAAAAAATGTTTTGCAGAATGCTGCACCATAAGACTGCCTCCTTAGCCACGCCCTCTCACTCCAGAAAAATACTTCCTTATCAAATGTATGCACATATTGTGACTACATTTTTATCATCTAAATCATCATCTAAAATCCCACAGGAAAGCATTAAGCAATGCTTTCCTGTTGGGTAGTCCTCATGTAAGTGCAGCAGTCACCACACATATATATTAGGTCATCGTCCCCGCCAGCTGACATCGGCGGAGGAAGAGTTGAGGTGGAGCCTAACCCAGCGTATGTTTGGACAGAAATCTAAGCATGAAATTACAGTTTGATCTCTAATTCTTAAGTGCCCGTGCTGCCTATTCATTTCACATGCCATGTCTGCATCTATTATTTTTAAAATGATAGTAAAAAGTGATAGTAAAAAAACAAAAATACCAATAATGAAATACTTTTGGAATACATTGAAGTCAATGCAGAAGTTACATTTAGACAGTTCTGTTGTAAAAACAGTGTCATCCTTATTAGTTTGATTCTGTTTTTCAAAGGTCTTTTTTTTCATTGTGTGATGTAGATTCCAATCTTGTGCATGTTTCTAGACTCATTTTTAAATTTATTTTAATATAAGATTGAGTTAAATTACCTGTGCTCTAGAAAACTATTAATGGTGGTTAACATGTTGGTGATAGAAAACTTGGATTACAAGTTAATTTGATCTTTGAGATAACACTCAAGCAACTATAAACATAGAATTGCAGGGCACAATAACATAAAGGGAGATATTTATCAAAGGGTTCTGAAAAGTGATTATGTTGTTTAATTCTGTAATTTATTATTTTGCCAATCTTTGTTTTATTTAGGCATGGAAGAAACAATCATAACCATGTCATGAGTAACAATCGCAAAAAACAAAATGTAGCATAATGCATGCACAACATTTTGTACAGTTAAGTGACGGATCACAACAAATAAAATATGCTAGATAAAGTACAAGTGGTGTATAAACTGCTTAACAGGAGATGTCACTGGCTAATTAGCCCTGTTTTTATGTAGTGTAATGTGAGTGATGAAAAACATGTTGCCTGGGTTCCGAGGCTAGGTCTGAGGGGACTAGTGAATGGCTTATTAAAGACAATCATTGGTATGCCTATTCCATGTGCATCTTGAGTTTACAAAGGTGATGCTTAGTGACTCAATACATGAGCCACTAATGGTACCTGTAATGTAGACGTACGGGTTTGTCGATGGGAGGAAGATAGAGTCAGCCCTGTCTAATCAGACCTCAGGCACTTGTGATATATGACAGAATGAGTGAGCTCCATGTCCCTGGAACTCAATGGGGGAGGGGAGGTGGCGGCTTTAGTGCAGTGCCGGTGTGTGGAATATTTAAGTACTTTGCATTTCAAGCATAGGAGTGGTGGGGAGCATACCAAGGTGCGTGGTCTCCCATGAGTATGTGAAGGATGTGCAATATCAAATGTAAGTATGTATTCAGTCAATTAAATCAACAGAAATATAGAAAATAAACAAAGCAAACAAAACATCAATGGTATGGTGAGGCAGAGAACTGAGACTCCGCAACTCTTCATGCTTTTATGTGGGGCAATGAATACAGTTATGTTCAGTCACCCTGGAGCAATAGATCCCTATGGAATGAACACCGCAAGGTTGGCAACATCCCAGCGATGCTCAGATTTGGTGGTGGCACTTGTGGTCGAGGTAAGTTGCAGTGACTGCAGGAACGTCAAGCCTGCGATGGCGAGGTCTGTCAGTGCTGATGGCAGTCTTTGTCAATGATGAGTGCTCTTGGGTTGCCCCATTTATATGGGATGTTGGCAACTCTCAGTTGGAAGATTATCCCATTAACAGACTCTCTCCAATGCAGCGTCTGGCGACTTCGGTCATGAAAGAAACTCAGCGAGTGTTCCTCAAACATATACGGGGTTTGTCCCCTAACTGCCCGCATAAATCCTTCTTTGTTGTTGCATGTCTTAAAGCACAGGATGACATCTCAAGTTGCAGTAGCTTGGTTTCGAGAGCGGCCGATGATGCGGTACAGGCCATCTAGTGACAGTCCTTTTGCCTGTCTGGGCGTCAGGGTTGAGGAGAACAACCTCAGAATGAATTGAGGAAATTCAGCAGCATCCACAGTATCTGGGATTTCCCTCACCTTCACATTGCGCTGTCTTGCAGAGCCTTCCAGGTGTCCGAGCCCCATACTCAGCTGGGTACATGTTGCTGTGAAAGTGCTCAGCTCTCCCTTCAACTCGGCCAGTTCTGAGGTGAAGAAGGCCTTAAGTTCCAACACCATATTGTTGATGTCAGATTTAGTGGCAAGTGGGAGTCCTTGCAGCCTTTGAGGTGGTGCACGGCCCTTACGCAGGTGAGTCTGTGTCTCCTCTGTGCTCAAATCCTCATCCTCCGTTACTGAAAGCGACTCTTGTGCTGAGTCAGGGAGGTAGTCGGCCATCTTGTGCCTGCCCACCTGTGAGAGGAGCTGGCTGATATCGCGGGTAAGTCCCTCGTTCTCTTCTTGGAGTGCTTCCCCACAGTTCACTGCAAGTGGTATGTGGCAGGGCTTTGAGATGCGGCTAGAATCCATTCTATTTCGTGGTTTAGGCTAAGTCCTATCATTTATTATTTTGTTCGTATTCACTAAAGTGTTCTAAAAAGTGATCTAAAAAGCAACAGTTTTCTTCATAGTAAATGCTGTCAGTTTATTGCAAACATTTGAAATGGATCACTTTTCTGTCAGAAAAAGTGGTGGAAATATAAATTTGTTAAACAGACTGAATAAACTGCACCAAGAATTTGACTAAAATTCGATATGACAGTATAGGCAACACAGAGACTTATTGCCTAGTGTCAACATATTCAACAGTTTTTACAAAGAATTGTAATTCAATGGAAAAGATCTTATATTACCCTATGGGTGTTAAAGAGTCATAGTGTATTGAAAATGGACTCCTGAATGATCTGCATCCTGTTGCCTCCATGTTGCTACTTGTGAAATGTATTAAAACATCCAATATTATTTTGAATATATATTTTCTGTAAAGTATTTTTATAGTAGGCTGCCATATTAAAGAAGCTACCTAGACACCATAACCACTGCAATGTGCTAGAATTGCCCCCTTGTGCTCCCACAGTAAGTAGGCAAATTGTTTTCATATTAATTGACACTTACCTGGTTGAACTGTCTCTAGATTGAGTTGATATCATAGTTACATAGCTGAAAAGAGACTTGTGTCCATCAAGTTCAGCCTTCCTCACATCTGTTTTTGCTGTTGATCCAAAAGAAGGCAAGAAACCCAGTTTGAAGCGCTTCCAATTTTGCAACAAACTAGAAAAAAAATTCCTTCTTGACCCCAGAATGGCAGTCAGATTTATCCTTGGATGAAGAAGCTATTACCATATAGTTGAAAAGGTATATCCCTGTATATCATGTTTTTGCAAGTATGTATCCAGTTGCTTTTTAGACATGTGTACAGACCACCTCTTCAGGCAGAGAATTCCACATCCTTATTGTTCTTAATGTAAAAACAACTTTCCTTCCGACGTCGGAATCTCCGAACGCCTGGGGAGAGAAACGTTCAGTAGGCAGTTTCCCACGTGGACACCGGGAGAAAGGTAAGTAAACGTGACAGAAACATGCTGCCACATGGAAAGAGAATATCTCTATTTAAGATTTCAAATTTATGTTTTGCATTTTTGAGCTTGGTTTGTCTCTTTATATTTTTTCAATAATCAGAGGACAATTGTGTATGGTTTTTATTGCTGCTCTATTGTATCTTTTATCTGTTATTGTTTGCAAATAAGCAGAGGCCTACCCAGGTGTTAAACATTCCTAGTTGGCGGTGATTTTAGGAGTTATATAAGGGTTGGTGTCATTAGCTTGGTTAATATAGCTTGGTTGCTTCATCTAAGTGTTGCTTCTAAGTGTGTGGAAAGGTTAAAGGATCTTAACATGTATAGCTTGGAGGAAAGACGAGACAGGGGGGATATGATAGAAACATTTAAATATATAAAGGGAATCAACACAGTAAAGGAGGAGACTATATTTAAAAGAAGAAAAACTACCACAACAAGAGGACATAGTCTTAAATTAGAGGGACAAAGGTTTAAAAAATAATATCAGGAAGTATTACTTTACTGAGAGGGTAGTGGATGCATGGAATAGCCTTCCAGCTGAAGTGGTAGAGGTTAACACAGTAAAGGAGTTTAAGCATGCGTGGGATAGGCATAAGGCTGTCCTAACTATAAGATAAGGCCAGGGACTAATGAAAGTATTTAGAAAATTGGGCAGACTAGATGGGCCGAATGGTTCTTATCTGCCGTCACATTCTATGTTTCTATGTTTCTATGTGTGGTTGGAGATATTCTGGAGAGTTTTACAGAAGCTTCAACTGTCTAAGAGTGGTGCTAAGAGTTTTCTTTTCTACTGTTACAGGTAAGATTCATCTGTAGGAAAAGGTTACTGATTGCACAAGGTTTGATTTCCTGTTGGTAATTATAAGGCATTTGATTTGATTAGTTAGTTACTTGCTATTGATTGCTGGTTAATTAGCTATTGTTTGCAAATAAGCATAGGCCTTCCCAGGTGTTAAACATTCCTAGTGGGTGGTGATTTTAGGAGTTATATAAGGGTTGTTGTCATTAGCTTGGCCAATATAGCTTGGTTGCTTCATCTAAGTGTTGCTTCTAAGTGTGTGGTTGGAGATATTCTGTAAATAAACTGGAGGTAATCTGAGGTATTCAGGAGGATAAATAAAAAGTTAAGATTCGATTGATTTAATTTATTCACCTCATTGGAATGGCAGACTTAGTTCAGTGTAATAGTTGCTATGCATGTGTTTCATGTTCCACTTTTTGGAGGTTTGGTTGTTGTCTAATCTGTAGACAGTTCTCTATCTTGCGGCAGGAGATTGTATTTTTGAAATCTGAGATTTGTAAATTATTTGGTAAACAAACTCAGGCTGGAACTGCTGCAAAGCCACTGCCGCAGAGACGTACTAGGAATGGCAGATGGATTACTATAGGATCTGGTAGACTTAGAGTTGTGGATAAAAGGCATATTGCACAGTCTGTTGCTCTACATAATTCATTTTCTGTACTTTCAGAGTGTAATGGTGTTGTGGAGAGAGGCACTGAGGCTAGTGGTGTTGTGGAGAGAGGCACTGAGGTTAGTGGTGTTGTGGAGACAGGCTTGGAGACTATGGTGAGGCCTAATAGAAAGCAGTTGTTGTTGGGGGATTCCATCATAAGAGGTGTGGAGATGGACAATGGTGGTCTTGTGAGGTGTCTTCCCGGAGCTACTGCTCACAGAGACTGGAGACGTATCTGTAATATTGTTAAGCGAGAAAAGCAGGAAGGGGAATTGGATGTACTTGTCCATCTAGGGACAAATCACTTGGCTTGCAATGAGGTTTCAGAAGTCAAGGAAGTTTTTAGTGTTTTTGCCAATGATATACGGCAGGTTGCTTCCACACTGTCATTCTCTAAAGTTCAGCCTGTGCATAACACTCAGAACAACATGCGGATGCGTATTAAGGACTTTAACTTGTGGCTTGGTGAATGGTGTCGGGAGCAAGGATTTGGCTTTATTTCTCATGGTAGCTCTGTTTGGAATGGAAATAAACTGTAAAAAAAAGATGGTTTGCATCTCTCTCAAAAGGGAACAAATGTTCTCAGTGAGCAGTTCAGAGGTTTTGCTAGGATGTATTTAAACTAGGAGGGGGGGCAAAAGGGTGATAAAACATCAATCCAATTGTCCCCCAAAACAAGGACAGAAGGTGCCTGTAGCAAGTTTGTTAAAAAATGATAAGCTTAGAGTCATGTCTACAAATGCTCGCAGTTTAGGGAATAAGATCCATGAACTTGTGGCAATAATGGCAACTGATAGTGTAGATTTAGTCGCTGTTACTGAGACATGGTGTAACGAGAAAAATGACTGGGACATAGCAATACCAGGGTACTCTTCATACAGAAAAGACAGGGAAGGCAAGAAAGGGGGAGGGGTGGCCCTGTATGTGAAGGATAGCATATAATCTAGCATAATAAAAGTTAATGAGGCGAACATAAAGTCCATTTGGGTTATGTTAGAATTTGGTAATCACACAGTAACTCGTGTAGGTGTGATTTATAGGCCCCCAGGACAAATTGAAGAGTTAATCTACTAGTTTAGGAAATAGCTAAAATGACAATGAAGGGGGAAGTTATCATCATGGGTGACTTTAATCTTCCTGATGTGAATTGGAAAACAAAAATAGCTGCTTGTGCCAGGAGCACACATATTCTGGGATTGTCTCTAAAACAAGTCGTTGAGGAGCCAACTCGTAAAGAGGCCAAACTAGATTTAGTGTTAACAAATGGAGATTTGGTATCAGATATTACTGTAGGTGAAAGTTTAGGATCCAGTGATCATCAGTCAGTGTGGTTTAATATAAGAACAGTGACTGAGTCACACCACACAAAAACAAACGTTTTAGACAAACAGACTTTTCTAAAATTAGAATATGTGTAAAGGAGTCATTATCAGACAGGATCAATTTAAATGGAGTCCAAGAGAAATGGGATTATTTCAAAGTTGCACTACTGAAGGCAACAGAAAATTGCATTAGGCTTGTCAGTAAAAGCAAAAAATTCAAGAAACCACTGTGGTACTCAGCAGATGTGGCCAAAATAGTAAAAAACTAAAAGTACCATTTAGTAATTATAAAAAAACCCAGAGTGAGGAAGACAGAATTATCTATAAGATTAGGCAGAAAGAGGCTAAGCAAGTTATAAGAGCTTCCAAATAACACACAGAAGAGAAAATAACACAGTCAGTAAAAAAGGGGGACAAAACTTTTTTAGATACATAAATGAGAAAAGAAACAAGGATTAGTTAGATTAAAAACAAAAGAAGGAAGATATGTAGAAGAGGATAAAGGTCTAGCTGACTGCCTCAATGAATATTTTTGTTCGGTATTTACAGATAAAAATGAAGGAAAGCGACCTCAGTTAAGAAAAAGGATAAATGAGTCATTTATTACACGTGAGTTTACAGAGGAAGAGGTTCTATTTCAACTGTCAAAAGTAAAGACAAATAAGTCAATGGGACCTGATGGAATACACCCAAAGCTATTAAAAGAGCTTAGTGGTGTACTAGCAAAACCATTAACAGATTTATTTAACCAATCATTGTTAACAGGAGTAGTCCCAGAAGATTGGAAGTTAGCGAATGTTGTGCCCATTTACAAGAAAGGTAATAGGGAGGAGTCGGGCAACTATAGGCCAGTAAGCCTTACTTCAGTAGTGGGGAAAGTGATGGAAACCATGTTAAAGGATAGGATTGATGAACATCTAAAAACACATGGATTTCAAGATCAGAGACAACATGGGTTTACTTCAGGGAGATCATGCCAAACTAATCTTATTGATTTTTTTGATTGGGTAACTAAAATTATAGATCAGGGTGGTGCAGTAGACATTGCTTACCTAGATTTCAGTAAGGCTTTTGACACTGTTGCACATAGAAGGCTTATCAATAAACTGCAATCTTTAAGTTTGGATTCCAATATTGTTGAATGGGTAAGGCAGTGGCTGAGTGACAGGCAACAGAGGGTTGTAGTCAATGGAGTATATTCAAAGCTTGTGCTTGTCACCAGTGGGGTACCTCAGGGATCTGTACTTGGACCCATTCTCTTTAATATTTTTATTAGTGATATTGCAGAAGGTCTTGATGGTAAGGTATGTCTTTTTGCAGATGATACGAAGATATGTAACAGGGTTGATGTTCCAGGAGGAATAAGCCAAATGACAAATGATTTAGTTAGACTAGAAAAATGGTCAGAGTTGTGGCAACTGACATTTAATGTGGATAAATGCAAGATAATGCATCTTGGACGTAAAAACCCAAGGGCAGAGTACAGAATATTTGATAGAGTCCTAGCCTCAACATCTGAGGAAAGAGATTTAGGGGTGATTATTTCTGATGACTTAAAGGTAGGCAGACAATGTAATAGAGCAGCAGGAAATGCTAGCAGAATGCTTGGTTGTATAGGGAGAGGTATTAGCAGTAGAAAGAGGGAAGTGCTCATGCCATTGTACAGAACACTGGTGAGACCTCACTTGGAGTATTGTACACAGTACTGGAGACCGTATCTTCAGAAGGATATTGATACCTTAGAGAGGGTTCAGAGAAGGGCTACTAAACTGGTTCATGGATTGCAAGATAAAACTTACCAGGAAAGGTTAAAGGATCTTAACATGTATAGCTTGGAGGAAAGACGAGACGGGGGATATGATAGAAACATTTCTATCAACACAGTAAAGGAGGAGACTATATCTAAAAGAAGAAAAACTACCACAACAAGAGGACATAGTCTTAAATTAAAGGGACAACGGTTTAAAAATAATATCAGGAAGTATTACTTTACATAGAGGGTAGTGGATGCATGGGATAGCCTTCCAGTTGAAGTGGTAGAGGTTAACACAGTAAAGGAGTTTAAACATGCGTGGGATAGGCATAAGGTTATCCTAACTATAAGATAAGGCTAGGGACTAATGAAAGTATTTAGAAAATTGGGCAGACTAGATGGGCCAAATGGTTCTTATCTGCCATCACATTCTATGTTTCTATTTAGAAGATAAATGACAAAACAAATCAGGTTAGCTACTAGCATTATATTTCAAGGACTTATTATCAAAGCATTGTCACAATTTCTCATTTTTAGTATATGCTGTCAGTTAATATGAACATTAATGAGATCATATTTTCATTGGATCCAAAGGAGGTGAAGTCAGAGAGATCAAAGCTGATTCTAAAATAAGTACAGTCTGTGTATATGAAATACTTACTTTTTGGTTTATAGTTGAAAGTTGAATCTACACTTGAGGTTCATATCCTATTGTTGAGCCCTGACAGTACAGGAAGCATCGTACAAAAAATAAAAAGCAAAAAAAAAGTCAAATTTTTGACATTTTGTTCTAAACACAGATTTTGAAAGTCATATCTCAAGTCAGCAAAGTGGTTATAACATAATAGACAATATCAGACATTCCAGGGGACACTGCAAGAGGTCACCCTTTATATTTAAAAACACAACCTTGAAGTTATTACAATATTGAAATTAGGTAAATTTACTCTGCCAGCTGTTTAGCCTTAAACTTAATTAAAAATAAAACATAAGCTCTAAATATAAGTGTTTTCTTGCAACACTAGCAGACTTTTTAAGAAATGTTATTTACCTACAGCTATATTGTGCATTTTTCCCATAATGCCTCTTGATAATTTTCGTTTTGCATCACTCGCCTTACAACTGCAGTTCAAATGAGGCGTCACTGTGTAACATTGTCACATAACTACACCCTCAGCCTACCCTCATCCTTCAACCTCAACTGAAGTTCGGTGGTAGTGTCTCTTTAAATAAAAGTTCTTGTATTTAAGAAGATAATGTTTGAGAATCCTACTCGGGACAAAATAGACTGACTGAAAATAGCTCATTAAAGACATATTATGTATTGTTCAGCTATCCCATTCAGGACAGGATACCTATTCTTCGATCACTGATCCATTACTTCATATGGAACTTTATCATGTCTACCGAGTACACATTCAGACATTTACAAACATGATTTATGCAAATCATAGTTGATATTGTCTGTAAGGTGTATCTTATAAACTTCTGATCATTTCTGAATCTCGATATAGGATTTTTTTTTCTCCTTTTCTGTACCCACCATACATTGTTACACCTTTTCCATTTGTCCAATCTATTACATTTCTTATATTCCTGTTACATCTGTTATATTTATTACAATTGTTACATCCCTATTACATCTGTTACATCTATTATAATCGTTACATCCCAGCTATCTGTAACATCATCTGTTACATTTCAATGCAGTACATCGCTTACTCGAAGTCCCTTGAGTAACCCTGAATTATGCCTGTATTTGCAGCCACGCAGTTTGAAACCATTTTTTCTTATACAAAAGAATGTAATATCATATAATCTGCATAATACATAAAAATAACACTTGTATTAAATGGTATCCTCACTTTCAAACACATTAGTTTCTATTGAATAACCCTATATTATCACAATAGAAACATGTAGTTTAGAAAATAAACACAATGAAGCCCTATAGATCTGTATATATTACAACCAGTCATACACGGGGAAACAAGTGCTATTCTAGAATGATAATACATTTCAAGTACAGCTTTTCTTTTTCAGCTTAGAGGAAGGATAAGCTGAACAAATACACCACTATCCTGCAAATACAAGCACATTATCCCGGAATTGTCAGGGATTCACCAAGGAACTGCAAAAAATTGTGAAGGCTATCCGGGCAGCCAGAACAGAAAAAAAAAAAGGACACTTAGAATTTATTTACTAAAGTGAGACATTATTTTAAAAGGAGGTAATCCAGGACATCTTTCCATCAACTGAGGAAGCCTTTTCATAAGGCAAAACACGTCTTGATGGATTGATGGAGTCATATGACATTAGACTGTATTGGACTTTTTTATTTCCCAGTTTGGGGCTTTTTATTTCTATTTTAAAGTTTTATTTGTTTTTTTATGTTATTTTGAAGTGTTGAAATAAAGTTTTTATTGCTTTTTTGGTGGCATATTTGTGGACCCTCTTCATTCAGATGGACATGATCACCACTTGGACCAATTTTATTGTGGTTTATTGTGTTGCAGTTTTACACTATGAGATTTTTGCCATCCATAATGCCGTAGGAAACCACATAGCAGAGGGGTCAGTATTCCCTACAAGTATCATACTGCGCATACAATTTGAGCCAAGTATTTCCACTGGTTCCTAAATTGTGAGTGTGACCAGTTTTTAACTTTTCATTTACATTTTGTGGACAAACGATATTGCAGTACTGATTTTTTCTTTTTGCTTTTCATCCACTATAGGTTATTGTCTACTATTTCTTAAGTGCACCACCTATTGTGCATGTACTTTATGATGTTGTGTGTGTGTGTTAAGGAAATTCCACACAGGTACTGAGTATCACTTATTTATTATATACACTTGAGAGAGTGAATAAGGAGAATTGGGGACTGTATCTAAGAAATATAGGGACTGTGTGTATGAGACACAGGGACTGTATCTAAGAGACATGGGGACTATGTGTAAGAGACATCGGAGATTGTGTATAAGAGACATGGAGATTGTGTATAAGAGACATGGGGACTATGTGTAAGAGACATGGGGACTATGTGTAAGAGACATGGGGACTGTGTGTAGAAGACATGGGGACTGTGTGTAGAAGACATGGAGACTGTGTGTAAGAGACATGGGGACTGTGTGTAAGAAACATGGGGACTATGTGTAAGAAACATGGGGACTGTGTGTAAGAGATATGGAGACTGTGTGTAAGAGATAATGGAACTGTGTGTGAGAGACATGGGGACTGTGTGTAAGAAACATGGGGACTGTGTGTAAGAAGCATAGAGACCGTAGGTAGGAGAAATGGGAACTGTGTGTAAGAGATATAGAGACTGTGTGTAAGAGGCATGGGGACTGTGTGTAAGAGTTATGGAGACTGTGTGTAAGAGATAATGGAACTGTGTGTAAGAGATATGGAGACTGTGTGTAAGAGACATAGGGACTGTGTGTAAGAGGCATGGAGACTGTGTGTAAGAGATATGGAGACTGTGTGTAAGAGATAATGGAACTGTAAGAGATATGGAGACTGTGTGTAAGAGATAATGGAACTGTGTGTAAGAGATATGGAGACTGTGTGTAAGAGATATGGAGACTGTGTGTAAGAGATAATGGAACTGTGTGTAAGAGATATGGGGACTGTGTGTAAGAGGCATGGAGACTATGTGTATGAGGCATGGGGACTGTGCGTAAGAGATATGGAGACTGTATAAGAGGCATGGGGACTGTGTGTAAGATATATGGAGGCTGTATAAGAAACATAGGGACTGTGTGTAAGATATATGGAGGCTGTATAAGAAACATAGGGACTGTGTGTAAGAGGCATGGAGACTATGTGTAAGAGGCATGGGGACTGTGTGTAAGAGTATAAGAGGCACGGGGACTGTGTGTGAGACTGTGACTGTGTATAAGAGGCATGGGGACTGTGTGTAAGAGATATGGAGGCTGTATAAGAAACATAGGGACTGTGTGTAAGATATATGGAAGCTGTATAAGAAACATAGGGACTGTGTGTAAGAGGCATGGAGACTATGTGTAAGAGGCATGGGGACTGTGTGTAAGAGATATGGAGACTGTGTATAAGAGGCACGGGGACTGTGTGTAAGGGGCAAGGAGACTGTGTATAACTGTGTATAAGAGGCATGGGGACTGTGTGTAAGAGGCAAGGAGACTGTGTATAAGAGGCACGGGGACTGTGTGTAAGAGGCAAGGAGACTGTGTATAAGAGGCATGGGGACTGTGTGTAAGAGATATGGAGGCTGTATAAGAAACATAGGGACTGTGTGTAAGAGATATAGAGACTGTGTGTAAGAGGCATGGGGGCAGTATATTAAAGGCATGGGTGATGAATATACGAGTGTAAGTCTCCAGTTCCTGCCTCCCTTGTCCTGTTTCTCATAAATTGTATAAAACATAAAGCTTTATCACTTTAATAAGAGGTAAAAGCGCAGTTTTGTTAACTACATGGAAAGAGGCAATGCTGTCTTATTTGTTTGTTGATGTTCTTATTGCAAGCAGGTCTGTAGGGCATATCAAGCTTAATAACAGTGAACTTGTTAATTATCAACATCTAGCATTTCGCAGCTGATTCTGAGAAGATCAAGGTGTTCTCAGATGTAATGCTAATTTATTTATGCGTCTGTCTCATCTTCATTTAACAAGTTTATTCAGATGTCTAGATACTAAACAAGATTTTAATTTAAATGACTGCTTCACAAAGTCATAAGAGTAAGGATTTTGTACGTAACAGCAATGAATCATGCAACTAAAAATGAGAAATAAACATATATCATCCCCAGGGTTAATTTAAGCAGATTTCTGCAAATCCATCACTGCTAATATGGCTTGTTGGTGCTCCCTACCAGTGGTATTTATTAATTAATTTATTACAGGTATTTATAAAGTGCCAACAGATTCCGCAGCGCTGTACAATTAGTGGAGAACATACAATATACACAGACATATACAAAAGGTAGAGAGAGCCCTGCCCGTATGCTGATAACTAGCCACTGAAGCCCTTTATACAAAGTGCTTAGCTAGATAGCCCGTGAGCTTACAAGCTAAAGGATACAGTGGGGATTTGAACAGGAGGTAGCAGGGGGAATTTGGAGGTGATGGCTAAGAGTTAACAGAGAGAAGCAGCTATTGGTAAAATATAAAGGGAATGGAGAGGTAATTGAGGGAGAATCTCAAACAGCTGGAGGAGCATGCTAAATATTTAGGGGGAACCTGGGTGGGTGGGAAGTGGTGAGGGTTGTTGGATTTGTTGCAGGATGTTAAATGCAGAGCTGAGATGAGGCCCGAAGGACACAGATGGAACAGTCATATGAAGGTATTTACAGCTGGCAGGAGAATATGAAAGAGGGGAAGGAGGGCAGGGGGTAGGGTAGAGTAGCCACGTATGGAAGGGTATGTCTCAACATAACATAGTATTTCCTTATTGCTTCTGCCAATCTTTCTACCATTTATAATGGTGGTTCTAGTTTCTTTTCAGGCATTTTAAGTACATGCCTCTCAAAACAGAGCTGTGATGACAGCACAAGAGACCAGCAGTGAGGCAATAAGGTAATATTGACAATGTGCCCCCTAAATAAATAATTAATTACTATCCTTTGCAGTCTGAGTCTGACACTCAAGATAAATCTCCATTCTGAGTATTAGGCTAACAGCTAGTGTCATAAATACACATACCTACTGATTCACTAGAACTCCAGCACTTAATGGACACTACTCCCATCTGTCCTGGCCAGGGCACAGATTGTCAGAGCAAGAATATCATTATGTGGGGTGAATCAACCTGGAAAATGTACATACATCGTCAACATATATAAGGCATGCTTTATGGCTTAAGTGAAAACTTACTTACATTTCATATCCTGTGTTAAGCAAGAGGCAATCAATTGTCAGAAGTTGTTCTCTACTGGAAAAGCTGAGATTTGAGAAAAAAGTATGAGTTTACAGGTAGATGTGCTGAAGGATGTGTAGGATAGCTACTCTCATTCCATGCGGACTGGACTGTGATCGCTAGAATTTGGGAATGTCTTGATGTGATCGGAGAGAGATGCAGGAATGAGGGGAATGGGAAACCCAGGAAGAACAAAAATGAATTCAGCATCACACACTTGCAATACACAAATACGCATCTGTATTCAGATCACATGCAATCCAACAACCTTCTCAGACATAGACCCTCCGTGCAGATAAGGTAGCTTATGTGATCTCAGAGTTGTAAAAAATGCTGTGCTGATAGGGCTTCACTGACTCAGCACAGAATAATCCTGTCCCGTGCATGATTCTGCCATGCCAGGCACAAATATTGTGAATAGTTATTTAAGGAATTTACATGGGCATGCTAGGCCTTCCCAAGCTGTGGTGTCCACAACGTCCTTGTACCCTAATCACTAAATTGTAATCAAAAAGAACCTTATGCGCTATGAGAAATGCAAAGTTAATACGTTATTATCATTCTTGTGTATTCACTCAAAAAAATGCACATGTTCCGTGATGTTTCTTCTATTTTCTAATTATCTGCAAATATGTTGTACTGTTGCTACACTGTGAATCTAGAAAAACGATGGGTTTTTCGATAAGCAGGTCATTTTCCAGAAATTTGCACTGAATGAGTTGATGTATATTGTTATACATTTCAATTAGAGGTAAAAATGAAACTACAAACTTGCTTTTAAAATGAATGTCAAACCTATCCATCAAACACAGATTCAGGAGGACAAAGATGACAGTTACATTTCCCTTTGAGCTATGGAAGAACACTGTAAGAAGCTGATCACCAAGAATTTTTAGTACCCTGCCATAGTAAAAGAGAGTACGTATAACAGTATGTTACTGTGCTGACAGTCTTCACTGTGACTACATAATGAAATATTGCTTCACATAGGACAGAGATAGCGAAACACAAACAGCTGCTACTCTTAGAAAATGACAAAACAGTGCGGCTGACAAATGTACAAGACAATAAAACCATTCTGTGCTGAAAATGTTTAACTGTGCTGAAACGTATTACCTTGAAATAACCGGGGAAAACAAAATAGGCAGAACCTCTCCTCAAACCTTGAACATGTTGTGAGGATAAATACTTTTTATCTGAATAGATATTTTTTTGTTAGCTTAACAAAGAATCGTGGTAAAGTTAGAACTGCATTTTAAGCCAAAATAGTCGTGTTTTATCTCCGTTACTTTGTCTTAAATTTTACAAATCAGTTTTCAATGTACTGGAAATACCTCTTTATGAATAAATCCAAATACTTACATACATCTAGGTGGAGATTTCACAAATAGATATGACACTGGTTGACTTATAAAACCTTCCGTGAAATCTTAAGTAAGGCGTTATATTCAAATAAAAAGTGCTGGATATTTATGCAAAATATATTTTTCAACTGGAAAGCCAATCATACAAGGAAATTGAGCTAAATTAGATATCCAAAACGTTATAATCATTTATTTAAAAACAATTATTATAATTTTTACCATGACTAAGACTATTTGCGATGCTAGGTTATATAAGCCTGACATCCAGTATGCTCTTTGATTTTGCTTAAACCTAATAAAATATTTAGGGATAAAAATCATAATATCTTCATTCAAACATCCCTTTCACCCCTTTTAATTGAAAGGATGTATTACTATTACCTATTTGTTTCTTGTTTTGGTATGTCCAGGAAAACCAATAAAGGCAGAATATTGTATCTTATTCTAATAAAGGGGTTATAACAGACATATCATTCAAAGAATAGAATATAACAGAATTTTAGTTCTAACTTAACTTTTGGCCTTATGGCCTTTGATTAATGGCCTTAATCGTGTCACACTATAATGTTAATTGTATCAATACATTTTTGTAAGTCACTCTTTGTATGTTGGAAGGCATGGCTTATTTTAGTAAAGTTTATTATCACTAACATTGTTATGTGACAAATATTATGACATTTTCTTAGAAAAATCTATACATTCGTATAAAGCAGTTTCATTAAATAATGGCAATCAAATCACCACTAAGTTATTTTATTTAAAGGCTTAACTAGGAACTTACCAAATTAAAATGGAAATTTATAAGGTTTTATTATATTAAAATAATCAGTTTATCACTGAAATCAACAGAAATGATCAACATATATTTTAAGGGGTACCTTTCATGACGAATACAACCTAATCGTAAATGTTAGAGAAGCAAATGTACATGGTGCAAGAAGAATTTCTGGCAAGTGTCTAGATTTCTCTAAGATCAGAGGATAAAAAACAGCCTGTTCCCCCTCCTCTCAGTCAGTTTAGTCTGTGGCAAAGCTGTGCCGATTGGCACTGAGATTGGCAGTGCTCTGCATGTCTGTTTATAGGGAAACCCTTCTCTGGGCATCTCTCCTGCTTACCTTCAGCCTAAGGAAAAGCAATGTCTACAAGCGGAAGGAGAGTAGCATGTAGAGTAACAGACAAATTAATGTATTATTGCCTTTGGAAAGGCTTTCTTGGAATGGAAAGAGAACAGGTACATTTTATTTACATACCATAAAGCCAACATAAAGAATTGGGGACTTTTAATCTGTTATGGGAAACATGCAAAAAATGGTATGCAGGAGAGATGAGTCTTACAACAAGTGTAACGCCAACTGAAAACAGGATTGATGCACTCTCAGAAGGAGGCAGGGATAATGCAAATAAATGAAAATATAAGCATTTAATAGTATAAAGAAAGAAACATTCCATAATATAACACGAGTCAAGCCGTGAATTTCACTATATCTGTTATGACAGGTTCACTTTCGTAACATGTGCATAATATGTTGAAATACATTTTTTTTTAAAATAAGGTATTATATCGATAAAGGAGAACTACAGATTTCAATATTGGTGGGAAGTTGTATGTAGTCATTAAGCAAAATAAACTAAGCAAAGCATTTATTTCTCATCGGTGATGCACTTTTCAGCTTGTGTGGTTCAAGGCTTGCCCAGATAAATCAAAAGTCATGGGTAATCAATAATCTTTATTTGTTAGTCTATTAGTTTCCAGGCAAGCTATAGTTTTAAATGGCAAAACCATTTAAAGAAAGGTCTCTAGAGTGTTGCTTCTTTCCAATCATTTTAAACAGTTTTCACTTTCCTTTACAAATGACCAATGGTTTCGGCCAAAACCAGCTCACGCAGACAAGATTAGTGCAAACCAGGTGCATTTCTTTATATTGACTGCTCGCATTAACATGTACAACACAGCAGGACATGCAAACACTTTGTCCTGAACTGAGGACATGAACTGCAAGCTGGGAAAAACACTTTGGCGCAAGTCTTGTGCCCAGAATTAATGGGCACATTGTGGGTCATTTGTTTGCTTTTCATGACCGAAAAATCCAAAGTGTGTTTTAAAAGCGAAGAAGGAGGGATTCAATATTACACTTATCATCTATTTGACAATAAAAGAATTAACATATATTTAATTTTAAAAAAAAACAGGTTAAAATGGTCTGAACGTTGTGAATAGCTTTTTGGGTCACAGTGATTACATTTATTATGCTATTCATCATTTGTGTTCTGTGATGACGTGAGTCATACTATTTAGAATGTTGAACAAACAAGACAACAACCAACGTTTTGATTTCATTTGAGCAGTGATTATAATATACAGCAGTTACGTACAGCTCTACAATCGGGCCCTGCAGGAGCAGTTTCCCTTTTTACATTCTGTGATGGTGAAATCTATTTAATGGGAAAGCATTAATCCTTTCTTCTCAGCTATTGCTACCCGTGTGTTGCCAACAGCTCAATTTGCAGCTTGCTTGCTTTGGAGCCAAGTTGTTAAATAACAATGAAAAAAACAAAACCTTTAAATAGTGTTTGAACATTCCTTTGTCTCTCAATTTTGATGTGTTGGAAAAAAAAATAAAAGAAATAGCAGAATTGGCCTTGCCTTTATTTCTCTTGAACAAATGTAAGAAATGAGTTGTATAATTGTTGGGTTTTCAGAGTGTAATTTGTTCCAGAGGAAAGCAAAAGACAAAATGAAAAGTAGAAAAATAATACATAAATATAAATTAAAATGTAACTAACAAACCAATCAGTAACAGCATTAAAACTACAGACAGGTGAAGCAAATAACATTTAATATATTGTTACAATTGCACCTCTCATGTGCAAGTGAAAAGTCAGTTTTTGAATTTCATGTGTTGGAAGCAGGAAAAATGGGCAAGCAAACAGATCTGAGTGAATTTCACAAGGGCCAAATAGTGATTGTTAGACAACGGGGTCAGAGCATCACTAAAACAGCAAGTCTTGTGGGGTGTTCCCGGTATGCAGTGGTTAGTGCCTAGAAATAGTGGTGCACGGAAGAACAACCAGTGTACTGGCTTCAGGTTCATGGGGCATCCAAAGCTCATTGATGCACTTTGGGAGCGAAGGCTAGCCTGTCTTGACAGATCATGCAGAAGACCTACTGTAGCTCAAATGTATTAAAAATGTAATCCTACCATGAAAGAAAGGTGTCAGAACACACAGTGCATCACAGTTTGCTGTGTATGGGGCTCCCAAAGGTCCTTCAATTTGGACATGAGTGTCAGAACTGGATTATGGACCAGTGAAAGAAGGTTGCTTAGTCTGATGAATCATTTTAGATCAGATAGGTCGCTGTATGCATGTGCATTGTTTACCTTGGGAACAGATTACAGCAGGTTGCACTATGGGAAGAAGGCAGGCTGACAGAGGAAGTGTTATGCTCTGGGCAATGTTCTGCTGCAAATCCTTGGGTCCTTGCATTTACATGGATGTTATTTTGACACATTCCACCTACCAAGATATTGTTGCAGATCATATTCACACCTTCATGGCGACATGGATGTTATTTTGACACATTCCACCTACCAAGATATTGTTGCAGATCATATTCACACCTTCATGGCGATGTTCCCTGATGGCAGTGAACTCTTTTAGCATTATATTGCATCCTGTCACACTACAAAAATTGTCCTCCAAATTCCCTTAATTGCAATCAAATTGAGCATCTACGGGATGTACTAGAACAACAAATCAAATCCATGGAAGCCCCACCTCCCAACTTGCAGGACTTACAGGATCTACTGCCAGATACCACAGGACGTGTCTTGACACATCAGGACTGTTTTGGCAGCACGAGCAAAACCTACACAGTATTAGGCTGGTGGGTTAAATGCTGTGACTGATCAGTGTATGTCCTTCAATCCAATTGTTGTTGTTGATGTTGTGATGTTTGTTTTTGTATAATGCATTATAACTTTATTAAGCCCATCATTATCAAGCGATTTAAAAAAAACAGTAACCCGAATCTGAGTAGTTTGGGTGTCCTGTGAAGTAATATTTAAATGCATTTTTCACTGTGCACAGATAGCACTTTATTTTAATGGAAATAGAAACGCATCCTTGTTGGACAGGAGCAATTTCTTTTTCAAAATCATTCACAGAATAATAAAGTTAGAGAAAATATTAACATTTCTCAATCTGAAACATTGACATTTTCCACACGACAGTATGTATCCAGAGGTGTGTTTTGTTGACTGAGTGTGTCTGGCAGTGTTTATTGGTATCTGTGTCTGTTTATCTGACAATGTGTATCAGGGTCTGCATATCTGATGTATCTACCTGTGTGTCTTTCAGTGTATATATGTTTGTACGTGTATCGTTAAGTGTGTCTGTATTACACATTTGTACTTGTGTCTGTTAATCTGCATCTCTGTGTCCACAAAAGTGTGTATCACTATGTCTTGGAGCATGTGGTGTGCTGTGTGCTTTTAGTTTATAGAGAAACTTAGTGTTGTGTGTGACTTTGTGAGGGTGACTGTATAGGGAAGAATGTGTGTGAGTGTGACAGCATGTTGGGGGGGATGTGTGTGTGTGTGAGTGTTTGATGATAACTGTGTGTGTGGATGAGTGAAGGAGTGTGGCAGAACTGGAGACTGGTGTGTGGGGTTACTCACCTCCTTCTGCTTAGCTTTGACTGGGAAGGGAGCTTAGATTCTTTGTCTTGTGGGTCCAGACTACTAGATACTCCCTTCAGGTCTTTGGCCATGGAGAAGCATCAGCATTGATCTGAAACTGCTGGCGGTGCAGACCAGCAGCTCCCTTGATTTACAAACCCAGGCTCACAAGCAAAAACCTCAGGCTCTTTATTTTCTACTCTTCCTGCAACTTTCAGGTACTGATCGAAACTTGGAAGATTGTCCTATTTACTCTACCTTCGTCACCATATTATTTTTACTAAAACATTTTACCATTAATACCTCTAGTTTGTGAAAGGGTTAAATATCCTTCTTTGTTGCAATACCCCTGAAGGACACTTCTTAAGTCAGAAAACGTATCTTAAGTGCAGTGTTCTAAAAAAGTTCATCTTGTTCCCAACTAAAGCTAGTTCTGACCAGTTTAGCGTTACTTAAGCTTTGTAGATAACAAAAAAAAGAGGAACATGCAGCAAAAGGATGATTGCACAAAACATATTAACTTGTTTGCTTAATTATGTACACCCCATGTTACTTAATTATGTACACCCCATGTTACTTAATAATGCACACCCCTTGTTGCCCAATTATGTACACCTCTTTTATTCTGAAACCTTTCTGCAAGCCTATAAAAACCCTTGCTTCTGATAAATGTATACACCTAGAACCTCCATCTTGTCTGGTGTCTGAGTGTCTATTCATTTACTACCCTGAGGCTTCGTGCCAAATACTTTGGCTTGACAGAACAAGTTCATACAATCAATGGCATAGGAGGCATATCCCTCCAGGATAGTGATCACAGGAAATGTTCCAGCAGTTTGCCACTGTCATTTTCAGTTAATATATGTGGGGTAATAGAATTTTGTTGCTAACTTTTCAATTGTATACATCACATGTTTGCTCTACCCACCCCCTCTCTCTCCATCCCTTGCCTCTCCTGGCTGTATATGGCATCATATGACTCTGTCTTATCTACATTAGCGTTTCCTGGGCCTTAATTCACAAACACTTCCTCCAGCCCACCCAGGTTCCTTCTAAATTTATAGCACGCTCCTCCAACTGCTTGAGATCTTACACCATTCCCTTTACATATTAACAGTGCCTGCAACTTTCCTTCCTTCTCATCTCAAATATCCATTATATAATTTAGATTGTAAGCTCATGGGCTATCTAACTAGGTGCTTGGTTTTAAAAGAGCTTCAGTGGCTAGATCTCAGCTCATGGGCAGTGCCCTCTTTATCTTTTGTATTTATCTGTGTATATATTGTACTGTTTATTTTACCCAATTGTACATCACTGCGGAATGTGTAGGCAATTTAGAAATTACACTATAAATAAATACATTCAGTGAGTGTATTGCTGGTCTGGGTGATCTTTAGTTTTCCCCACAGACCCTGCAACATCAGGGCCTTGTCTAAGCCTGTCCTCTAATGGTAGACCTATAAGGGCACTAATTGCAAACAACATTCATTTGTAATAAACAAATTTTGCTTGTAACTATAAAAACTGGCAGTGAAGGGGTTGACTTTGTTAAGTTTATATGAATATATCCTTTCCCGATTTGCTGAGATCAGTGTGTATATGTGCAGTGCAGGTTAAACTTAAAGACGAGAGAAATCTCAATGTATTTGCCGCAGGTAAACTATGTCACAAATAAATAGGTGTTTTGCAGAGTTCATTTGGCGATTTTGTATAACATGTAGAAATCCTGCAGCACTTGCCTGTGAATAAATAATATCCAATATTATTATTATTTAACCTAATGGAGCTTGTATTTGATCTTGGAAGGATAGGGAGCAGATATGCCCATTCCAGAAATTAAACTTGAGTAACTACAACAGGAGTCCTGTCCTCTTCATAATAGTGTATTATTGACCTTTTTGTTCAAACTGCAAAATATAAAGGCTGCCGTTTCCCATGTGTATTCCAAACATGTTTTCAGCGCTTTTTAAAAGCACGAATCATACTCTAATTGTTTAAGCCTGTTTATAATTTATTTTCCATAATTTCTATTTTCAATACATTGTACATATTTACATGTTAAGGCATGGGATTTTTTCCTGGGATTCATCAGAATTTATTATTGCTGACTTTCATATTTAATTTACTAACTGTACAATGTCACGCAATACGTTGGCATTTTCTGAATAAATATTAAATCATATCTTTTTTATTTGCATTATTTTGGCTGACCGTGTTTCTGTACATAGTTCAATATTAATGGATTTACAACCTCATACCGGGAGTCTGAATAAGTATTTTTATACTTGCTAATATTTTTTTATATAAAATGTGGGAGGTTTAAATGTGAAACAGCCAGACAAGCCACTGCATTTTGAAAGATTAAAAGCAGACATAATATATCCTCAGGAAACACTTGTCATTACAAGAACATTTTATAATTAAAATAGTCAGGACACGTTCTTGCCATTTTGCAATCTTAAGAAACATATAAGTACCATAGTCTTAATTCTCACAGCTACAGAAACTAATCACATCTGCATATTGGTTAATAGCAGTCCTTATTTTCTGACAAATCATTTTAATTCATTAATAATAATCTTTATGCTCGAAATCGATGGTGCTAAGTGTTTAGAGTGAAGATCTGGAACTTCTGGGCTCATGAGAAGTACACTGGTGTGACCACAAGTAGAGGGTTTTTTTTGCTCGATTTGTTGGCTTTAACATCAGGTGTCTTAACAGACTTTTGGGACATTGTTCTGGTAACTATGCTACAGAAAGCAATTTTGATGCGACCCACTTCAACCCAGGACCTTTTAAAGCCATATTGTTTGGCACGCCAGGTCACATTCAGCATCTGTGAAAGACTTGGGTGAAGATTTATCAAAATGTTCTGTTCTAAAAGTGGTGCAAATATGTAAAAGAGTAAGCATCACCGATGGAATGTGTCTGCTGTGACACAGGTTTCTATGGTGATTTCCCAACTTTTGATACTTTAGATCAAGTTTAAGAAAAGAACACTTTGATAAATCTCTCTTAAAGGACTTGTAATGACAAGTCACCAAAACAACTTTAGCTTAATGAAGCAGTTTTGGTGTATGGGTCATGCCTCTGAAGTTACACTGCTCAATTCACTGCCATATAGGAGTTATATTATTTTTGTTTATGTCTATGCTGTCCTAGTCACACCTCTCCTGGCTGTGATTTGCACAGCCTGCATGGAAACAAAATGGTTTTATTTTCAATCAGATGTAACTTGCATTAAGAGTTTTTATCTCCTGCTCTGTAAGTTGTACTTTAATTGCATACAGGAGGCTCCTGCAGAGTGTAGCAAGGTATTAACAGTGCAGGAGATAAGAAATGCTACAATAAACAGAATTGGCAAGAAACATTAGTCAAGTCAATGGCGCTACCATCCGCTGTACTTCTAAGGCTCGCTGCCTAGGTGACTCGGACCTCTCCTTCACCCCTCATGTCCAATCAATCGCCAAATCCTGACGTTTCCATCTCAAATACATGTAGAAAACATTGCGTGCATCCGAGCTTATTTAAAACCTGATACGGCAAAGCTGCTTGTCCATGATGCTGTCCTCTCTCACCTTGACTACTGTAATCCACTTCTCAGTGGTCTTATGTGTTCCCGACTTGCCCTGCTAGAGTCTATAATGAATGCGGTGGCGAGGCTCATGTTCATGTCTGCCCGCACCTTCCACGCATCACCCCTTTGTCAGCCCCTCCACTGGCTTCCCATAAGATATAGAGCTCAATTTAAGATCCTGACACTTTCTTACAAATCTCTACACAATGCTGCTCCCACCTACTTATCCTCACTAATAAACAAATATGTCCCATCTAGGTCCCTACGCTCTGCTGGAGACCTACGTCTAACTTATGTTCGTACTCCTACCTCTGATGCTCACCTTAAAGACTTTTCTAGGGCTGCACTGTTCCTATGGAACGCCCTTCCCCTCTCTGTTAAACTCTCACCCAATCTCCACTAGTGATGTCGCGAACCCGAAATTTTCGGTTCGCGAACGGCGAACGCGAACTTCCGCAAATGTTCGCGAACCGGCGAACCGCCCGAAACGCCATTGACTTCAATGGGGAGGCGAATTTTAAAACACACAGGGACTCTTTCTGGCCACAATAGGGATGGAAAAGTTGTTTCAAGGGGACTAACACCTGGACTGTGGCATGCCGGAGGGGGATCCATGGCAAAACTCCCATGGAAAATTACACAGTTGATACAGAGTCTGGTTTTAATCCATAAAGGGCAGAAATCACCTAACATTCCTAAATCACAATCAATATGGATTGACACCTGACATATGACATGTTGACACCTTGACATATGGATTGACACCTGTCCTCAGAGCCCCTGATGCACACGGACACAGAGCAGAATAGAGACTGGTCCCCCTACATAGGGTCACTTGGCAGATATGGATTGACACCTGTCCTAAGGATCCCTGATACACACTGACACAGAGCAGAATAGGGACTGTTCCCCCTACATCGGGTCACTTGGCAGATATGGATTGACACCTGTCCTAGGATCCCTGATACACACTGACACAGAGCAGAATAGGGACTGTTCCTCCTACATAGGGTCACTTGGCAGATATGGATTGACACCTTGTTACAAACTGCTATTTGTAACGGGCCCTTTAAATGGCAAATTGCCCTGTTTCCCTGGGTTGTGGAGAAGCCTATTTGCCAGCCTCCTCCCGCATGACTATGGCCCCTGGGAGATTGTGAAAATGTATGCACTTTTATTTGGTGTGTATGGCCTTTAAGACTGTCAGTGGGCATATTGGGGCTTATGGACTCTTTATGTGACTGGTGCTGGCCCTTTAAACACCTTTTTTGGGACATCAGGAAGATTGGGACACTGCCCCTTTCAGGCCGTGTCCCCAGACTTGATGGGGACACGGCCCCTTTAAGACGGTGTCCCCTGTGTCCCCAGACCTGGTGCAAACCCTTTGTGCCTGCCTTGCTATTTCCCACTTGGTTCAGTAAATGGGAAATTATTTCAGCTGCAGAGACTAAGTCCCATTCAGCGATGGGACTTAGTCTTTTTTTCAGCCGTTTTTTTCAGCCTTATTTCAGCTGCAGAGACTAAGTCCCATTCGTGATGGGACTTAGTCTTTTTTTCAGCCGTTTTTTTCAGCCTTATTTCAGCTGCAGAGACTAAGTCCCATTCGCGATGGGACTTAGTCGTTTTTTCAGCCTGAAATAGACCGACCTCACAGCCCAAATCTATGGAACTGTTTTGGGCAGGAAAATGTGCTTGCAGTCGGTCATAAAGGGACCTCCAGCTAACTTTTTAACCCTTGGATGGATTTGGCTGATTTTTGGTTATGTTTATGTTTTAAGTGTGCTGATTCCAAATATGTAATTATGAAGATGGGATGTGTAGTTTTAAAGTTACAGAGTATGGCTAAAAACTGTATTTTTACTGCCTGTGTTTAATTATGTTAATCTCTTCCCAAACGTCATTTAGTTCAAAGTGGAGAGAATGTTAAAAAAAAATATTTTTGTTCTGAGTGTGAGAAATGCTTTTCAGCCGCTTCTAATCTTAAGCATCATTTGAGGAGCCATACAGGAGAGAAACCTTATTAGTGGTGTGTTTAGTATTGTTCTGATCAGTTTAATACCTTCCGCGTCTCCTATCAGTGGACGTGTATATGGCAGCCATTTTAGGAACCGTGCACCTGGGACCCGAGCAAGGTCACCTCGTTCAACA
>OW240914.1:339002921-339032203 GCA_933207985.1 Pelobates cultripes | reverse complement strand
TGACTGCTATTCAATCTATAACAGTGAAAAAGATTATTATTTTTTTTAAATCCAAACTATTGTGACACAGGATCTAATTAGTGGCACTTGTCAGCGTATCCACTGTTAGCGTAACACACCCGCTTTAAGGACACTGACTGCTATTCAATCTATAACAGTGAAAAAAGATTATTTTTTTTTTAAATCCAAACTATATTGTGACACCAGATCTAATTAGTGGCACTTGTCAGCGTATCCACTGTTAGCGTAACACACCCGCTTTAAGGACACTGACTGCTATTCAATCTATAACAGTAAAAAAAGTTTTTTGTTTTTAAATCCAAACTATTGTGACACCAGATCTAATTAGTGGCACTGGTCAGCGTATCCACTGTTAGCGTAACACACCGCTTTAAGGACACTGACTGCTATTCAATCTATAACAGTGAAAAAAGATTATTTTTTTTTTAAATCCAAACCATTGTGACACCAGATCTAATTAGTGGCACTTGTCAGCGTATCCACTGTTAGCGTAACACACCCGCTTTAAGGACACTGACTGCTATTCAATCTATAACAGTGAAAAAAGATTATTTTTTTTTTAAATCCAAACTATTGTGACACCAGATCTAATTAGTGGCACTTGTCAGTTTATCCACTGTTAGCGTAACACACCCGCTTTAAGGACACTGACTGCTATTCAATCTATAACAGTGAAAAAAGATTATTTTTTTTTTAAATCCAAACTATTGTGACACCAGATCTAATTAGTGGCACTTGTCAGCGTATCCACTGTTAGCGTAACACACCCGCTTTAAGGACACTGACTGCCATTCAATCTATAACAGTAAAAAAAGTTTTTTGTTTTTAAATCCAAGCTATTGTGACACAGGATCTAATTAGTGGCACTTGTCAGCGTATCCACTGTTAGCGTAACACACCCGCTTTAAGGACACTGACTGCTATTCAATCTATAATAGTGAAAAAAGTGGGGGTTTTTTAAATCCAAGCTATTGTGACACCAGATCTAAGTGGTGGCACTGGTCACCGTATCCACTGTTAGCGTAACACACCCGCTTTAAGGACACTGACTATTCAATCTATAACAGTGAAAAAAGTGTTTTGTTTTTTTTAAATACAAGCTTTGTGTCACCAGATCTAAGTGGTGGCAATGGTCACCGTATCCACTGTTAGCGTAACACACCCGCTTTAAGGACACTGACTGCTATTCAATCTATAACAGTAAAAAAGTTTTTTGTTTTTAAATCCAAGCTATTGTGACACCAGATGTAATTGGTGGCACTGACTGGGGAAATGGGCACAGTATGCACTGTGAGCCTGACACAGAAGCTGGCAGCAGTGGCAGACAACTGACTGCTATTCAATCTATAACAGTGAAAAAAGTTTTTTGTTTTTAAATCCAAGCTATTGTGACACCAGATGTAAGTGGTGGCACTGACTGGGGAAATGGCACAGTATGCACTGTGAGCCTGACACAGAAGCTGGCAGCAGTGGCAGACAACTGACTGCTATTCAATCTATAACAGTGAAAAAAGTTTTTTTTTTTAAATCCAAGCTATTGTGACACCAGATGTATTTGGTGGCAATGACTGGGGAAATGGGCACAGTATGCACTGTGAGCCTGACACAGAAGCTGGCAGCAGTGGCAGACAACTGACTGCTATTCAATCTATAACAGTGAAAAAGTTTTTTGTTTTTAAATCCAAGCTATTGTGACACCAGATGTAATTGGTGGCACTGACTGGGGAAATGGGCACTGTGAGCCTGACACAGAAGCTGGCAGCAGTGGCAGACAACTAAGTGCATTTACATTAGATAGAAAAAAAAAATCCAAAAAAAGCATACCCTTATCCCTAACCTATCTATGCTTTTCCCTATCTTATAAACAGCAGCTACACTTTCCCTCCTCTTACTAAGCATCCAGCTTGAGAATGAATCTAAAATGGATGCTGTCCAGTAGGTGGGAGGGTCTGCTAGGGAGGCTGTGCTGCTAATTGGCTGGAATGTGTCTGCTGACTGTGAGGTACAGGGTCAAAGTTTACTCAATGATGACAAATAGGGGGCGGGTCGAACCGCGCATATGTTCGCACGCCGTGGCGAACGCGAACATGCTATGTTCGCCAGGAACCGTTCGCCAGCGAACCGTTCGGTACATCACTAATCTCCACTCCTTACTTGTTTTGGAGAGCATATCACTTAAACTTAGCCCTCAATCCCTCTGTTCCTGTGTATCCAACTTGCCTGGTTATAAATACGTGTCTGTTAGTCCACCCATTGTACAGCACTACGGAACTTGTTGGTGCTTTATAAATAATAATAATAATTACTCTTTCCAGGAAGTATTTAGGAAGATTGTGTAAGTCACATGCAGGAGGTGTGGCTAGGGCTGCATAAACAATGTGATTTAACTCCTAAATAGCAGAGCATTAAGCAGTGAGACTGAAGCGGGAAGATCTATACACCAATATAGCTTCATTAAGCTAAAGTTGTTTTGGTGTCTATAGTGTCCCTTTAATGCATTATTTAGGGTGTATCTTTGTGAAAATGCTAGAATTTAGCCAGTGCATCACCTTCATTTGATTGTCACTCCTTTTAGTGATATATTTGACACCCACATCTAAACGGTGTACAACATGTATACCTTTAACAAATAAATTAGGACTAAATGAAGTTACCCATATTGTATTTTTGGGGTTATTTTCAATTGACCGACAGCAATCACAATTTTTTAATTTCTCCAATAAAATGTAGTAAAATATTTAGTTCAGGCAGCTCTGTTTTTTATAATATCAGAGTTATTGTAAAGTTTGCAGTTATAAATCAATCATGAGGAACAGGTCATTTTGTCAAAGTCAATCTATGCTATAAAGGGATTTTTTTATTTAAGTCCAGTGGATACTTAATAGGGATAGTATTTAAGATTAACTGTGCAATTTTGTAAAAGCTTTAGGGATGACATTTACCAGGTATTTTAAGTGTATTTATAGCAAAGACAATAAAAAATTAAACTGAAGGCTGTTCTCAATATGAAATAACATGGAATATGAGTTGCAAGGCTTGCTTTACGTGTAATAGTGTTCACACCTTACAAGCCCAAATAAAACTCTGAAGTGAAAGGTGAACCTTCATTTTTGTTCTTCACAGTGTTAAAATAGCCACCTCATGCTTTTTATTTTATTTTATTTTTTCATTACTTATCCTTGTTGTATGACGGATCATTATACCCACTTCCGTGTCACAGGTGAACAGTGCTAACAATATATAAAAAATATATATTACATACGTGTTAGAAGATACTTGTCAATGATATAGCTTTAAAAAGAACAAAATAGAATAATAGTGTAATATATTATAACAGCGGAGTAAATATAGAAGGAATATATGATCCAAACTCACACTTTAGAGAGCTATATAAGCTCAATTGCAAGGGCCTGGACGGAATAATCCCCGTCTGTGGATTTCTTGATATGAGATTTTCCTGGTAGGCTTATAGAGATGGACTTTTACAGTATATAAGACAGGAAAGAAAAGGAACACTCATAGTGTAAATAGTACATGTAGGTATATTGCAGATAAAAATAATCCTACTTACATATACTAGAGCAATGGACCTGCTCTAGTGTGAACAGCTTCAGGTGGAACAATCCCCACCTAAGGATATAAAGGACCCAGAGGAAGCAGCAGCAAGATGAAGTAGGAAGTAGGATTGGGAGAGACTGGATTTACATAAAATGTATATACTTTAATTTGATAAAATTAGAAGTGGAAAAACAAATGTAAATATATTTACAAAATACCAGTCTGAATAAAAAAGTCAGTATTTCTTCCTCACTAGACGCCTTTCGCCATGGCTTTTTCAAAAGTGAATACTTGCTGCAAGGGGTCCTCGAGGTTATAAACCTTCTATGGTTGTAGAAACGGATTCCGGTATGTGTAGCTTGTCATTTCCGGTTTCGTCGCGATAACGCAAGCGGAAGTCCTCCGGGCGCCATTTTGGGTATGGGCAGGGTTCGTAAATGCCCAAAGGACGGCACAATAGTGTGTAGGACAGAGATTTTACATTAGATAAGTCTGTTAGCATAGATAATAATACAGTATATGCAAAAGTGGATATTAAAACATAGAGTGTAAAACCAAAAAGCATTATATTATTTATGTATGGGTGATCACTTTCAAACAGACATCTGGGCTCAATATTGATATGGTCATATATATATTTTGAACATAATTAAAGAAATAAATAAAACACCATAAAAAAAAATATAGTTTTTTAGTATATGTTAAAAAATTGCAATAGATATACATAAGTTTAAAATATTGAAATGATGAATAAATTATAAAAAATTAATTAAATCAAATTCTATATTGAGTCCATTTGGATGAAGGGTGTCTAAACGGTGAACCCATTCCATTTCTAATTTTCCTATATTTTTAATAATATCACCCCCTCTCCAGTGTGGCTTGTATTTTGCAATCCCCACAACTTTCAAAAGGCTGGGATCTTTATTGTGCTGTAGGAAATGTGCAGATACAGAGTGGTTTGTGTACCCCTTTTCAATATTGCGACAATGTTCACTAATTCATATTTTTAATGGACGTATAGTTCTCCCGACATATTATTTTTTTACATGTGATACATGTATTGCACCTATAAAAGCCTTTATTGATAGTTAAAAAATTATTTTTGCATGTATTTAGATTTTTTGTAAAAAAAAATTGTAAGTTGTAGTTTTAGGTTGGGTGCACCTCTAAATATTATAGTGGGTTTCTCAGGTAGAGATTTATTTAGTATTGGATCTTCTTTAAGTAGATGCCAATTTTTATTAATAATTTTTTTAATATCCTTGTTTTTATTATTATAATCAAAGATGAGAGGGAGAGTGAATTTATTTGTCTGAGAGTCTTGAGGGGGCTTTTTACTTAATAGTACTTCTCTTTGTGTTTTATCAATTGATGTTATTGTCTTATCAATTTTTTCAGTATTGTAGCCCTTTTGTATAAACTTTTGTTTCATATCTAAGGCTTGTGCTTGGAATACCAAAGGTTCTGAACAGTTTCTTTTAAGCCTGAGCATTTGGCTTTTGGGTATTCCATTTAGCCATGTTGGATTATGGCAACTATCATAGCTAATAAAGGCATTAGTATGTACTTCCTTAGGTGAGTTTTTGTATATAGTCTATTTTGCTTAATGTAGATCTCCAAATCTAAAAAGGTAACTGTTATTATTCTTATTCTTTCTTACTTGCTCCAGATCTAAATATCTCCATTTAGTTCTGCTTTGTTCAGAATGCCCTTCTGTAGGATTCCTTTAACTGATGGATTGTGGGTAAATCTGACTGGCAAATGAAACCATACTTTGCTTGAAGGGACACTGTAGGCACAATAACTGCTTCACCACATTGAAGTGGTTATAGTGTTTGGAGTCCCCCTGGTGCTGTTCTTCCATTCAGCTTTAAACTAATATTTAAATTCTGCCTGGTCTAGGCTGGCCTGTGAGTATGCTTTGCTGCTTGGGCTGTGCTGTGATTGTCTGAGCGTGTCAGCTGACAGCGTTCAGCCTATTACAGCATCCATTGCTGGTATGAATCAGTATGGCTACAAGGAAGTGTGTACTCTCTGCCTTAGCCACGCCTCCAGTAGGGGCCAGGCTGAGGGACCCGTATTGATCTTTACGTAGTTTTAAACTGCTTGAAAATGTTTTAGCACTATACGAAGATACAGCAGAAGGGGACTCCCGGGACTAAAACCAATCCAAACAGATAAAATGGTTGTACTGATTACAGTGTCTCTTTAAATTCCACATTTTGTCAACCTGACTGCTGTATATAAGTAAAAAAAAAAAAAAGTTCCTAGTTTTACTTTTGTATACTTGTGTAAAGGCTCAGGAAAAAAAATAATGGGAGATTCTGACACAGGGAGCTATATACAACACAATTAGATAAAATTTAGTTTTGGTGACTGTGCTGCTTTAAGATCCAGTTGAGGTAATTCATTTAATAGTTAAAACTGGGAACGTGACAACGAAATTGTCAATTTCAGACCAGAATTACTAAAACAAATAAATAACTAATTCCACTAATTTGCCCTAAATTAGCAATCCTCGTGAATGCTATGTAGTTCCTGTTTAGTGAGTAACATAAAGGCTTGCTTATAAAACAGTCAACTAAGTTGCCTAAATTGGGCAAAATAGCTCATTTAAATAAAATTAAAAAAAACATGTCCAATTCAGCTATAATCACAGCTTGGCAATTTCAGCCTAAAATGGCAATTCGGTTCCTCTTCTTCTTTACATATTACTGTTTAGTGAATATACCCTCATGTCTATGTGTTTGGAAGTTACATGTAAATAGATGCTATTTAGCTGGAGTACAATTATCCTGCTGTGGCAGAACAAAGAAAATTTGATTCTGTTCAGGCTTGTTTGTCAACAAAAATCCATTTACAATTTCCAAACATCTACAGCAGAGAGATGGCACTTCCAGGAATTCCGGTATGAGGTCTGCCCATTAAGACCTCCTATAAATAAGGTTAATGGAAGATATACAAGATGGAACGTTCTAAAAAAATATCGGACACGCGCGTACATTGTGACAACATTGTGTTTATAGTAGGAGTGTATTAAGCGTATGTGTAGAACATGTAATTTAGTATTTTCTGTCTGATAATATGTAATAAAACATGAACAAGGGGAGCACAGCAGTATCCTGCCTTGTTACTCCTCCGTTCTCTCGCTCCCACTTACCTTCTTTATCTGTTTTATAACAAGAAGAGAAAGTACAGACTTACTATCTCAGCAGAAGCATAAACAAACTGAATGCGTATCAGAGGTGAAACGGCCTGTCTGAATTGCATGGAACAAGATGGATTATCACATGCCCCATTTTACCCTGTCAGTATTCTCACTGTCTAATCAATGTCCATGTTTTTAGGACTGTGGCTGATAAAAGATGATTTACTGTCAGGATCAGAAGGGGTCTGGGTTTTAGTATTAAATAAAAATAAAGTTTCTCTTAGTTCCAAATTTCGATTAAAGTAACACACCACAAACATAAAGCACTCAGACTTGCTGAAGTGTGTGAAGAGCATCTCCTCTTAAAGGGACGCTATACGCACCCAGACCACTTCATCTCAATGACGCAGTCTAGGTGCAGTGCCCCTGTCCCCTTATTCATGCAATGTAAAACGTCAGATAAACTACAATGTTTGCATTGCAGGGTTAAAGAGTTACTCCAACCACCATGACCACTTTAGTGATTTGAAGTGATAATGTACAGGAGTATGTACAGGGCTGTCATCATACATTTGGTGGCCCCTTACACAGCTCAAAGTCTTGGCTCCTGGTGCCTCTCCCATCCACCCTGAGTCTGCCCACAGGGCTGGCCTTGAGTCCACCTTAAGGGCCCACCACCCATTACACCACCATTTTGCAGGAAATTAGAGCTGCATTAGTGTATGTTTTAAAGGGGTGTAATGTGTGTGTTTATGGAATTTAGTGTATGTGTATACGGAATCCAGTGTGTGCATCGATTGCAGCGAGTGTGTCAGGAAGTAAGTGTGTGTGTATAGTGGATGAAAGGAAAAATGCCGGCAAGGGGAAAACTGCTTCCCCAACCCTCCCTCCCTCCTTAACTATGTGTTCCCTCCCATCTCCATCCATTGCAGACAGTGTTTTTAAAAAAGACTATGTAACGGCACCCTGAGCATAAAAGGGTTAAACCGCCGTTTAGAAGATCTTCCCCTTCCAGATATACAGGCACAGATACTGCAGAACACCAAACTCCAGAACCGCATGTAAGGGAATGCTCCAAAGTCCCGAACTGCATACAATATAGCACTCCAAACTCCCGAACTGGAACCTCACGAATAGCTGCTAGCAGACGAATAGGAAAAGCACCCAAGCAGCTTACACTCCTGGCAATCAGTCTCTATCAGCATACAGTAAATCCCCCCAAAGACGAGACAGAGCTCCGTGTTGAGGGTCAAGCAGTGGTCTGGTTTAATGAGGGCTACCTGCCCAGTATTTATTCAGGTCTCCCACCTGGTGGACACTGCCCTAGGGGACCAAATGGGAGACTGTGACAAAGGAAAGACAAGCAGCAATCTAGGACACACAGTCACATTATATTCCCACAATGCATGCTGGCTTCCTCCGCTCTGCCCTGGAGATAATTGAGAAGTAATTCAATTATCTCCCAGGACAAAGGCAAATCACCATTATGCACGTGAGGATACTAAGATAGAAATTACTGTTAAAATCCCCCATGTTGGAACGGTTACAGTAAAGATATACATTTAACATATCCCCAGATAGCTCAGGTCTGAGCGCACATTATTAAGCGAATGGCGCTCAGACCACATGAATACAGTTCAATCGCCATGGAGCCAAAGTGTTCACCAAGTCAGTTCTCATACGAATGAGCTCCATGGGATTCCTATCTGGGGTATGGTGTAGTCAGGTACAACTACCGAATATAGTGCCGTTTGTGCACTTCTACCGAACAAGAAGGGAGGTCGGCGGCTTCAGCGGTGTTCGCGCCAAACTGTATCCGTTTTCAGTTCCATGGATTAGGTGTCGAACACCGCTGTGCCTTCGCGCGGTTTAAAATGGCCACGATCTCGTGTTCGGCATACGAATGGCGGCCACCCAACTACTGCATCAATCAAGAGGTGCCTGCGGTTAACCTCAACGTTTGAATGGGGCCAAGAGGTTAATCAGCAGCACACTTCTCTACTGGGTGGCTGGCCGTTCGGTAGTTTTGTTCGGTCCTAAAAAGGGAACGCCATAGAGTCCACAGGAACGAGGAAAACGAATTAAACAAACGAACGAGCCATACGGTAAGTTCAGTCCAAGACAGAGGGATCTGTCACAGAATCTACCGAACACTGGGCAGAAAAGGCACGAGGTATTTAAAAGAAAAATATGTCTTTTTACATGGGGCCATAATCCAAAGGCAACAGGCGAGCAACCAGGCTTCTCCAATGCAATGTGGCAAGATTGCTCTCGTCACAGACTACTACCAGAGGCACTTCCTGGCTGCTTATGGAGTTTTACTCAGTGAAATAACTTTACTTCCATGGGGAAGCTCTAATGTGCATGCAAATTAGGTTCCCCCATCTGCGTGATGTCATGTGAGGAAGAGACCTAGCCGGAGCCGAGGGACCTCTGTGCTGAAATGAAAAGAGGTTAACAAATAAAAGTATTTTTTCACCCTTTTTTTCTATTTGAAATCAGAACTTCTATAACTAATGTCCAAAACACCTTCCTGGCTGCCAATCAGATAGTGATGGCGGTTTTCTTCCTGAATTCATTAGCCCCAAAGATCTAACAATAGTGGCAGATGCACTACGCAAGAGTGCAGCAGCAGAGACTGGTCCAGCATTTCTGAGGTCACTTATTGGTTTTACATTAAGATGTCAGATCCTGGATGCTATAAAAAGCAGGCACGAGTATTGTCCTGTCCTGGCTTTGGTTAAATTAATAACCCTTATGAAATAAAACAAGAGCCAGTTTGGTCTCCCAACTATCGGCTAGACCAATGAGCAAAAAGACACTTAAACTGTGACACTGTTCATTTGTTGTCACAAAATACAGGAGACATTAGGATATACACAGTGTATATCCATCATCACAAAGAGGTTAATATATTTATTTTACACTAGTACATAATACTGTGATTATAATTTACATTACAGTCATTACTGTTAACAAAACTTTCATTTGCTAAAACATTTGTCTCTGCCAATCTTCCAAAAAACAGCGACATTTAATTATAAACTACATAACACTTCACATACTGTTTCGTACATTACTTTCTGCGGGGAAAAAAATTGAATATTGATTATTTTCATTTGCAGACATACTTTTCTCGGCTCAGACTATACTTATGTAATTTCCAAGGGATATATACTACATTATATATTCTTTCCTTATATTGTTTTATATTTCCTTTCCTCAAGTCGTCTTCTCCTACAGCTAACAAGTATTACATTACCATTTCAGTATCTTGTCACATATTGATTTTCTGTCTGAAATGTCAATATAGTTATACAAACATTTCTATTCATGTATCCCTTGCCCCATTCTAAAAGTTTTTTGTTTTTTTAAACTTTAAGGAATTGTTTATCCTGAGAACAAGGACAGATTGAAGCTTATTACCTTTGTTTTGTACTTTTATTCTTTTACATTTGGCAACTTTCAACTTTGATCCCAGTGAGAATTGTTAGTACTTTGCCTTTTTTTCTATGTAGCAATATTTTAGCATTTATGTTTATTTAGGTTTATTATAAATAAAATCCATATATATCAAATTATTTTAAATCCTTTTTTTGTGTGTGTGATTTCACCATACAATATTTAAACTATTGTGTACATTCCTTGCTGCCCGTTAAAAATATATATTTGATAGTCATTATTTAGTTTCTTTAAGATATCCATTTAAAAAAATATATATATTTTTAAATGTCATATTGTTATTTTTTTCTTTGGGATCTGATTAGTCCAAACTTTATGAAGAGGTTTTGGCAGGCTGACCATGGACAGCAAAATTTAGAGTGAGATTTGGAGAATTTTTTTGCAGCTATCTAGAATTGTAAAATCTACATTGTTTGTAATAAAACTCAGTAATTATAATATGGGAGTTTAAAAATAACATGTATAGCATTAAATAACATGTGAATATAACAACCAGATATTTTTCTTAGTATTCATTTTGTTTAGCCTTCCAGGAGCACTCTTGGCAACAATGCAACTTTTATGCACACTATAACTTTTTGGCTAAGTAATTAGCTATATTTATGCATTCTTAATTTCGTATATTTTTACAATAGAGCAAATGTTTTTGTAATATTCTGCATTTTTATCCCCCTCTTCTTCCCCACCTCTTTCATTCTAAATACTTCCTTCTCGTTGGTTACTGTATCTGAGTGTGATATGATGTCAAGACTCCATTTACTATATGTCCTTCCAACCTTCAATATCCAATGTCCACATTCATACATAGCATCAGGACACACATCAAAGCCTCCGATGAGTTCTTTAACTCCTGTTCAATTAACAACTTTCATGTAATATTCTAAATGTGAACTGAACAATTGAATTTAGTGCAGCATTTGCTTGCTCTAATGAATTGTCTGAACATTAATTGAAAAGCAAAATGATTTAATAATTAAATCATGAGAGCAAAATTTTTTTACCCCAGGGGAGCTGTGAAAGCTGTTGAGAGACAAGTAAAAAAAAAAAAATAGACTTCTGCATATGTTTTTGATTTAACCCAATCAGCGGGTAGTCCGAGTTCCATAACTCCAAAGCTCCATTAGTTGTATAACTGAGCAAACGAATTGTGCAATGGACCACCATGCTTACTTGTTTCATGAATTGGAGTTCCGGACTAAGCACCGAAAAAAGAGACGATTGATGGAACTGATATAACGAAAGGTGGAGTAGTAAACAATAACAAATCTATATTTATATATTATACATATAAGAAATATATATATATATATATATATATATATATATATAATAAATATAGATTTTCACTGCTTCCCCTCTTTTTCCCTCTATTGGATACTTTTTCCAATTGATCTGTGAATCTAATGTGCGATAATGGACCCATTAGTGTTCTGAAAAAGATATACAGATAATTTACTTTATGTACATATTTTGCAGTGCACTGATTGGCACGTTTTCAAGCCCATTTTGGGCTCACCAGACTCATGGCCAATATCCTGACAAGCTGACCCAACAAATGGATGAGTACACAAACTAAATTTTATTTTCAGGCGAAGATATACAACCAACTTATTTTCTTCCTGTGCATAAGTCCAGTAATAAACATACTTACCTCAATGACAACTGTTCTGGGCAAAAATTGTCTCCAACGATAATCTAAATACATAATTACACATAAATGTATTCTTATATTCTGAACAGGAATACATTCTTTTATTTCCAAAGAAATACATTACCCTAATTCGTATATATTCTCTTTAAAATATTTTATATATTTTTTAATCTAAATGTAGTGATTTTATTTATGTTGTTCTAGGTCTAGCACATTTGAATTAGGATCTGTCTGCTAGTTTAATTAAGTGCCCTCTCATTATAGACTTCTGTGTACGCCACAGGGCTTCGTGAGAAATTACCGGATCATTGTTGTGGAGAAAGAATTCCTGCAGTTTTCAGTTAATGTAGATTTGTAGAAAGTTCCTTAAAGATATATTCCAAGGCATAAATTAATCATGCATTGAGAAAAGCACTCAATGTGCATTTTAAACAAAAAAAAGTTTTCAAATGCGGAATCATCTTTATTATATTTTAGGAACATTGTCAAGTATATATTTGCATCTGAATTATTATTTAGGTACAATAACGCCATGTTATATTGCATATGTGGAATAGCAATGAACACAGCAATGATTTTTATGTGAAGGGAATTAGGAGTAACACAACAAAATGTATAGAAATTGTGCCATTTTATACCAATATAAGGCAGAATCCATAGAGATTGCAGAAATCACACCTGCTGATTTCAATGACAACAATCAGCATGTTAGCACTTACAATTGCAGATTTAAAGTTATAGTCTTGAATCGAGGAGAGGAAAATATTGGATTAATGCATTCGGCTGAGCTACACCTACGAGTACATGTGCCTTGGAAGCATTTAACACTTTAGAAAGAACCGAGGTCTGGTGTGTTTGTCCCCCATTCATTATGCACTTTTCCATATAATAAAATTAAGAAAATTGCTGTCGCTCATTTTTTTAAAGAGGACAACTCCCTGGATTTGGATTTTATAGTGACCACAGTAACCAAGAGGTAATGAGCTGAAAAGAGACATGTCCAGTGGGACATATGAGACATGGAGCTCAGGGAATGGTTGGATGCACTCACACGTTTGTGTCTGCCAAATGTTGTCATGTATTCAATAAATCCTCGCAAAGATTTTAGATTGGCTGAATAATGATTAGTTATAAGTATGTAAAGTTCACCAGGACCAGAGATAAATTTAGGAAGTTGCTGAAATACCTAAAGAATATATAAAAAATAAACTAAGGTAAAAGCTGGAAGCAGATCGTGATACCTGAAATTAGACTTGTAATTCGATCCACATTAAACCTTTTAATAATGATCTGGACCTTTCCAAAAATTAAAGTCAAATGAAGAAAGGACAAGTCACACTGCCTAACAAGTGGTTGTAATTCATTTACAAACACCAACGCAATGTTTCAGCTGTGAAAGTATTGCATTTTTGTTCCTACATAAAACACCATCAATGAGCCTGGTCCTTAATTCATTTGTCTTTGATATGGAGTGTGGCCACTGTGGACATTTGAGCATCCATGACCACCCATGTATGGTTTCTATTTGAAAGTTAGATATTTTTGCCCCCCTAAAAAACATAACATACGAATATCTTGTACAATAGGTATTATAAAGTCACTTGCCTCTTATTGTAATTACATATTGTCTATACAATCAAAATTCAGAAAAATAACCAAATTTAGTTATAGAACAGTTGGTGATGTAATTTCTCTTTAATATACCATTCTGTCTTTTTTTTTTTTTTCAAAATTGAGTTCATGCCCACAGAATAGTTACATAAGCTTTAACAATTATTCATGTTGTATGGGTCAATTAATTGCATGTAAGAGAAAAGGTTTCTGGGACAAAATGATTCATGAGAATAGCTGCTAGTTATATCTTCATTATATGCATCCATCGGACTGTGCATGTTCATCATTTGTATTTACTCTAATTTGTTTAGATGGATTGAAAATATATATTTTTATCAAGGATATAAGTGTACTTTATGAATCATTATGCACATTATGTGATTAATCAAATGGAAGCTAATAGTTTTACAAATGGCTATTATATATTACCAATCAGGATTTTGATATGGTGGGTTCTTCCAGTGGTGTAATAAAAGTTGCTAAAATGCCCTATGAATGTAAGGATTTTTTGGTTCTCCATAGGTGGGGGCTAAAATTAAAATGAATGGAGGGCATTTAGTGGCCTGCCGGTCAGGGCTCTAATTGATAAGTCTTATCTCTTATCGCACAGCGTGTGTTTAATTTAGAAGTTTGCTTCTCATATTCTGTTAAAGCCTGCAGGAGCTTGCCGCAGTCTCACATATATGATTACAGTTCAATAACAGAGCAGCAGATAAGAACTTCTAAAGTGCACACACTGTGCTGTAAGATTAGTTTGAAACTGGATTTTTGTTTATGAGTCACATCCAAGTAAGGTGGAGGTAGGGCTGTGCCAGAATGGAGAAAAAAAGTTCAGCTCTTTTAACTTTAAATTTTAAATACACTAGACTTGTGCATAGTGAGAAACTTGTCCCAGTTGAACGATATTTCCCAAAACAGAACATTTTTCGGGACACCCAGATTTCTTCCAAATTTCACCTCAGTTCAGCAGAAATCCAGAACCGAAAAATTGAAGTAAAAATGGGACAATCAGTGTACCAAAATCTTGGTTCATGATTCAGGCACATTTTGGCTCAATGTTCAGGAATTCGACTGATCACCCAAATGACAACAAATCTGCAAGTCTAAAATTCACTTTCAACTAACATTGAATTCCTGACAATTTTCTCTTTAGTGAATAAACCTGTATGTTACGCAGTCCTAACCAAACCACCCCTGGATTAAACTTTTAAATGGCAGAAAATTGAGCAATCAGACTGCGGGGGCATGACCTCTACACCAAAAAAGCTTTAATAGGTTTAGAATGTCCCTTTAAGAGAATTATGTTGATATGGGAACAGCCTAATTTGTTTATGGTGAATATAAGAAGGGTATACTCTATATACACTGAAGACTATAGCAAGTACTACAACAAACATTATTAATATTAATATCATATATCATCTCATTGTATGATATCTAACTATGATCCATTTACAATCAGGTTGATAAATAGCTATGAGAGCTGTCAAGCTAAGCATTTTTCTTCTCAGAGTAAAGTAAATTCCAGGAGCAAGCCTTTCTTAATGGTGTAATTATTTTATTCTCCATTAAATGTCCATCCATACTTTCTATGATCTAAAGTACATTGTCACTTATTTTATAGATGTGGTGCAATGTTTATTAAGGCATGCTTTGCATGAAAAATTTATAATTGACATTTTCTTTGTTAAAACTCCCCCAGTGCATCAAATTTATGTCTTCTCGTTAAGTATACTGAGAATTCTTAAACTGAAATTAGAAGCTAATGTCATTAGAACAATCGAAAGCGTTCATTTTAATTTATCAGCCCATGGCAACCAGAAAAGCTCCCGCGACAATTTTTAACGTAATTTGTTACTTAAAAATAAAAGTCAGCACTTATGAATGACATTGTGATAATGATAACATTATAGATCCTGACAACAATGCACAATTCTATAAAGTCATAAACCTATAAGTGAAATTTTACTTGACTATAAATTAAAATTGACAAATCTTTTCCTATAAGACCCTACAATACTTGGCCAAGATCTTTTCCAAGTTAAGACGTAACCTTGCAAATAATATTGGCAGTATTTAGTTGTTCATTTGTTCTTGAGATGTCAGAAAAGATAATTGTCATATAAAATGCACCTTGAATTATTATTTCAATGTAGATTTATTGAAATTGTCATATCATATTGTTGCCCCTAATTTTTTTTCTGTTTCTATCCAACAGTGTTTATGCTACTGCTATATAATTTGTTTAAATATACAAAAGGATTAAGGAGAGAGCGCAAGTAACTTTTTTCTTTGGTTTTTACTATATGTATTGGAGCTGATGTGTACTGTGATGTCGTTGCTGCCACCCAGGAGTGATGGGAGTTAGTGCAGGACTTTTCTTTTTGTATTTGTATTAGTGACGAGAGCAATCTCTCCACATTGCATTGGAGGAACCTGGTTGCCCGCCTGCTCCCTTTAGACTATGGACCGGACTTTTAACATACTTTATTTTCCCTGCAGAAAGGCTTATTAATGCCTTTCTGCCAGGGCGTTCGGTAGATTTTATCTACCGAACAAAATACCAAAGGCACGACAGGAAGCTGGCGTGTGCCTTCAATTCACCTCCCTGAAGCTAGCGTGTGCCGTGTGCGGTTACACTTAGCGGCCACTAGGTGGCGGTGTTATGGAGCTCACCGGACGGCCAGCGGTGCTCAGCCCGGAATCAGTGCACTAAAAGCGGACACTTTTACGTGCAGGCACTGCTGAGCCTCCAGCCTTCCCTGCTTCTATTCCTGGATGTTTAGCCGAACGCTGGATTGATCGGGACTTTTTCTATGTGAAGGTTTTAACCCAGATAGCTATGCCATGGAGCCTATTAGTGTAATTAAAGACTTTGGCTCCATGGCAATTGAACTGTGTGAATAGGATCTGAGCGCTATTCGGTAGTTATGTTGTGGGGATATTTATGGGATAATAATAGTAACAGTGAGAATTGCCCACTAATTCAATTCTCAGATCCCAAAGAACGTTTATCGTGTTAAGTGAAAAGTATTTCATATAAATAATCACAATGTATAAAAATAGATTTTATTTATGATAACCAATAATTAACAAATAATATTATGTAACATGCATAACAATAATCAATGAATATCCAGTACAAAATTTTATGCAATACAAAGAAATGGGTATTACGTTTCAATGGCTAAACGGCATTATCTGTCAAGAATTCTGACGATTTATGAGGTATCCTTAACACAGACTTAAGTGAAACTTTTCACAGCGAAGAACAGAATTCCTCAGAGTGCAGCGTAAGGTCGTAAAGTTTAGCCGACAGTTAGAATAACCCTTTCAATGCTGGCTAGATCTCCTAGGTAGTTAAGATCTATTCTTATGTATTTTTAAATAAAATAACATTTAACCCAGTTCATTAGTCATTTTCTTAAAATCATCCAATAAGAGAATTTACCATTATATAAGCAGATTTTTAATTTGTCTAAAAGATATCTATCTTAATTTAGAGCAAATCAATACACCTGGATAAAAACAGCGGTATGCTAACACGTGATAATATCACATCAATATATAATTATTCTTAATTCCACCTGCAGAATGGAATGTTTATAACTATATATTCTTAGTTAACTAAGATTTCTTAATATGGAGATCTGACCGTGCTTTATCCAGTCATATATAATGCTATTAATACATTTTAATTAATTTAATTTAATTAAATTAAACCAGTATAATTACCAGTTGAGTAGATATTTCATCCGATTGGTAGTCTCTCTGCATGGAGGTGTTGGTTAGAAAGTCAGTAAATTCTAAGTGTTAGAGTTTTAGGAGTAGAGTGTTAGTCTCAGATGTTGTCCGAGTTGGAGTCCCCAAACTTCCAATTCCTCTCTCCTCTCCTTTGCATATCTTGCATCTGCCTTCTTCTTTCGTATATCCCTCTCTTCCCTTTGTCTTAACTTTTAAAGGGCCATACTCTCTGCACGTCATCAGTTGATAACCCAATAGAAGCACTAGAGGTGTGGTTATCTTCCAGATCGCAAATTAGTTATTTGGTCTGTAGAGGGCAGTCTTGTCCCACTAAACATACCTATCCAGGAAAGAGTTAACTTTTCCTGGTGACTATTTTGACGTCATTTTGGCCTATCTAGATAGTGGTCATAATTCAGATTTCAAAGGGTTTCTTAAATTTTGTCCAGACTTAGCGTCTGCAATTCCTGCCATAATTTCTGATATGACAGATCATGAACTAAGTTTACCCTTTTCCATACAATGGTACCTTATATATATAGACAGTTAAATTAAATTATTTAATCTTCTCTGTCACAATTGTCTGGGTTTAGATTTGATTATATTCTTCTTAGCATTAGACAGTCTGTCCAACCCCCTTCCTTATCACTTGTTTGTATATACTATGCATTCCTCAGCTCTGGGAAAGTGGTTAGCTTACAGATAGAAATATAGTGTCTTTCTGTTAACTTGAAATAACAAAATGGAGTCTGGTCTGTTCAGAGTGACTCAGAATATACACTTTTAGTTTCTATCATAGCACAAAATGTCTGCCGATATAAATACTCTGACATAACCCCCCTTTAGTGCATTTCATAGCCAAAATTAATTTAGCTTATGAATAAGCACTATAGAAGTTACCAGACATAGTGTGCAATCACATCATTTCTAACATAGGCCCGTGCGTGGAATGAACATTTTTGTATATATTTGTACCTGTAAGAGTTTTGAACTTTACACTTAGTACAATCAACCATAATATCATTATTACATAGTACATTGTTTTCATTTGAAAAATGTCTTTGGGAGTTACATATGGTATGGTCAATAAAAAGCAAATCTCCATACGTTCCGGATCAATTAAGAGAGGTATAGCGCTCCCCATCTCAAAGGCCAGATTTAATTGCATAGGCTCAATTGTCTTCTCCATCCACATTGGCAAGCATCGCATGAACAATATCCTTGGATACAAAATACAGAGGTATGCGTCCCCCTGCCAATTCGATCATTCCAGTTTGCACTTCGTCAAGAAAAGCAAGTGTGTGGAACAATATTGGGTCATGCAGAAATAGAAGTTCACGCTTAAATAAGTCATGACTTTGGTGCAACTCAGTGGATTTGGCAATTAATTCCGAATGCAAATTTGTTGTAACAACTGTGTCTTCCACAATAGTTAACACGTCTTGGAGAAGTGTTCTTTGCTGTTTTATCACCTGATGAATATCGTTAATGTGTTGCTTTAGCGCATAGATTTCCATATCCAGCTTTTGGACAGTAATAGAGTTGGCTGCAGACATTCCAGTTGCGACAACTGCACCGACAGTGGCACAAACTAATGCAACAATTATAGCGGTGAGGAACCTTTTGGGTCGGTTGCTCATCGGAATAGAACTGGATACAAATGGTTTCCGGGCTTGCTCCAAGATGTTTCGCACACGGTCCTGTGCTCTTTGGAGGTGCATCTGGTACCAAGTCTGTAACTCAGGAAGCTGCATCGATGAAATGTTGTATGCCTTCTCGATGGAAATCTTGGGGTCCAAGCTGACGAACACACGTCGGGTCAGGATCCTCTTCTCCGTTAAGATGAACCCTGGTGTCTCTTGAATCAGGATGCCGGAGGATGGTCCCATCTCTGCGATCGGGTCGGTCCGTAGCTCTTGGCACAGGAGCAGTACGATCCAGAAACACGCCACATCCTTCTTGGACATCTTTCGACAGTCACGGATCAGGAACTCGTTTCAGACTTATCTACTAATGATTCAAGGTTTGTTAAGCATACAAACTTATAACAGTGTGACATCACTTGGCCTAGGACAACACATTATTACGATTCATCAACATATGTATTCTGTCTAATTCTATTTTTATAACTTCATCCCTCACTACATTTATTACTGACTCTTCAGCAATATGCCTATAGCAGTTAAACAAGCTAGTAACCTGCTTAGAAAATGTAGTTATTGGATGGCAAGGAAATGGTTAATGACATGAACGTACATGAGATCATGGCACATCACAACATTTCACATCATACTATACCACGTGAATCAAGCATTCATCCAGGTTAGTCGTTCACCCTTCTGCATCCGAATCCACACCTATAATCCTTAATTGAGATTTAGGATGACAAGCACGCAACTGGTTAATGTGAACCCACTTTTCAATAAAATCACCATCCTTAGGAATTTTTATCTTGTACGCTACTGGGGAAATTTTGTCAATGATGACATATGGCCCTTTCCAAGAAGGTAAAAATTTCTTTTCCTTGACTTGATTTCGCGCAAAGTTATACAGATAGACTTGATCTGTGATCTCATATTCCTTTTTCGTGGTTTTTAGATCGTAATAGGTCTTAACCCCTGTCGCTGCTTTTTCTAGATTCTTTTGGGCAAAAGCAAACGCATGCTGTAAATGCTTGCGCAAATCTTCGATATACTGATGCGTAGTGGCAGCATTGATCAAGTTATGATCCGAAGTACGATATAGTAAATGCTGTGGTAAAACCATCTTTCTTCCTGTCATCAATTCAAAAGGTGACAATTTGGTAGCAGTGCTAGGTGTAGCTCTAATCGCCATTAAAACTAGGGGCAATTTAATGTCCCAGTCTTTACCAGACTCCTTAACATATTTCTTCAGAATATTAACGATAGACTGGTTATATCGCTCTACCCCCCCGCTAGACGCAGCGCGGTATGCAATATGTAGCTTTCGTTTAACACCTAGAATGTTCCACATCTTAGCCATTACTTCGCTGGTAAAATGACTACCTCTGTCTGACTCAATTCTTTGAGGCAGACCGAACCTGGAAAAGACATGGTTAATCAACAAAGTGGCGCACACGGTACTCGTGTTCTCTTTACAAGGCAAACATTCTATCCACTTTGTGTACATACATGTAACAGTTAACATGTATTTGTTACCTCTTGAAGATCTTGTTACAGGACCTATAAAGTCAATTTGAATATCAGACCAGGGTAATGACACCCCCCTCTTCTGAAGTGGTGCACGATGGGTTGGACCATGGGGTTGATATTGCGGACAAATCAAGCATCCCTGACAGTATGTCTTAACATCCCTTAACATGTGTGGCCAATATGCATAATCACGCAATATCTCATATGTGATCTTATCACCACGATGCCCAGATGTAGGTGCATCATGTGCGTGTTGGAGCATTAACCCTCTGTATACAGTTGGGACTACCCATTGTTGTATACCATGTTTAGAAGTTCTGACCAGTAACCCATCCATGATACTAAATTGGACTTTATATCTCATCAAGATTCGTAAATCTTCATTATCTTTGCAATCCACATCTGTGATGGGATTGGCAGTAGGGTCTTCTATATGTTTATAGAATATGCCTATGACGGGATCATTCTTTTGACTAGTAATCAGGTCCTCACTAGGAGCTTCTTGACTCCATTGCACGACGTTTAAGTCGGCATTATCTCTAGCCTGTCGTCTTGTTATGGCTTCAACATGAATTGAACCCATAAGATCATCAATGTTTAGGGTTTCACCATTGATGGCAGCTTGTTTTGCCAGTGAATCGGCTAAGTCATTACCATCCTTGTCAATACCTTCTATTTTAGAATGGCCTTTGGTTTTCTTCCAATATATGGATAAACCATTTTCCCTAACCAACTCATCGATTTTACAAAACAATTTCCCATGTTTAACAGGTTTGTTATTGCTTTTCAGCATTTGGTTACGTTTCCAGCTAGGCAGATATTCGACGAAACTGTTGCGAACATAGTTAGAATCAGTTATAATAACAAATTCTTTGATACCATATTCTATTGCCATTTGAATGGTCTTATATACTGCACAGAGTTCGGCTATCTGACTGCTTTTGGGACCAATATTGTATCCTATAGATACATTAGGATAATCACCTGTCCAGGCGATTCCGATACCTGCAACTAACTTCCTCAGCACCAACGTGGTGATATGAACAACCATCAATGTATACCCACGGTAGTGGTCGACAGTATTCCTCGTCATAAACTTTATAAGGAGATAGCAATTGCTCTTCTAGGAAGTCATCTCCGGTGTCATTATCATCCAGAGATGGAGCAGTACAGTCATGTAATTCTGCTAAACCTTGGGCAACTGGGCTTCTCTTATTATGTTTATAACGGACTTCTAACGGCCATCCCTGTAAGGATAGAGTCCATGCAGTAATCCGACTGTTAGAGAGATTACCGTCTCTAATTCTTTCACTCTGCAGATACTGTAGAGGTTGGTGAGCTGTTTCTACAATTATTTTCTCACCTTGGATATAGCTACGAAAATTTTGTAGTGCCCAGACAGTCGACAATAACGCCTTCTCACACGTGTTGAATTTAACTTCAACAGGTGACAAAGTCTTGCTAGCATATGCAATAACTTTGTTTAAACTGTCCTGCTTCTGATACAGAACAGTACTTATGCTTAAATCGGTATATCCTGTCTCCAGATAGAAGGGTTTACCCCCCTCTGGGTATGCTAAACAGGGTGCCTGAGTAAACTTCCTCCTCAGTTCACTTACCGCTTGGTCCTGAGGCTCCCCCCAGTTCCAGGTAGTTTCCTTTTTAAGCAGGTGTAAGAGTGGTTTAGTTATTTCTGCATAGTTATCTATAAACTTACGGGAGTAGTTAGTCATACCAAGGAACGATCTTAATTCCCTGATGTTTGAAGGTGTTTTAGCCTTTAGTACGGCTTCAACCTTCTTCCTCTGGGGGTTTAATCCTTCAGAAGTTACCTCATGTCCAAGGAAATTGACATGGGTGCGACACCATTGTGCCTTTTGTAAAGACAGTTTAATCCCTGCCTCTCTTAACTGAGTGAGAACATGTCTAATCTCTAACATATGCTTATCAAAGGAGGTGCTTTTCAGCAAGACATCGTCGACATATGATAACGTTCCTCTCTCGAGTGCGTCAGGCATAGCTTTATGCATGAACACAGCGAATTCATGACCAGAGTTTATATAACCGAAAGGCATACGGGTCCAGGTATACTGCTGCTTTCCAAATGTGAAGGCCAATTTGTATTGGTCTTCATTATGGACTGGTACAGTCCAATATCCCTGCGCACAGTCAATGGCAGTGAATATTTTGGATCCCTGCATTTGTACCAAACATTGGTCTATGTATGGCGTTGGCCAACCAGACATATAGACGCGTTTATTTAGCTGTCGTAAGTCAGCGCATAAACGCCATTGTCCATTAGGTTTCAGAATCCCCAAGATCGGATTATTATACGAACTGTGCACTGGACGTATAATGCCCCTTTCCTTTAAATTCTGAATGATGTCTTGTAGACCATCATATGACGCTAATGGGAGTCTATATTGTTTGATAAATACAGGTGGTAAATTTGGATCAGTTTGTATTCTGGCTACGTGGAGGTTAGTTAACCCACAGTCGTAGGAATCTTTGGCAAAAATATCTTGGAATTCCAAAAGGATTTCCTTTAGCTGTTGCCGCTCAGCATCGTTGGAGCAACCGTCAGCTAAAGATATTTGCTCTTCTAGCCTTTCCTGAAATCCTGGAAAGATTTCAGGCTGGCCTATCTCATAAGCTTCTTCAAGCCTAGAAGTTAGGTCAGTTCGGTGTTGACTTACCTTTTCTCTTTGGTCGTGATACTCTTGTGATTCCTGCTCATTGAGCGGATGATCGAAGGTGATAGATGCTTCTTCGATTTTACACGAGCCTTCTTCAACATTGAAGGGATACACAGATAGGATAGTGAATAATCCTTCTGGGGAGGAATGGAATATTTGATCGACAATTTCGTCCTCAGTTAAGTATTCTTCAGGGATGAGGCCTATAATTTGGTTTTGGAAACCAAATGTATAGTACTCAGCATCCAATGCTAGACCTAATAATGTTCCTTTTGGTAAAGTAACACTATTGGGTGTAACATTGTTGACCATGATATAGGTGGGATTCTTACCAATACTTACCATTGGTGTATGTGTTACCACCATCCCTAATTGTTGTATCCTGTTGGATAAACAGATTAGGGCATCAGAGTTTTCCAATCTCTGACCCTCCTTGACCTGTAGGGGTAAAAGAAAATTACTTGTCCCCTGTGGAATGGTTATGTCATCAGGAACTTGGATACTTACCGCATATGGGAGTATTTGTCCTGATTTCAGGGCGTTTTCCTCGTGTAGGTATCCACAAGGATTACCTTTTAACCTTGTCCACAAGTTGGAATTAATCAGGTCAAGGTGTATGGCAAAGCGATGTATGACATCATTGCCAACGTAAACCTGATAGCGAGGTTCGTCTATCACTAGGAATAAATGTTTAACTGTCTTATTTCCGATGGAAATAGATAGTAAACATTTTGCTATCACATTGTGACTCTCTGATTCGCCATCCAGGTTCTGGATCCACCTGTCATGTGGGGAAGCGTACCTGATCATTTTAGGATTAGCGATCTGCTTTAACAGATTTCTGCTAATATAGCTGTTCTCACTCTGTAAGTCCAGCTTTGCATTCCTACTTCTTCCTAAGTCATGTATTTGCATAGGAAAGAATAAATTGTTATTAACCCTTTCAATTCTGGCAAGGAATTGAGCATGACCTGCCAGATCTACAGATTCAACATAGTCCCTGTGGAGAGAAATGGTTAAAACATCACCTTCCAGAGAGACATTCTGGATCCTCTCTGGAGCAATTCTTATGGAATGCTCATCTACAGGTGCGATTGCATCATTCACCTGCAGGATAGTCACGTCAGGTGACTGACTATTCCTAAAATGTACCTCAATTGAGTCAGGTCTTTCTTCTATCACATGGCAGTTACGATCAGATTGTACATGTGATTTCTCATAGGTTATGGGAACCTTAGCTTGTGACCATACAATTCCATTCACACAGTCAATAATTGTGTTAAGTCTTCTGAGTATATCTATACCCAGAATCAGTCGGTCATAGGGGAGATCTACCACTATCACCGGGTGTCTAAAGGTTTTGTTACCTATTTTAAACTTTAACCAGGTATTGCCAATAACATGAAGGGCATTTCCTCCTACACTCAACAGAGCATTGGGGAAATCTCTTAGCTTCGGCTTATCCGTTGCTAAGTCCATTACCTGCTGGAAGTAGGTATTGGATAAGATAGTGGCTTGTGAACCAGTATCTATTAACCCTTTAAAAGGCTGGGGTAGCGAATCCTGTATTTCTACAGACATGTAGTACCTTCCTTCATGTTCTTCTAATTCACATAAGAATTTAGAATGTGTCAACATATTACTTGTTTTCCATACATTACCGGTCACAGCAGTAGTTTCTACCTGTACTGAGGAATGCTCAGTCTTACCCACAGGCCCATCCTTTTTAGGAATAACTTGAACTGTCAAGCGGGAACTAGTGGTCGGCATCTCATCAGTTAACCCTTTCAGGTCTGGATCCTGGAAACTAGTGGCTGCTGGGGCTACTTTAGCCTTTGGCTGAAATGAAAAAACAGAGGAACACGTTGCGCCTCCTTCACCCGGAAGTGAAGTGACGGGATAGGCAATAGGTTTCCTAACACAACTATTGTTTGTTTGACTATGAGTACCTGGAAAGGAAACAGGGTTAGGCATTACATCTACTGATAACCTAGCCTGTTTAGTCACAGTGGCTATTATTGCTGCGGCACCTGTTGTTGTTGCTGCGGTTGCACAGGTAGTTCTGCAATTGGAGCTATCCCTAAAAAAGGATTTCTGGCAAAGACTTCGTTAATCTTTGTCATTCCCTCCATTAATTTGCCCATCTGGTCTGTCAATTGACCAACCTGACGACGCAAATTATTTCCCCCATTGCCGTTTTGTCTTTGCCCATTAGAATTTGGCTGGGATGGCTGAGACTGTTGGGAGTTATTGGAAGCAGATTGGTTGTTTCTGTTTCCATATCTCCTATTTCCCTGAGGATTCCTTCTCCATTGGGAATTTCCTTGGTTCTTATTAACCCAGGGGCGTTTATTCCCATTGGCATTGGATTTTTCAGAGTTATTAGAGGAATTTGCAGAATTGCTTCTGGCGTTTTCCTGTTTCTGAGGTTTTGGTGTTTTCAAAACCTCGGAATAGGTCCTCTTTTTCTGTTGGGTTTCTAAACCTAACTGAATTTTAGTCTCTGACACCATTTTATCACCAGGTTTCTTAACCTTTGGCTGATTTTCGTCATGTGCATGGTGTATAGTGTACAATTTCATGCACTGACTGACTAGCCATTCTAATGGTAACTTACAATCGTAATCTCTTGCGAGATTCATTTGTATGTTTACCGGCATGGCATGAAAATACAGATCTTTGAAGTCTGTGCTTTCATACCTGGGTTTTCTTTGGGCCACGGAGTATGCATTTTTAAGAATTATTAAAAATTCTCTGGGGCTTTGATCTGGACGGCACTTTAAGTTATAAAGCGCCTTCTTTGCAGAGGCAATGGTTTTATACTTACCATATTCCATGATTATTTCATATTTCATCTTGGACCAGGACATTAACTGTATAGCTTGAAGACTTTCTAGATAAACACGGCACATTGAATCAAAGGTCCATGTAATGAACCATTTCTTATGAATGTCATCATACATGCCCAATGAATTCATTGCTCTATCATAATTTTCCAGATGTTCAGATATGTTTCCTGAACCTCTAGAAAATTGTGGGACAGTCTCTCTAAGGAATTTGATGACCTTTGGTGTTTCATAAACAGGCGTCGTTGATTTACGATCTCTGTTTCTGTGTTTGGGTAAACGTCTATGCGATCTGTCTGCTGAAGAGGAATTAGACCCGTACAACAGTGCAGATGGCATATCAGTTACATGGCCTTCAGAGTGGATAGTGCAACCACTTTCACTCCCATCACTCTGAGCTTCTTGTTCACTGTCACAACTCTGATCTGCATCAGAATTCTGCCAGTGTACAGAACCATGTCTGTTTTCATTCCTATCACCTTGAATTGGACTCTCCCTCTCAAGTTTGGCCAAGACAGCTTTTTCAAACTGTTCTGCCCAAGATTGCCAAGGTGGCTTGGTAATGTCATGAGATGGGGAATCTTGTTCCACAGGTGATTTTTTAGAATTACTCACACCTTTACTTACAGACTGTTTTATGAAAACCTGGTTTGGTGTGGGAAAATCATAATAAGGAGGGGATTTACAGATAGTCTTTTCTTGCATTTTTGTGCAACTTTTTGGCACAGAATGATGACTACCAACCTCACTGTCTAATTTCTGACTCTCCTTTTCATACTCATCCAATTGCATTTTAAGCTGATTTATTTCCTGTGCATATTTATCCATCAAAGCTTTCATTTCTTTTTCATGATCAGCCTGACGAGTTTTATGCTCAGCAAGTAAATCTTGGTATTTCCCATTTTGAATGCCCAAATCGTCACTGTACGTGTCCAATTTGGCATTCAATGACTTGTTTTCATCACACACCTTAAGAAGTGCTGTCATAAAGAAAGGCCAAGAGTGTATTATGAACGCCATTTTCCTTTCTATGTTCTTTTGTTCAGCAATTTCTTTAAGATATATGATGATGTGTTCATCAGTTAGAATGGTGTGTTTAGCTTCCCATTCTATGCTTTTCAACCAAACCTCATAGGTTGCATCATTTTTCATATGTTTATGAATATGAACTAGAGCATGTTTTCTTAGGTCTTCAATTATTTCAGTATTATCTGTTACAGATTTATCACTGCCACTGGCCATTTTTATTTTTATTTTATTGATTAATCTCAATACAAAACTCTTTTCTATATTAAGATTAAATTGCATGAATTACACCAATATTATTATTATATATGAAATACAATGTCAACTTAAACGATCTCAGCACCGTGCCTCCAATATGTGGGGATATTTATGGGATAATAATAGTAACAGTGAGAATTGCCCACTAATTCAATTCTCAGATCCCAAAGAACGTTTATCGTGTTAAGTGAAAAGTATTTCATATAAATAATCACAATGTATAAAAATAGATTTTATTTATGATAACCAATAATTAACAAATAATATTATGTAACATGCATAACAATAATCAATGAATATCCAGTACAAAATTTTATGCAATACAAAGAAATGGGTATTACGTTTCAATGGCTAAACGGCATTATCTGTCAAGCATTCTGACGATTTATGAGGTATCCTTAACACAGACTTAAGTGAAACTTTTCACAGCGAAGAACAGAATTCCTCAGAGTGCAGCGTAAGGTCATAAAGTTTAGCCGACAGTTAGAATAACCCTTTCAATGCTGGCTAGATCTCCTAGGTAGTTAAGATCTATTCTTATGTATTTTTAAATAAAATAACATTTAACCCAGTTCATTAGTCATTTTCTTAAAATCATCCAATAAGAGAATTTACCATTATATAAGCAGATTTTTAATTTGTCTAAAAGATATCTATCTTAATTTAGAGCAAATCAATACACCTGGATAAAAACAGCGGTATGCTAACACGTGATAATATCACATCAATATATAATTATTCTTAATTCCACCTGCAGAATGGAATGTTTATAACTATATATTCTTAGTTAACTAAGATTTCTTAATATGGAGATCTGACCGTGCTTTATCCAGTCATATATAATGCTATTAATACATTTTAATTAATTTAATTTAATTAAATTAAACCAGTATAATTACCAGTTGAGTAGATATTTCATCCGATTGGTAGTCTCTCTGCATGGAGGTGTTGGTTAGAAAGTCAGTAAATTCTAAGTGTTAGAGTTTTAGGAGTAGAGTGTTAGTCTCAGATGTTGTCCGAGTTGGAGTCCCCAAACTTCCAATTCCTCTCTCCTCTCCTTTGCATATCTTGCATCTGCCTTCTTCTTTCGTATATCCCTCTCTTCCCTTTGTCTTAACTTTTAAAGGGCCATACTCTCTGCACGTCATCAGTTGATAACCCAATAGAAGCACTAGAGGTGTGGTTATCTTCCAGATCGCAAATTAGTTATTTGGTCTGTAGAGGGCAGTCTTGTCCCACTAAACATACCTATCCAGGAAAGAGTTAACTTTTCCTGGTGACTATTTTGACGTCATTTTGGCCTATCTAGATAGTGGTCATAATTCAGATTTCAAAGGGTTTCTTAAATTTTGTCCAGACTTAGCGTCTGCAATTCCTGCCATAATTTCTGATATGACAGATCATGAACTAAGTTTACCCTTTTCCATACAATGGTACCTTATATATATAGACAGTTAAATTAAATTATTTAATCTTCTCTGTCACAATTGTCTGGGTTTAGATTTGATTATATTCTTCTTAGCATTAGACAGTCTGTCCAACCCCCTTCCTTATCACTTGTTTGTATATACTATGCATTCCTCAGCTCTGGGAAAGTGGTTAGCTTACAGATAGAAATATAGTGTCTTTCTGATAACTTGAAATAACAAAATGGAGTCTGGTCTGTTCAGAGTGACTCAGAATATACACTTTTAGTTTCTATCATAGCACAAAATGTCTGCCGATATAAATACTCTGACAATGTGCGCTCAGATCCCAGCTATCTGGGGATATGTGACATGTCTGTATTTTATGTATTAAATGTAACTTTGTATATTTTAAAGTATTTTACTGTCTTTGTGTCCCCACGTGTATAATGGCGATTTGCCTCTGTCCTGGGAGATAATTGGGTTACTTCCCAATTATCTCCAGGATAGACGGAGGGAAATTAGAATGCATTGTGGGGATGTTTTACTTCTGTGTGTCTGAATGTGACACATGTTTGTCTGTGTTACAGTCTCCCATCTGGTCCCCTAGGGGAGTGTCCACCAGGTGGGAGACCTGCATAAATACTGGGCAGGTAGCCCTTAATAAACCAGACCA
>OW240914.1:338832369-339002821 GCA_933207985.1 Pelobates cultripes | reverse complement strand
GGGGCACCACATGTTTCCCACTAACAATCCTGCTGCCATCTGTGGGGATATTTATGGGATAATAATAGTAAACAGTTGAGAATTGCCCACTAATTCAATTCTCAGATCCCAAAGAACGTTTATCGTGTTAAGTGGAATGTATTTCATATAATTAATCACAATGTATAAAAATAGATTTTATTTATGATAACCAATAATTAATAATAACATGTAACATGCATGACAATAATCAATGAATATTCAGTATAAATTGGTATGCAATACAAAGAAATGGGTATTACGTTACAATGGCTAAATAGCATTTCCTGTCAAGAATTATTTATGACTATCTTTAACACAGGCTGAAAGTGAAACTTTTCACAGGGAAGAACAGAATTCCTCAGAGTGCAGCATAAGGTCGTAAGGTTTAGCCGACAGTTAGAATAACCCTTTCAATGCTGGCTAGATCTCCTAGGTAGTTAAGATCTATTCTTATGTAATTTTAAATAAAATAACATTTAAACCAGTTCACTAGTCATTTTCTTAAAATCATCCAATAAGATAATTTACTACATTATATAAGCAGATTTTTAATTTGTCTAAAAGATATCTATCTTAATTTAGAGCAAATCAATACACCTGGATAAAAACAGCGGTATGCTAACACGTGATAATATCACATCAATATATAATTATTCTTAATTCCACCCGCAGAATGGAATGTTTATAACTATATATTCTTAGTTAACTAAGATTTCTTAATATGGAGATCTGACCGTGCTTTATCCAGTCATATATAATGCTATTAATACATTTTAATTAATTTAATTTAATTAAATTAAACCAGTATAATTACCAGTTGAGTAGATATTTCATCCGATTGGTAGTCTCTCTGCATGGAGGTGTTGGTTAGAAAGTCAGTAAATTCTAAGTGTTAGAGTTTTAGGAGTAGAGTGTTAGTCTCAGATGTTGTCCGAGTTGGAGTCCCCAAACTTCCAATTCCTCTCTCCTCTCCTTTGCATATCTTGCATCTGCCTTCTTCTTTCGTATATCCCTCTCTTCCCTTTGTCTTAACTTTTAAAGGGCCATACTCTCTGCACGTCATCAGTTGATAACCCAATAGAAGCACTAGAGGTGTGGTTATCTTCCAGATCGCAAATTAGTTATTTGGTCTGTAGAGGGCAGTCTTGTCCCACTAAACATACCTATCCAGGAAAGAGTTAACTTTTCCTGGTGACTATTTTGACGTCATTTTGGCCTATCTAGATAGTGGTCATAATTCAGATTTCAAAGGGTTTCTTAAAGTTTGTCCAGACTTAGCGTCTGCAATTCCTGCCATAATTTCTGATATGACAGATCATGAACTAAGTTTACCCTTTTCCATACAATGGTACCTTATATATATAGACAGTTAAATATTAAATTATTTAATCTTCTCTGTCACAATTGTCTGGGTTTAGATTTGATTATATTCTTTTAGCATTAGACAGTCTGTCCAACCCCCTTCCTTATCACTTGTTTGTATATACTATGCATTCCTCAGCTCTGGGAAAGTGGTTAGCTTACAGATAGAAATATAGTGTCTTTCTGTTAACTTGAAATAACAAAATGGAGTCTGATCTGTTCAGAGTGACTCAGAATATACACTTTTAGTTTCTATCATAGCACAAAATGTCTGCCGATATAAATACTCTGACATAACCCCCCTTTAGTGCATTTCATAGCCAAAATTAATTTAGCTTATGAATAAGCACTATAGAAGTTACCAGACATAGTGTGCAATCACATCATTTCTAACATAGGCCCGTGCGTGGAATGAACATTTTTGTATATATTTGTACCTGTAAGAGTTTTGAACTTTACACTTAGTACAATCAACCATAATATCATTATTACATAGTACATTGTTTTCATTTGAAAAATGTCTTTGGGAGTTACATATGGTATGGTCAATAAAAAGCAAATCTCCATACGTTCCGGATCAATTAAGAGAGGTATAGCGCTCCCCATCTCAAAGGCCAGATTTAATTGCATAGGCTCAATTGTCTTTCCATCCACATTGGCAAGCATCGCATGAACAATATCCTTGGATACAAAGTACAGAGGTATGCGTCCCCCTGCCAATTCGATCATTCCAGTTTGCACTTCGTCAAGAAAAGCAAGTGTGTGGAACAATATTGGGTCATGCAGAAATAGAAGTTCACGCTTAAATAAGTCATGACTTTGGTGCAACTCAGTGGATTTGGCAATTAACTCCAAATGCAAATTTGTTGTAACAACTGTGTCTTCCACAATAGTTAACACGTCTTGGAGAAGTGTTCTTTGCTGTTTTATCACCTGATGAATATCGTTAATGTGTTACTTTAGCGCATAGATTTCCATATCCAGCTTTTGGACAGTAATAGAGTTGGCTGCAGACATTCCAGTTGCGACAACTGCACCGACAGTGGCACAAACTAATGCAACAATTATAGCGGTGAGGAACCTTTTGGGTCGGTTGCTCATCGGAATAGAACTGGATACAAATGGTTTCCGGGCTTGCTCCAAGATATTTCGCACACGGTCCTGTGCTCTTTGGAGGTGCATCTGGTACCAAGTCTGTAACTCAGGAAGCTGCATCGATGAAATGTTGTATGCCTTCTCGATGGAAATCTTGGGGTCCAAGCTGACGAACACACGTCGGGTCAGGATCCTCTTCTCTGTTAAGATGAACCCTGGTGTCTCTTGAATCAGGATGCCGGAGGATGGTCCCATCTCTGCGATCGGGTCGGTCCGTAGCTCTTGGCACAGGAGCAGTACGATCCAGAAACACGCCACATCCTTCTTGGACATCCTTCGACAGTCACGGATCAGGAACTCGTTTCAGACTTATCTACTAATGATTCAAGGTTTGTTAAGCATACAAACTTATAACAGTGTGACATCACTTGGCCTAGGACAACACATTATTACGATTCATCAACATATGTATTCTGTCTAATTCTATTTTTATAACTTCATCCCTCACTACATTTATTACTGACTCTTCAGCAATATGCCTATAGCAGTTAAACAAGCTAGTAACCTGCTTAGAAAATGTAGTTATTGGATGGCAAGGAAATGGTTAATGACATGAACGTACATGAGATCATGGCACATCACAACATTTCACATCATACTATACCACGTGAATCAAGCATTCATCCAGGTTAGTCGTTCACCCTTCTGCGTCTGAATCCACACCTATAATCCTTAATTGAGATTTAGGATGACAAGCACGCAACTGGTTAATGTGAACCCACTTTTCAATAAAATCACCATCCTTAGGAATTTTTATCTTGTACGCTACTGGGGAAATTTTGTCAATGATGACATATGGCCCTTTCCAAGAAGGTAAAAATTTCTTTTCCTTGACTTGATTTCGCGCAAAGTTATACAGATAGACTTGATCTGTGATCTCATATTCCTTTTTCGTGGTTTTTAAATCGTAATAGGTCTTAACCCCTGTCGCTGCTTTTTCTAGATTCTTTTGGGCAAAAGCAAACGCATGCTGTAAATGCTTGCGCAAATCTTCGATATACTGATGCGTAGTGGCAGCATTGATCAAGTTATGATCCGAAGTACGATATAGTAAATGCTGTGGTAAAACCATCTTTCTTCCTGTCATCAATTCAAAAGGTGACAATTTGGTAGCAGTGCTAGGTGTAGCTCTAATCGCCATTAAAACTAGGGGCAATTTAATGTCCCAGTCTTTACCAGACTCCTTAACATATTTCTTCAGAATATTAACGATAGACTGGTTATATCGCTCTACCCCCCCGCTAGACGCAGCGCGGTATGCAATATGTAGCTTTCGTTTAACACCTAGAATGTTCCACATCTTAGCCATTACTTCGCTGGTAAAATGACTACCTCTGTCTGACTCAATTCTTTGAGGCAGACCGAACCTGGAAAAGACATGGTTAATCAACAAAGTGGCGCACACGGTACTCGTGTTCTCTTTACAAGGCAAACATTCTATCCACTTTGTGTACATACATGTAACAGTTAACATGTATTTGTTACCTCTTGAAGATCTTGTTACAGGACCTATAAAGTCAATTTGAATATCAGACCAGGGTAATGACACCCCCCTCTTCTGAAGTGGTGCACGATGGGTTGGACCATGGGGTTGATATTGCGGACAAATCAAGCATCCCTGACAGTATGTCTTAACATCCCTCAACATGTGTGGCCAATATGCATAATCACGCAATATCTCATATGTGATCTTATCACCACGATGCCCAGATGTAGGTGCATCATGTGCGTGTTGGAGCATTAACCCTCTGTATACAGTTGGGACTACCCATTGTTGTATACCATGTTTAGAAGTTCTGACCAGTAACCCATCCATGATACTAAATTGGACTTTATATCTCATCAAGATTCGTAAATCTTCATTATCTTTGCAATCCACATCTGTGATGGGATTGGCAGTAGGGTCTTCTATATGTTTATAGAATATACCTATGACGGGATCGTTCTTTTGACTAGTAATTAGGTCCTCACTAGGAGCTTCTTGACTCCATTGCACGACATTTAAGTCGGCATTATCTCTAGCCTGTCGTCTTGTTATGGCTTCAACATGAATTGAACCCATAAGATCATCAATGTTTAGGGTTTCACCATTGATGGCAGCTTGTTTTGCCAGTGAATCGGCTAAGTCATTACCATCCTTGTCAATACCTTCTATTTTAGAATGGCCTTTGGTTTTCTTCCAATATATGGATAAACCATTTTCCCTAACCAACTCATCGATTTTACAAAACAATTTCCCATGTTTAACAGGTTTGTTATTGCTTTTCAGCATTTGGTTACGTTTCCAGCTAGGCAGATATTCGACGAAACTGTTGCGAACATAGTTAGAATCAGTTATAATAACAAATTCTTTGATACCATATTCTATTGCCATTTGAATGGTCTTATATACTGCACAGAGTTCGGCTATCTGACTGCTTTTGGGACCAATATTGTATCCTATAGATACATTAGGATAATCACCTGTCCAGGCGATTCCGATACCTGCAACTAACTTCCGGTAGTGGTCGACAGTATTCCTCGTCATAAACTTTATAAGGAGATAGCAATTGCTCTTCTAGGAAGTCATCTCCGGTGTCATTATCATCCAGAGATGGAGCAGTACAGTCATGTAATTCTGCTAAACCTTGGGCAACTGGGCTTCTCTTATTATGTTTATAACGGACTTCTAACGGCCATCCCTGTAAGGATAGAGTCCATGCAGTAATCCGACTGTTAGAGAGATTACCGTCTCTAATTCTTTCACTCTGCAGATACTGTAGAGGTTGGTGAGCTGTTTCTACAATTATTTTCTCACCTTGGATATAGCTACGAAAATTTTGTAGTGCCCAGACAGTCGACAATAACGCCTTCTCACACGTGTTGAATTTAACTTCAACAGGTGACAAAGTCTTGCTAGCATATGCAATAACTTTGTTTAAACTGTCCTGCTTCTGATACAGAACAGCACTTATGCTTAAATCGGTATATCCTGTCTCCAGATAGAAGGGTTTACCCCCCTCTGGGTATGCTAAACAGGGTGCCTGAGTAAACTTCCTCCTCAGTTCACTTACCGCTTGGTCCTGAGGCTCCCCCCAGTTCCAGGTAGTTTCCTTTTTAAGCAGGTGTAAGAGTGGTTTAGTTATTTCTGCATAGTTATCTATAAACTTACGGGAGTAGTTAGTCATACCAAGGAACGATCTTAATTCCCTGATGTTTGAAGGTGTTTTAGCCTTTAGTACGGCTTCAACCTTCTTCCTCTGGGGGTTTAATCCTTCAGAAGTTACCTCATGTCCAAGGAAATTGACATGGGTGCGACACCATTGTGCCTTTTGTAAAGACAGTTTAATCCCTGCCTCTCTTAACTGAGTGAGAACATGTCTAATCTCTAACATATGCTTATCAAAGGAGGTGCTTTTCAGCAAGACATCGTCGACATATGATAACGTTCCTCTCTCGAGTGCGTCAGGCATAGCTTTATGCATGAACACAGCGAATTCATGACCAGAGTTTATATAACCGAAAGGCATACGGGTCCAGGTATACTGCTGCTTTCCAAATGTGAAGGCCAATTTGTATTGGTCTTCATTATGGACTGGTACAGTCCAATATCCCTGCGCACAGTCAATGGCAGTGAATATTTTGGATCCCTGCATTTGTACCAAACATTGGTCTATGTATGGCGTTGGCCAACCAGACATATAGACGCGTTTATTTAGCTGTCGTAAGTCAGCGCATAAACGCCATTGTCCATTAGGTTTCAGAATCCCCAAGATCGGATTATTATACGAACTGTGCACTGGACGTATAATGCCCCTTTCCTTTAAATTCTGAATGATGTCTTGTAGACCATCATATGACGCTAATGGGAGTCTATATTGTTTGATAAATACAGGTGGTAAATTTGGATCAGTTTGTATTCTGGCTACGTGGAGGTTAGTTAACCCACAGTCGTAGGAATCTTTGGCAAAAATATCTTGGAATTCCAAAAGGATTTCCTTTAGCTGCTGTCGCTCAGCATCGTTGGAGCAACCGTCAGCTAAAGATATTTGCTCTTCTAGCCTTTCCTGAAATCCTGGAAAGATTTCAGGCTGGCCTATCTCATAAGCTTCTTCAAGCCTAGAAGTTAGGTCAGTTCGGTGTTGACTTACCTTTTCTCTTTGGTCGTGATACTCTTGTGATTCCTGCTCATTGAGCGGATGATCGAAGGTGATAGATGCTTCTTCGATTTTACACGAGCCTTCTTCAACATTGAAGGGATACACAGATAGGATAGTGAATAATCCTTCTGGGGAGGAATGGAATATTTGATCGACAATTTCGTCCTCAGTTAAGTATTCTTCAGGGATGAGGCCTATAATTTGGTTTTGGAAACCAAATGTATAGTACTCAGCATCCAATGCTAGACCTAATAATGTTCCTTTTGGTAAAGTAACACTATTGGGTGTAACATTGTTGACCATAATATAGGTGGGATTCTTACCAATACTTACCATTGGTGTATGTGTTACCACCATCCCTAATTGTTGTATCCTGTTGGATAAACAGATTAGGGCATCAGAGTTTTCCAATCTCTGACTCTCCTTGACCTGTAGGGGTAAAAGAAAATTACTTGTCCCCTGTGGAATGGTTATGTCATCAGGAACTTGGATACTTACCGCATATGGGAGTATTTGTCCTGATTTCAGGGCGTTTTCCTCGTGTAGGTATCCACAAGGATTACATTTTAACCTTGTCCACAAGTTGGAATTAATCAGGTCAAGGTGTAGGGCAAAGCGATGTATGACATCATTGCCAACGTAAACCTGATAGCGAGGTTCGTCTATCACTAGGAATAAATGTTTAACTGTCTTATTTCCGATGGAAATAGATAGTAAACATTTTGCTATCACATTGTGACTCTCTGATTCGCCATCCAGGTTCTGGATCCACCTGTCATGTGGGGAAGCGTACCTGATCATTTTAGGATTAGCGATCTGCTTTAACAGACTTCTGCTAATATAGCTGTTCTCACTCTGTAAGTCCAGCTTTGCATTCCTACTTCTTCCTAAGTCATGTATTTGCATAGGAAAGAATAAATTGTTATTAACCCTTTCAATTCTGGCAAGGAATTGAGCATGACCTGTCAGATCTACAGATTCAACATAGTCCCTGTGGAGAGAAATGGTTAAAACATCACCTTCCAGAGAGACATTCTGGATCCTCTCTGGAGCAATTCTTATGGAATGCTCATCTACAGGTGCGATTGCATCATTCACCTGCAGGATAGTCACGTCAGGTGACTGACTATTCCTAAAATGTACCTCAATTGAGTCAGGTCTTTCTTCTATCACATGGCAGTTACGATCAGATTGTACATGTGATTTCTCATAGGTTATGGGAACCTTAGCTTGGGACCATACAATTCCATTCACACAGTCAATAATTGTGTTAAGTCTTCTGAGTATATCTATACCCAGAATCAGTCGGTCATAGGGGAGATCTACCACTATCACCGGGTGTCTAAAGGTTTTGTTACCTATTTTAAACTTTAACCAGGTATTGCCAATAACATGAAGGGCGTTTCCTCCTACACTCAACAGAGCATTGGGGAAATCTCTTAGCTTCGGCTTATCCGTTGCTAAGTCCATTACCTGCTGGAAGTAGGTATTGGATAAGATAGTGGCTTGTGAACCAGTATCTATTAACCCTTTAAAAGGCTGGGGTAGCGAATCCTGTATTTCTACAGACATGTAGTACCTTCCTTCATGTTCTTCTAATTCACATAAGAATTTAGAATGTGTCAACATATTACTTGTTTTCCATACATTACCGGTCACAGCAGTAGTTTCTACCTGTACTGAGGAATGCTCAGTTTTACCCACAGGCCCATCCTTTTTAGGAATAACTTGAACTGTCAAGCGGGAACTAGTGGTCGGCATCTCATCAGTTAACCCTTTCAGGTCTGGATCCTGGAAACTAGTGGCTGCTGGGGCTACTTTAGCCTTTGGCTGAAATGAAAAAACAGAGGAACACGTTGCGCCTCCTTCACCCGGAAGTGAAGTGACGGGATAGGCAATAGGTTTCCTAACACAACTATTGTTTGTTTGACTATGAGTACCTGGAAAGGAAACAGGGTTAGGCATTACATCTACTGATAACCTAGCCTGTTTAGTCACAGTGGCTATTATTGCTGCGGCACCTGTTGTTGTTGCTGCGGTTGCACAGGTAGTTCTGCAATTGGAGCTATCCCTAAAAAAGGATTTGTGGCAAAGACTTGGTTAATCTTTGTCATTCCCTCCATTAATTTGCCCATCTGGTCTGTCAATTGACCAACCTGACGACGCAAATTATTTCCCCCATTGCTGTTTTGTCTTTGCCCATTAGAATTTGGTTGGGATGGCTGAGACTGTTGGGAGTTATTGGAAGCAGATTGGTTGTTTCTGTTTCCATATCTCCTATTTCCCTGAGGATTCCTTCTCCATTGGGAATTTCCTTGGTTCTTATTAACCCAGGAGCGTTTATTCCCATTGGCTTTGGATCTTTCAGAGTTATTTTCAGAGGAATTTGCAGAATTGCTTCTGGCGTTTTCCTGTTTCTGAGGTTTTGGTGTTTACAACACCTCGGAATAGGTACTCTTTTTCTGTTGGGTTTCTAAACCTAACTGAATTTTAGTCTCTGACACCATTTTATCACCAGGTTTCTTAACCTTTGGCTGATTTTCGTCATGTGCATGGTGTATAGTGTACAATTTCATGCACTGACTGACTAGCCATTCTAATGGTAACTTACAATCGTAATCTCTTGCGAGATTCATTTGTATGTTTACTGGCATGGCATGAAAATATAGATCTTTGAAGTCTGTGCTTTCATACCTGGGTTTTCTTTGGGCCACGGAGTATGCATTTTTAAGAATTATTAAAAATTCTCTGGGGCTTTGATCTGGACGGCACTTTAAGTTATAAAGCGCCTTCTTTGCAGAGGCAATAGTTTTATACTTACCATATTCCATGATTATTTCATATTTCATCTTGGACCAGGACATTAACTGTATAGCTTGAAGACTTTCTAGATAAACACGACACATTGAATCAAAGGTCCATGTAATGAACCATTTCATATGAATGTCATCATACATGCCCAATGAATTCATTGCTCTATCATAATTTTCCAGATGTTTAGATATGTTTCCTGAACCTCTAGAAAATTGTGGGACAGTCTCTCTAAGGAATTTGATGACCTTTGGTGTTTCATAAACAGGCGTCGTTGATTTACGATCTCTGTTTCTGTGTTTGGGTAAACGTCTATGCGATCTGTCTGCTGAAGAGGAATTAGACCCGTACAACAGTGCAGATGGCATATCAGTTACATGGCCTTCAGAGTGGACAGTGCAATCACTTTCACTCCCATCACTCTGAGCTTCTTGTTCACTGTCACAACTCTGATCTGCATCAGAATTCTGCCAGTGTACAGAACCATGTCTGTTTTCATTCCTATCACCTTGAATTGGACTCTCCCTCTCAAGTTTGGCCAAGACAGCTTTTTCAAACTGTTCTGCCCAAGATTGCCAAGGTGGCTTGGTAATGTCATGAGATGGGGAATCTTGTTCCACAGGTGATTTTTTAGAATTACTCACACCTTTACTTACAGACTGTTTTATGAAAACCTGGTTTGGTGTGGGAAAATCATAATAAGGAGGGGATTTACAGATAGTCTTTTCTTGCATTTTTGTGCAACTTTTTGGCACAGAATGATGACTACCAACCTCACTGTCTAATTTCTGACTCTCCTTTTCATACTCATCCAATTGCATTTTAAGCTGATTTATTTCCTGTGCATATTTATCCGTCAAAGCTTTCATTTCTTTTTCATGATCAGCCTGACGAGTTTTATGCTCAGCAAGTAAATCTTGGTATTTCCCATTTTGAATGCCCAAATCGTCACTGTACGTGTCCAATTTGGCATTCAATGACTTGTTTTCATCACACACCTTAAGAAGTGCTGTCATAAAGAAAGGCCAAGAGTGTATTATGAACGCCATTTTCCTTTCTATGTTCTTTTGTTCAGCAATTTCTTTAAGATATATGATGATGTGTTCATCAGTTAGAATGGTGTGTTTAGCTTCCCATTCTATGCTTTTCAACCAAACCTCATAGGTTGCATCATTTTTCATATGTTTATGAATATGAACTAGAGCATGTTTTCTTAGGTCTTCAATTATTTCAGTATTATCTGTTACAGATTTATCACTGCCACTGGCCATTTTTATTTTTATTTTATTGATTAATCTCAATACAAAGCTCTTTTCTATATTAAGATTAAATTGCATGAATTACACCAATATTATTATTATATATGAAATACAATGTCAACTTAAACGATCTCAGCACCGTGCCTCCAATATGTGGGGATATTTATGGGATAATAATAGTAACAGTGAGAATTGCCCACTAATTCAATTCTCAGATCCCAAAGAACGTTTATCGTGTTAAGTGAAAAGTATTTCATATAAATAATCACAATGTATAAAAATAGATTTTATTTATGATAACCAATAATTAACAAATAATATTATGTAACATGCATAACAATAATCAATGAATATCCAGTACAAAATTTTATGCAATACAAAGAAATGGGTATTACGTTTCAATGGCTAAACGGCATTATCTGTCAAGAATTCTGACGATTTATGAGGTATCCTTAACACAGACTTAAGTGAAACTTTTCACAGCGAAGAACAGAATTCCTCAGAGTGCAGCGTAAGGTCATAAAGTTTAGCAGACAGTTAGAATAACCCTTTCAATGCTGGCTAGATCTCCTAGGTAGTTAAGATCTATTCTTATGTATTTTTAAATAAAATAACATTTAACCCAGTTCATTAGTCATTTTCTTAAAATCATCCAATAAGAGAATTTACCATTATATAAGCAGATTTTTAATTTGTCTAAAAGATATCTATCTTAATTTAGAGCAAATCAATACACCTGGATAAAACAGCGGTATGCTAACACGTGATAATATCACATCAATATATAATTATTCTTAATTCCACCTGCAGAATGGAATGTTTATAACTATATATTCTTAGTTAACTAAGATTTCTTAATATGGAGAATCTGACCGTGCTTTATCCAGTCATATATAATGCTATTAATACATTTTAATTAATTTAATTTAATTAAATTAAACCAGTATAATTACCAGTTGAGTAGATATTTCATCCGATTGGTAGTCTCTCTGCATGGAGGTGTTGGTTAGAAAGTCAGTAAATTCTAAGTGTTAGAGTTTTAGGAGTAGAGTGTTAGTCTCAGATGTTGTCCGAGTTGGAGTCCCCAAACTTCCAATTCCTCTCTCCTCTCCTTTGCATATCTTGCATCTGCCTTCTTCTTTCGTATATCCCTCTCTTCCCTTTGTCTTAACTTTTAAAGGGCCATACTCTCTGCACGTCATCAGTTGATAACCCAATAGAAGCACTAGAGGTGTGGTTATCTTCCAGATCGCAAATTAGTTATTTGGTCTGTAGAGGGCAGTCTTGTCCCACTAAACATACCTATCCAGGAAAGAGTTAACTTTTCCTGGTGACTATTTTGACGTCATTTTGGCCTATCTAGATAGTGGTCATAATTCAGATTTCAAAGGGTTTCTTAAATTTTGTCCAGACTTAGCGTCTGCAATTCCTGCCATAATTTCTGATATGACAGATCATGAACTAAGTTTACCCTTTTCCATACAATGGTACCTTATATATATAGACAGTTAAATTAAATTATTTAATCTTCTCTGTCACAATTGTCTGGGTTTAGATTTGATTATATTCTTCTTAGCATTAGACAGTCTGTCCAACCCCCTTCCTTATCACTTGTTTGTATATACTATGCATTCCTCAGCTCTGGGAAAGTGGTTAGCTTACAGATAGAAATATAGTGTCTTTCTGATAACTTGAAATAACAAAATGGAGTCTGGTCTGTTCAGAGTGACTCAGAATATACACTTTTAGTTTCTATCATAGCACAAAATGTCTGCCGATATAAATACTCTGACAATGTGCGCTCAGATCCCAGCTATCTGGGGATATGTGACATGTCTGTATTTTATGTATTAAATGTAACTTTGTATATTTTAAAGTATTTTACTGTCTTTGTGTCCCCACGTGTATAATGGCGATTTGCCTCTGTCCTGGGAGATAATTGGGTTACTTCCCAATTATCTCCAGGATAGACGGAGGGAAATTAGAATGCATTGTGGGGATGTTTTACTTCTGTGTGTCTGAATGTGACACATGTTTGTCTGTGTTACAGTCTCCCATCTGGTCCCCTAGGGGAGTGTCCACCAGGTGGGAGACCTGCATAAATACTGGGCAGGTAGCCCTTAATAAACCAGACCACTGCTTAACCCTCAACACGGAGCCTCATTTTTAGGGGGATTTACTGTATGCTGTTAGAGACTGATTGCTTGGAGTGTAAGCCGCTTGGGTGCTTTTCCTATTCATCTGCTAGCAGCTATTCGTGAGGTTCCAGTTCGGGAGTTTGGAGCATTCCCTTGTATTCAGTTCGGGAGTTTGGTGTTCTGCAGTATCTCTGGAAGGGGAAGATCTTCTAAACGGTGTTTAACCCCTTCTATGCTGGGGGTGCCGTTACAGTATTCACTTTTTGTATCACACAGCTAGGTTACAATGCTGCCACCCATCCCATGTGTTCCCTATTAAGGGTTAATAAGTATATAGGGGTGTGTATAAAAAATACTCCTCTCTGTCTCAATAGAGATATCTTTGCCAGAAGCTCAAGGAAGCCAGGTGAAGGGTCAGAGTAGGACCCGTCTAGGGGGGTCTGCCTTGACGTTGGCAGGCATGCATTCCCCCCAGTGGCCATTGGAGTAACTAAATGACCTCCATGTGTTTAAATATACATAGGGATTTAGGAGAGAGCACAGGTAACTTTTTTTCTTTGGTTTTTACTGTATGTATTGGGGCTGATGTGTACTGTGGTCATTGCTGATGCCCAGAAGTGATGGGAGTGAGCGCAGGACTTATCTTTTTGTATTTGTATTACTAATATATGCCAATAAATATGTTGTGACATATATGTGTGTATGCATATATATATATATATATATATAATTTGTAAATTAAAGTTTTATTGACATTTTGATCCACTATGATCTTCAATATAAATAACAATCAAAACTTGACATGATATGAGAGCAGATAGGGAGAAATGCTCTTGGACAGGCAACAACATGAAGACAACTGTGTGGCAATGCCTCAAACTTGTCCAAAGATCCATATAATTTCAAATATCAACAACAATACAGAATGCTAAGATTCTGGGGTGCAGGTAGAAGAAGTGATGTTACCTCGAGAGAGGTGTGACCAGGGAATTTGGTCAAAGGATTGAGCTACATGGCAGCATAAATTCAGCATTTAGGCGATAAGTTGGTATAAATTGGCAGTTGTGTTTGTAATTATCCAGTGCATCCATATTGCAGACAAGACAGATTGCTTGGTCAGTCCTTCCATCCTGGAGTTCCATCGTTGGAGTGGTGGAGGTGAGCTGTACTTCTCGTACACAGGAATCATGTGGCTTGCCAAATTTAATATTTGAACACAGATTTTTTTTTTTAAAGTAAAAATAGTAGTATGATGTTGCAAAAGAAAAGTTTGCTGAAATAGGGTGGGTAGTTGAAGAATTTTTTGATCATGTTATGAAGTTTCAATCAGTACAGAGATATAAGGGAGCAGTCCCACCATAAACTGTTTGCCATGGGGTCTATTGCTTTTAATAGTATGGGCATTCAAAAGCACATTGTGAGGATTTTCTATGCAGTTTCCTGCAACCCCCTCACCAATGAACAGTGAAGATTCAGATCGCATAAAGTTGTCTGGGTCAATTCTATAAAAAAGTTTCACATTTGATGTCAAACAGTGGCATGAGGTCATGTTTAGTGATGTCGCGGTGGGAGGGTCTGGGAGGGAGGGTCTGCTGGAGATTGGCCGGGATGTGTCAGCTGACCGGAGCTTGCTGCGAACGGTTCGCGACATCACTAGTCATGTTCTTGCTTCAGTTGTTGTAGAGATAAGAGATCTCATGAGTTAATGGTTCCTGGTCTGTGCTTTTATATGTGTTTAAACAAATCTCCATTTCATTTCATCATCACACATCATCACACACTTACACACACATGCCACACGAGGTGCACACAGACACACACACATACATGATGATTCACATGCACAGATACCCTGACAAGCACATGCACATATACATGTGATACTCGAAAAATTACAATATCGTGCAAAAGTTTATTTATTTCAGTAATGCAACGTAGAAGGAAAACTAATATATGAGATAGACGCATTACATGCAAAGCAAGATGAGAGACATGAGACCGAACAATGCAGAAGAGCTGAAGGCCGCTATTGAAGCATCCTGGTCTTCCATAACACCTCAGCATTGCCACAGGCTGATAGCTTCCATGCCACCCCGCATTGAGGCAGTAATTGCTGCAAAAGGGGCCCAAACCAAGTACTGAGTCTATATGCATGCTTATATTTTTCAGAGGTCCGATATTGTTCAATGTACACACCTTGTTTTATTGATTGCATGTAATATTCTAATTTACTGAGATTGTGGATTTGGGGTTTTCATCAGCTGTAAGCCATAATCATCGCACTTATGACAAATCACAGCTTGAACTATCTTGCTTTGCATGTAATGCGTCTATCTCATATATTAGTTTCCCTTTTACGTTGCATTACTGAAATAAATGAACTTTTGCACAATATTCTAATTTTTCGAGTATACCTGTACATAGGTAGAGCTACAAACACTAACACAAAAATATGCACTGACACACACACACACTCACTTTCTCCCTGAGTCGAGATCTCCTTCCTGGCTCCAAATGAGCTTTGCTTCAGCCCTGCCTCCCTCTATGGTGCCAGCGAGACAAGGAATGGCTCCTTTTGTATATCTTGCAACAGTTAGTAGCAGGCCGCTTGATTTGCTGGGCCCCTGTTGCAGTGGCTGATATTACCTGGTCATTTAATGATGGCTGATGTCAGTGGGGTGTCTAAGGACTGTATGGTTTTTTTTTCTGCATTGTCTAGAGGTTTGAGCAGACCAAGTTGTCTCGATTTTGCTTCATGTATGACATTTTAATTGAATAGGAATTTCAAAGAAATATCAATGTCACATGCAGAAAGCTTTAAATAAAAATCTGATTGTTATTAAAAGGCAGGTCTGGTTAAATACTGGTTCAGCTGAAGAAACCAAAAATCCATATAGAATCTTTTGGAAGAAATCAGTAGAGATTCAGGTTTCAAATCTTAAAACGCCCTATAAAAATTAAAACCCATCATATGGTTATATTTGAGTAAATCAACATCTGTGTGTCCTTTGTGTTCCAAATAGTTGAGGGGTGTTTACATTATTGTTTTAGTAACTTCATTTATTAACATTTATGTAATTAATTAATAATAGTGCCTGCATTGGAAAATACTTGGTTCGTCTGGTTCTTCATTCATTAAGGGATAGATTCTTCACCTTTTTTTTTTTTGCAATATTTTTTTTTTATTATATTTTTGCAAGCAACAAAGAGTATAATCGGGTACATGGTACAAAATGTCCAATGAAGATATACAAACTGAAAATTGAGCATCTCACATATGCAACTACAAGAAAAACAATTTAAGAATATAACAATTTAAATGAGTTGTACAATTTGATCACGTGTCGTTTAACAGTATACACTATACAAGGACACTATAAACGGCCATGAAGTGAGTATTTCTGTTGAAATCGGTTATTTGTAAGTTATTAAATATATACTCCATTTTATTTAATGATTTGTTTGTCTACTAAGCAGTGATCGATGCGATAACATGTCATATGACTGGCAATAGAAAAGAAAAATCCCTGGCTGTGGGGTACAGACTTTGCCATGCATCGTAGACATCATAGGTATGTAACAATTTGTCTATGTGTTGACAAAGAGAGTATGTTGTTTTAGGTATTTTGTTTTGTAGTCTTTGGAAATCTAGGGTAGAATCAAGTGTGTAATTGAAATCACCACATACAAAGATGTGACCCTTTTTAATAAAAAAAAAAAAAATGTAAGGCTTTGCTTAAGAAAGTTTGTTTTGAATTGTTTGGTATAAGGAGGCAATGATGATGTACAAACCATTTAGAGACCCAAATACGATTAAAAGTCTACAGTCCTGGTTTGCATATTGCCTTTCTGGTTGGAATACTCAATCATTGTGAAAGTAGATGGAAACTCATTTTGATTTATGGGGGAAGAAGGTATTCAAAACTTGAGTGTGAATTTTAATTTCAAACGGAGGGGGGTTACATTTGCAAAAGTTGGACTCTTAGACACAGATAATAGCAACCCCTGACTTCTGCAAATCCTTCATTGCTAAGCGTTGTTTGTGAGGGCTATTAAGACTTTTAACATTAATGTAGTATATTTTTAGAGAGGCAGACAAATTTAAATCAATCTTTACATTGTGGTTTGAATGTATAATTGCTTTGGAATAACCATCTATCACTTCCTCCAAAGTACAATACAGAAACAAGCACAATTTCTCTTAAGATCATAGAATGACTTAAATATACATATTTTGGTATTTGTCAGAGAATCATATTTAGCAGTTTAACAACATTGAACACTGTGTACAGGTGATTAAATTAAACAATTTAAATAAAGAAAAAGGTGAAAAAGGTGAGAATCGAACAACTAACAAAATAAAGTATATACACAGTGCTCTTACATGATTAGAGCAGGATTGGTAGTTGAAGAGAGAGTTGATGCAATCTACACTGATTCTCAGTCATTTAACCTGGGGGGAGTGTACTTTGGAGGTCATTAATCTGACCCGAGAAAGTATTCCTTATTGAAAGGTTATGCCGTAACGTGAAGATGCCTAAATATGAGTGTACTGACTAAATAGTGATGTTGCGAGTACCGAGTTTCGAAGAAAAGAGCTGTGTTTGTTTTTTTACGGGAGGCTTTGTTTTTTTTTATTTTCATTAAATATTAAAATATTCAATTACTGTCTAAAAGAAGACACAAGTCCTCAATGTAAGTAGAGAAAAATGTCAAAAGACATTGAAGTGAAGCAAATAACACCACTCTATAACCCCAATGATATAGTAGAGAAATTAGCAAAATACTATGCCACTCTCAATCATTGGTGTTAGTTGCTAAATATCATGAATTCCCTATCAAGTTGTATCATGTTTGGTCAAATGTAAGTATCAAAGTGGTATCAAAGTGGTGGCATTGCCATAACATTAACATATTGGAATTTATAGAAAACAGATTGATAATAGGGCTAAAGTACCTGGTTGTGTATGGTAAGGGTTAACGCTCAGAAATAAGATGTGATATGAATCCTACATCTAGAGCAGCAGTGTAAAGAGCATTATGTGAGAAAACCTGAGGGCAACTGAGAACCCAATGTAACAACAACAGTGCAAGAACAGTTGCATTATTGATATCTGTAGACCAATAAACTTATAAAAGGTAACATAAAGACAACATGATGTGTAAAGGATATTATATCAGCAGTCTGGACTACTATTGAATGAGCTCCCAAAATCGGGACAGTTGTAATGAGGAGAATCATTTATCCTTTGCCGGTGAACTTGCCATCTTCCATTCTCCAGGGATCTTCCTGGGAGATATGCTTGTTGGTCTTAAGGAGTCACTTGGGCCTATTCTGTAAGCAGTTTAGAACTGTCATACGGCTCCAGGATAACATGAGTTTTGCCATTTCTCTAACTTCATGGGACAGCCCCACTTACACTGTATGTTAAAGTTTCAAACCATTTTGGTAGCATTAATGAATTTCCATCTCCAGGCCATAGTAGAAGTAGAGTGGTCAGCATACAGATGAATGCCCTGGTAGGGCTCTGGTAGGAATGAAAACTTTCTTACTGCAGCAAGCAGGAAATCCTTCTGTTTGTAGTAGTGAGATCTAACCATGGTATCTAGTGGTGTGTCTGACATGAAACGTAGGGGCCTTGGTAGGCAGTGGACCCGGTCCACTATCTAATTTGCTTCATCCAGATTCGGCAAGATTGCCCTGCACAGGGCTTTGATTTAAGCGGGTAAGATGTTGTGCATAACATCATCTGCAACACCACAAAAACTGATATTATTGCATCTGGACCTGTCCTCTATATTGGCCAGTTTTCATTTCAGCTTTTGGTGTTCTTCTGCCAGTTTTGGACCTTTTAATCCATTATGATTCACACTCTACTCTTCAGTACGGTTTTCAAGATGACTTTTGCTGTCACCAAAATCTGTAATTTCTTTTCACAAATCCGCTGTAATTTGAAGCTTGTATTTTAGATCTTGAAGCATTGTGTGCAGGCTTCTTTCTGTCACAGGATTGTCAGTAGAACTTGTTATAGGCTCTTCAGACTCCGATTAGCCTTCAGAGGTGAGAGAAGGAGCCATACCATCTTCGCCATCTTGTGGGATTTTATGTCGCTCTTTTTTGGATTGACTGAGCTTTGAGATGATTCGGGAGGGCCACGAGAGTAAGTGTCAGCAGACATGATAGAAGTCGGTTAGAACAAGCAGTATATACAGCTTGTAAAAGTGATCGATTCAGATAGGAGCTCTCACTCCATGTGTCTTCTCTCCTCGGAAGTTGGCCACTGGAGTTGCAATAGAAACCTCCAATTATTTCAATGTGCATTGGGATAGGGTAACTTTATTTTGTGTTGTAATATGTATTTGGGCTGATGGTTTTGCTGCTGCCAAAGAGAAATGGGGGCTTGAGCATAGACTTAATTTTGTGAGTTTTTGCGCTTATCATCCCTGGTTGTCCGGTGGGAGAATTATTTTCATTGCCCTCTCTGTCCCAACACTCTTGCATGAATGAAAGCCCTGGGTGAACAGCCCAACCCAAGTGTTTTGATCCAAAGAGAATCGTCAAATTATAAGGAAGCTCTGCTAGTGAGCTGCAAAGATCAAAAGTGAACTCTCCATCAGCACGTGGCCATTTGGGCCAGTGTTCCAGGGTACATCAATTAAATGAATTGGCTTCCCCTTTCAAGCTGAGATTAAACTTTGGCCTTTGTTTACCAGTTTGTATTAAAAAGTTAACCTTGCGATTAATTTTCTACTGCATAAAAAAAAAAAACTGTTTAAAAACCATAAAAAATGGTGTGCCATAGTTGATAGTTCAATATGAAAATGAGGTAAAGAAAAATAAATAAATCACAATTGTGACAGAAAATATTTTGAAAGGAGAATTACTTGGTGTGCTCTGCTTTATTCACAACTAAAAACAATTAAACAGAAACAATAAAACTCTTTGGGAACTAATTTACTATGTTCTCCTACCTTTTTATTACAGTTATAATTATTTTACAACAGAATATCAGATTTCACAGGGAAATAATATATATAAATGTATATATCTCACACCACAATTTCACATACATAAAAAAATGATTTTAGAGTCTTATCTTTACAAAGGAAGATAACGGATTAAATAAGGAATGTGTGCTAACACTATATTTAATTAATATCTGAATACACATGTAAGCATATCTGATAAATTTTAAAACTTTCAGTTAAATGAATTAGTAAAAATTATACAACTATATCAAATCCTGGACTCCAGACAGGGCCAGTGCAAGGATTTTTTACTACACATGCGATACATAGACACACAGTTACACACACTGACACACATACAGATGCACACACTGACACAGAGATATGCACACAGATACGCAGACACACAGATACACACACTGACACACATACAGATCCACACACTGACACACATACTGATGCACATATACACACACTGACACAGAGATATGCCCACAGATACACACACTGACACACATACAGATACACACACTGACATACATACCAATGCACATATACACACACTGACACAGAGATATGCCCACACATACAGATGCACAGACTGACACAAATAAAGAAACACAGATACACACACTAACACATATACGGATGCACATATACACACACTGACACAGAGATATGCACACAGATATGCAAACACAGATACACACACTGACACATACAGATACACACAGTGACACAAATAAAGATACACAGATGCACAGATGCACATATTGACACACATTACTGTAAGAATTAATTCTGTGGATCTCTGGTATAAACTCAGACATACCAATAATACGGAACTCCTATTCCCTCCAATAAAATTTTGTCAAAACTACTATTTACTTTTAATGTTACATTTATTTTTAAAACATGCTTTTAAGAATGTGCTAGCAAAAGATTATATCAGAGCAAAATAAAAAATAAAAAAAACCCACGCATATTAAAATGCTAAATTAATTTAGTAATAATATAGTTTGGTTCAATACCAGACTTTATTTTTCCCATCACACGTGTGTGTCTGTGTGTGTAAATATTATTACGTGAAGAAGAAACGTTTCCAATTATCACATTAACAGTTGTGTCTTCACATAATATCATGAATATAAACGAACACAATTTACATTTGCTGCATAATGATCCATAAATATTTTGGCAACAAGAAAATTTTGTGTAACATTTAAAAGACAAGGGAAATTAAAGGATCAATAAAGGGGCACTCGGGTCTGCTCGCTGAAGTGCTTTAGGAGTTAATTGCAGGTCCCCTCTATCTTATGTTAAATAGGGATGAATTCAATATATACTTTCTGTGCGTTAATGAATCCCCTTAGTAATACCTTCTGGTGGGATTCTTCCTTGTTGTCTTACTTGCTTAAAGCTGAAGTGCGTCTCATAGAGAAGCAGTGGTTTCAAATTTCTCTATGAAAAAGCCTATTGGGATGGTGGAGCAAGAAGCTTCTGATTGGACACAAATCATCAGTAATTATTGTGGGCTGGAGATGCAACAAGATGCAGCAAGGAAACTCTCCTGCAATAAAGGTGATCTTCATAGTGATTGAACCTTTATAATGCCAACATGGGCAATCCTAATGGGCTGTTATGATGTACTGTTGAAATAAGGGAACAGCTTTAGTAGGTGCGAAGGAATGCAGATACATAATATAAGTTGCATTTTTTTAAAAAATTAAGAAAATAAGAAAATATATGAGCAAATGTGTTTATTGCTATTCACTAAACTGGGAATTATAATTGTCGAGGGAACTGCAAATATTCTGAGAAAATATTCGAGCTGGAAAAAATTGCTGAATATTTTTTTTCCAAGTGAGTTGTTTTGGCCTGAATTGTGAAATTCCCTAGAAAATTATCTGCAATTTCTGATATATTGACTGACCCCAATTATAAATCTTAACCTTTACACAGCACTAGTCAAATGAGAATGTAAGACAAATAAATACATTGCAAGAAAAACACATATAGTCATGGAATCATCAGCTCAGCACTCAAACGGTTACAATTCTCCCCTATTCGAATTAACTTAAAATGAGAGTAAATTTGAGATAGATAGGCTGATAGAGAGAGAGACAGACAGACAGATAGACAGATAGAATGATAGATAGATAGATAGATAGATAGATAGATAGATAGATAGATAGATAGACAGACAGATAGATAGACAGATAGATAGAATGAGAGATAGAATGTGACAGATAGATATTTAGATAGAATGATAGATAGACATATTGACAGATATACAGATAGATAATAGACACAGATAGATAGATAGATAGATAGATAGATAGATAGATAGATAGATAGATAGATAAATAGATAGATAAATAGATAGATAAATAGATAGAATGAGAGATAGAGAGTGACAGACAGACAGATAGATGATAGATAGATAGATAGATAGATAGATAGATAGATAGATAGATAGATAGATAGATAGATAGATAGATAGATAGATAGATACTAGACACATAGATAGATTTAGATATTGCTGAAACATTGTGGCTTGAACCACAGATCAGATTTGTAATACAATTAATGATAAGAACCGTACTTCATTTAATGATGCTTACAATAATAATTTTTTTAACTGATAGAAATTGCGTATTTTGTATAACTTACAAAAACAGATGGCAATCTTCATGCACTCATACCATAAAACAAAAATCATTCCAGATGGACCTGTAGATGTTTCTGCCAAAATTGTATGTTAGCCATATGGAGGGGAGTTATGTTTTAATAGAAACATAATATTGAAGTAAAGAAATAAATAAGTATATATATATATATAGATAGATAGATAGAGAGAGAGAGAGAGAGAGAGAGAGAGAGAGAGAGAGAGAGAATTTAAAGTGATAAGCTTTCACTGGCCCTAACCAAACAAGGAAATTCAATTCTCATCTGATGATCTGGTAGGTTCCTCTGTCACAAGCGGAGATACTGTAAATTACATCACTCTTTCTTGAAATTTACAGGAGCTTAAATGGGTTAGTACATGAGTAGTACAGGAATAGGTAACTTCCGGCACTCCAGATATTGTGGACTACATCTCCCCTAATTATCTACAACATCTGGAGAGCCGAAGGTTGCTTACCCCTGGCTTAGTAGATGCAATGCTTGAAGATTAATTTTAGGCCAAACTTGGTCCGATTGTGTGTCGGCTAAATTCCCAAACTCCGAGATGATGTGTACGCAACCAATGTGCAATGCTCACCATGTTCGGTTTGGGGTAGTGGTTCTGAAATCTGTCAATGGCACAAAAAAGGATAATTTATATAATAAATTATTATATAATAGGTAATTATATAATTTTTTATAATAATTATCTAAAAAAAAATTATGAAAATAAAGATATAAACTTACATATGTGTTATACATATTAACATGATAATATGCATTGATATATTGCTTGATGTCTAGTAATTTTTAAAATATTGGAACATGTTATTCTTATGAAATGTTATATCCTGTAATACTATCTTGATTAATAAAAATTTTTTTTATTTTTTTAAAAAAAAGATATATAATTTATTGGGGGAAAAAAAGGTGATTGACGGCTGGGGGACATTTGTTTATTGTTTATTTTATTTACAGGTCAAATGATAAATGAATAATAGAGCGAAAAACAGGAAGAGCAATAAAAAAAATCAATATTTATATTTAATAAATATAAAATGTATGACTATATCCATATAAATGATAATATATGTTTTATGGCTTCTTCAATTTTTCTCTCTTTCAGTTACTTTTTCCACTTGATCTGTGAACCAAATGGCGAGAAAATGCTCTTATGAGTGTATTAAAAAATACATACATAATATTATATTATCAGTGTACTGTGTAATATATACAACATATATTATCAGTGTACTGCAAAATAAATAAATACATAATATTATATTATCAGTGTACTGTGAAATATATACATTATTATATTTTTAGTGTACTGTGAAATATATACATGCTATTATTTTATCAGTGTACTGTAAAATACATACATAATATTATATTATCAGTGTACTTTAAAATGCATACATGATATTATATTATCAGTGCACTGTAAAATACATATATAATATTATATAATGCATATATTTTGCAGGACAATGATTGGCCTCTTTTTGCACCTTTTTTGTTCTTCTGATTTGGTTCTCCATTGACAGCCGCTAGAGGCGCTTCAGTCGGAAGTCGGAAGAGGGAGGAGATTGACGTCGGAAGAGGGAGGAGATTTTCCCAGTGCCAAGGGAGCCCAGCGCTGGAGCAAGGTAAGTGATTAACCACTTCCTCACCCTCAAGCCCAGCAGGAGTGGGACCCGGAGTGTGTGGGGGGGGCCTAAAGACCCTATAGTGCCTGGAAACAAGTTTGTTTTCCTGGCACTAAAGTGGTCCTTTAACTTCCTGACAAATGAGGGGACATTAAAGCTTCTTCTTGCAGACGCGTACCCAGCGTTTCCTGCAAGGGTAGAAAATGATAATGTCTGTCACCACTGCACATTGTTCACTTGTCACAGATTAATTTTTGATTGACAGAATCAACATTAGGCATCCTGAAACAGAGTTCCAGGCTGCCTAAGTTACGAATCTCGGGGGTGCAGGTATCTACAGTACAACAGTGAAATTATCTTTGTGTGTGCGGCATTTCAAACAGAAACACTGCACAAATTCCTACCATCTTGACCACTTCTGTTTTTAGAAGTTGTCATGGTGGTTGGAGTAACCCTCGAAGGTAGAGTTTCAGTTACCGAGTAGTACATTGCTTCAATGAAGTGTCAGATTTTAGTACTTCCGCCTCAGATCGTAAAAGAACAGTTGTTTTCTTCCATGCTTTTACCATTGTCACTTCTCGCAGATCTAAAAAATCTGTCACATAAACTTTCTGGATGAATGTCACAAATTCTCAGGGGTCATTGTAAAAGAGATCATTTAGATGGTTAGAAAGGTAGTGAAAGATGACTTTCCATTCAACAACATGGGTTTGTTCCAAGGTTGTTTTCAATAAGCTAAATGTAACTAGGTAGTAAAATATTTTTTATAATATCAGGATGTTTGCATTGTGATAATCCTTACGAATTTGTCCATTGGTCTTCAGAGACTGTTTTATGTTGGTCTTTCTCCAATCTCAATATGTACATTTGTTTCCTTTGGTAGATAGACCTTGTATGCCCAGGTAACATATTGAAAAACGTATCTTGGTTCATGTGGCTTGTTTTCAAAAGTATAGAAGCTGTGCAGATAAATGGGGAGGTATTTAGGGAGGAATTGGGGTAGATCATATATGGTGTATTGCAAGGCAGCTCCCTTCGTTTCACATAATGGTTTTTTTCTTGAAGAAAACTTTGAAGGTTTAATTTAATTGTTTACTTACATTAACCAAAGCACTGAATTTGTTGTCCAAACATCCCATAAAATGAATGCATTAAAAGAACCACTAAAAGGAACGTCAGATGCAAACAACATTACATTGCAATTTTTTTTCCCAATATATTGATTAAATCTGCTCTTCGATTTAACATTAACTTTTGTTTATCATAACACGTTCACTTTTAGCAATAATATTTCCTTTGCAACAGTATATATTTTATCATGGTGATAAATTATTACTTGTTTTAGGGATTTTTAAATAATACTTACCTTCTATCCAGCACAGACAATGCCACCACCATGCAGGGTTTCAAGCACCTGTGACAGCTTCAAGGGTATTTAGATATTTTGGTCACATCAACATTTTGTGTCTGGTGTCCTCGGGATGCAGTGCAGGTGAGTTATACTTACCTGATGCTGTCCCCAACAGGCCCTGCTATCGTCAATCTTTAGCTCCTGAATCTACATTCACCAGGAGCCCACGCCAGTTCTGTACTTTAACGTCGGCATGACTAATGTCTATGGAGCATCCCATGAGACTGTGGCTGCCTCCACGGATATTAACGTGCGACAAGTGAGATAATGCATTTTTCACAAAACCATCACCAGAAATAGCTGCGGGTGATGACAAAATGTGACTTTGCTCTTTGTCAAGTGGAGGATTTACTATAAGACAAGTAGTCCCTACTTTGTCGTTTGATAACTGTTGACCTTGCTGAAATTTCAATAAAAATTTCAACACAGTCTTTATATCTGTGAAAAATGCATTGTGCTTTAATGTAACTTTTTTTTTCAAAGTTTTTATTTGAAACTATTTTCAAAGTACAGACAGTAGCAGTGTATAATAACATGTTATAAATTTCCATTGGATTAGTTATATAGACAATTCGTTACACAGTAAAACAGTGGAGACATGCATGGTGATTAGTAACCTTTAATTTTTTCACATGAAAGACATTTATATCATACATTTGTTTTATTCGTAGACCTCTTGTGTAGTTGTGATGGTCTGCTTTAATGTAACTCTTACGTTGCACTATTCTCTTATTTCCTGAAAACAACTTACAGAAATATATTTACCACCACTAGGTAATAATAGTGTTGAATGGCATCAGTGTGTTGAATGGCATCAGAGAACATTGAGAACTCACTTTGCTATTTTATTAATGCTTAAACTGTGGAGGGCACAAATAAACATCAAACTTTAATTCCAGATTCCTGGATGTTTAACCCCTTAAGGACCAAACTTTTGGAATAAAAGGGAATCATGACATGTCACACAAGTCATGTGTCCTTAAAGGGTTAATGTTGGGAATCCAAGTACATCTGTACGAAAAAATGAGACTATTTTATATACATTACAATGAAAGTTTCCAGCGTGATTCCGTCAAATATCACATTGTAGTTGCTATCATACTTTCAAAAATTACAGTTGGAAACATAAATACCCACTATTATCATAATAAAGTGTTACCGGAAATGTCCCCAATATGTCCCCAACAGGTCTGCTAAAGTTCTGCTCATAGGTTTGATTGCTTAAAGCGGCACTGTCACCCCTTCCACCGCTCCTCCATAAAAGGACTGGCAAGAAGAAAATGGCAGCAACCACAAGAAACAGGTTCCAGTAATTAAATCTCACCTTTCCCTGCCTCCTCCCCCCCCCACGGCCACCTGACCACCAACGATGATGTCACCATTGGGTGAGCTAACTTGTTTCCTACCAGGTTATAATACAGTCGGTGACAATGTATGTCAAGTATTTAAAGAGGATGCAAACTTAATTTCAACCTTCAGGCCAAAATAGCAAAGTTAGAAAAAATCATCAGCTTTCAGATGTTTCCAGTTTAGCCATCTTGTAATATTTTTTTTTTTGCTTTTTAAATCCATGTAATTCACAATTTAATGAATAACTAGTTAAAGGGACACTCCTCTGCCCGAAGGAAATTAAATAAATCCCTGTTTAGTAGATATACCACTTGAAAATAATGCACACATTAAATCATCATTTTTCCATTTGGGGTATATCTAAAAACACCTTGCATAAAGCTGCAGAATCTTTTGTCTGAATCCTTTGTAAGTCCTCTCCTTCAAACCTGGCCCACACTTTCTGCTTCCCAATGCAGCTCAATGAGAAGTCTTTGCTTTGTGTTGTAACAGATTAAATTGCCCTAAAAATTTTTTTTTATGTTTTGTATTTTTTAAGCAACACATTTGTACAAAATAAATTAATAATTTTTATGTAAATAAGTGTCACAATCTTTTGGTCCTCTGTACAGGACTCATGCTTTTGTTCTGTGGAATTTATCTTTAAAGGGACACTGTCATGCTACTTTTTCATTTCCTCAGTAGTTTCTATCTACACATTGTGCTATCTAAATCGCTAGTAAATGCATAGACAGTCGTGAAAAATTACTTTTAATTGCAAGGCCCCCTCTCCCCTACATGACCGATTAGCGAAGGTGAGAATATTTGAAAAACATATGAAACTCCATTGGAACAGACGTGAAAACAACATTTTTGGTAATTGTTTATTTTTATTTAGAGACCTTTTTCTGCCAGAAGTACAGATTAATTTTAACCCCTTAAGGACCAAACTTCTGGAATAAAAGGGAATCATGACATGTCACACATCCTTAAGGGGTTAAAGGTATAGCATGCACCTTTTTTTGTACTGCTGCTTCACCGGTTATACTAACTCTTGAGTTTCACTTATTTGTAAGCACATTAAAGACTATATTTACGGGTATTATATTGGCCTGTTGCTGTTTTTGCATACGTAAGTATTTTGCACACATTTGTGGTTGTTGTGCAGAAAATCTTTTTAGCACGTTGTGTATTGTGTGATTTAAAATTTTTAGTTTGTATTTTTAGACACAAAAGCATGTCTTTGCACTGATAAGAGAAATTTGTCTGTTTTCTCTTATTTTAACTAATTATTAGCAGAGTGATATTTTACATTTCAGCATTTTGATAATGTGTGACTCACATAGTTTCAATTTATTGCTACTTTTTTTGATATCACACTTTGAAAGAGTGTTTGACTTTTTAAACCGGCATTTTCTTGGCATTGAATTTGTTTGGAATTGAGAGATGTGAAGAGCTCCACTGATTAAAGTCTTTTTTGGTTACAGGTCTATGTAAGAAAGGTATGTAAGCAGTGTGTGGAGCAGCTTAAAATATACACTTTTTTTTCCTTTTTTAGAATTAGTTGCTTTGGAAACAACATTTTAGTATCATTTTGTTTTTTTGCTTCTTTCTTTGGGGGTTGGCTCAATTTATTGGGTTTTCTATAACACATTTTACCATTAAGAAGAGTGAGCTGATTTTTTTCATAGCTTTGAATACAGTAAGAAAAGTCAATTGAAATAACAATTTTAAAGCAGTTATTCATCACTCTTTTTACATAGAACCAATTTTATACACATAGCTTTCTCTTTGTAAATGGTGACCGTTTCATCAGTCATAATAAAATGTATACTGAGAATATTCTGAAACAACCATCCCAGAATGAAAGGCACCAAGACTTCACAGAGTGAAAATAATATTTTCAGTAAAAATAATATTTACTTATTTTTACACAAACTATATTTTGTGTGCAGTTGTCTGTGGTGTGATGAACATGTTTTGTCTGATCCAGCTAGTGTGAGCTGTTAATGCTAGCCAACCAGTAGCTAAGGACAATAGTTGTACACACAATGCTGCCTGTGTAACCTCTTCACTTCCAGAATTGAGTATATATGGTTCTACTTTTACTGACTTTGCTAAAAAAAAAAGTGAGTCTATACAATCTCACTCACCTTCAGGTATAGTCCAAGAATGGTTATCAGCCTGTAGATTGATTCATTTCTCTGCCAGGAGCCACTGGCCACTTATTTAACGTCTGCAGGTGAGCAAAAAATGTCAGATCCCCCGCCTTTCCAAATATCAAAGAAAATTAGAATATATGTTACCATCCCTACAGTCAAGGAGGGCAGCAGTGAATGTACTCTATAATATCAATGTTATCAATGCATATTCATTCCCGAGATTGATAAAGATTGTTGTCAGTTTTAAAATGCCTTTATATTATATTATTTATCTGTATTTACTGTATGTGGGCAGTTTTCTTGAGTGCACACATTGTTTTTACATTCTGTTACCATTTTCATTAAGCTGTACTGCTACTAATCCATTTAGGATTTTTACAAATACCTAAATGCAGACTGTTCATCAATTTTTATTCTTTCTGCACGTGAGAGAATTTGTATATTTGCTTAAATACTACCATTTCAGGCCATGTGTTCAATATTTCCAGATAAAAACATTGTATTCTGTCTGACGCATATCATTACTCAAAGAAATTCTGTAAAGGACGAACAGATACGTGTAAAAACAAATGTTATGAAAATTTACAAAATGTTCCTTTTTAAGTTTTTAGGAAAAGCTATATATACAGAAAATAAACTTTTTATTAAATAATTACGTGCTAGCTATGCATCCCTTGTTTCAAATAAATGGTATGCCATTATTTATTATTAAACACAAAGTGCTTGGTGATGAATGTCGTTTAAAAAATATATTATATAATTAGGTTTGGTGAGTTTTCTTAATAGTTGTAATTACCCCTTTCTCTCATATAATATCCCATCAGGGGTCTAGTTGTAAAGTTAACCTTTTTGTAAGGATTCTGCATTCCTCCTTACAATGCATAGCTCACACTATATATTCAATATTTAAACACAAAATGATGAGGCTTGGATCCATTTTATATACCTTATGGGCATTCTTTTAGCTATTGTTCGTTGTATCTATGCAGCGAAATCCCTTGTTTGTTTTTCATCTTACTTTTTTATTTTTCCTACTTTCAACTTAGTAACGCTTTACCCAGTTTAATAAAAATTTCTATAAACAACATAAATTCGAGAAAGAACTGTGGAATAAGGTTGTTGTTTTGTTTTGGTTTTTTTTTATCACCAGATGATACATCGAAGTGATTACATTTTGTAATAGTTTTAAAGAGAACTTTAGTGTTTGTGAAACAAATCTCAGTTTTGGCATCTTTTAAACTTTTAACTCACAGGTCCTTTTTATATGTATGCAAAAATAAATATTCAATACTGGAATTCTGTTATGATCATGGTAGCAAAGCAATTATTGATGCCCCTGCATGGCTTCAAAGTTTAAAATGCCGTTATATCTTCCAACATTGTTCTTTTCTAAGAGAATGTAGTATTTTGGGGGTTTTCTTTTAGAAATCTCCCAGTCAAAACAGATACATGTCTGCAAAACTCTCTCATTTCCTATACAGAGCATCACTTCTACACTTTACCACAGATCGATGGTATTCCGTTAAAGGACCACTATAGTGCCAGGAAAACATACTTGTTTTCCTGGCACTATAGTGCCCTGAGGGTGCACCCACCCGCCCGGCTCTGGAAGGGGGAAAGGGGTTAAAACTTACCTTTTTCCAGCGCTGGGCGGGGAGCTTTCTGCCTCCGATCCTCCTTCTCTCCTCCCCGTCTGCTGAATGCGCACGCGCGGCAAGAGCTGCGCACGCATTCAGCCGGTCGCATAGGAAAGCATTATCAATGCTTTCCTATGGACGCTTGCGTGCTCTCACTGTGAAAATCACAGTGAGAAGCACGCAAGCACCTCAATGAGACAGCCGCTAGAGGGAATGGGGGAAGGCTTAACCCATTCATAAACATAGCAGTTTCTCGGAAACTGCTATGTTTATAAAAAAAAAAATGGGTTAACCCTAGCTGGACCTGGTACCCAGACCACTTCATTAAGCTGAAGTGGTCTGGGTGCCTAGAGTGGTTCTTTAAATAAGCCTGGAATATCAAACACATTTCAATATTGCCATAGCATAGCGCACAGCTTCATGTAGTGGTTCTGGAACAAAGAGACGGTCAATGCAGATTGAGCAGGGTAAACGCTGCCTATTCTGAAAAATGTCAATGTTTACTTTGCTGCCTAACGTCATCTCTATTGTCTGTCAGTCTATTTCATACATCAGGCAGCATAATATATATAGATATAGATGTACAATATAATATATTCCCCTTCTTTAAATATTCTGATTTATGATTGATTGTGATACTCTGTATTTTGAATCACTTTCTAGCGCAATGCAATTTATTTCATATTTGGCACTTTGGCATTATTTAAATCCAGTTATAAGTGTTCGATTGCCCTTCTGTATTTATTAGTGGGTACAGTAACCATGGCTACCCGAGCTTTCATTGCATATACTTTACCCTGTAAATGAGACTTAGTTAACATTTGAATGTTGTTTTTATAATACGGAACCATGGTTAGTGTGGATTCTTTTTCCAACATAATTTGCACTAAGTAGCAGAAGATTACCATTCCAGTATTATATCAGTCACTATAGTAACCAACATCATTTGACCGCACATTTGCACAGAGGTTGTGACTTGGACACACATGTACACTGGGGCCTCCTCGAGGTCTGGAAATCAAAGAAGGTAAATCAAGTGCCTTGAATTAAAATTTTATGTATGACTGTATTATTATGTATGGATGTTAAAATGCAAAATATACTTTCATGGTCCGGAGGAAAGTTCCGATTTGGAATTGAAACGTTGACATTTGATAACCTAAATTGTAAATAAAGGAAACTTGGATTTAGAAGATCAAAAGTGTGCAGCTGATCTTTATCAGAAGACACCTATAAAACCTTAGAAACATGATGGTCCCTTTGACTTATTAAAATGAAATTTTGGAATGAGCATTAAAAACATAGTCTTAGAAATGCTGTTATTGCTTAGATTTTTACCTATTGTCTCTTGACTTCAGGATTTAGACTAAATTTAACTGTCTCCACAAATAGAACATAAACGTATAATAGCTGTAACAGTAACTGACTCCCTGTTAACATTAAATGAGCTATCGAATCTCCCAGGACCTGTAGCATTTTACCAAAAACTATGACACTTTAAAGAACAGGGCTAGTTAAAAATAATTCTAAGCATGAGGTGATCAGATTTCTTAAAACTGAACATTTATGAAAAATGTACAATACAGACTAGAATTTGTTTCTCTGCTGCTATCAAAATTAAAGGTGAGGTCTGGTCATCTTAACTGATGCATTCAGATTAGGAAGGAAAGGTTAATGTGCTAGACATATTTTCACAGGGTGATTTAGAGTAATTCTGATTAATTCGCGCCATAATTATTATGAGTGGTCTAGAAGGTATATTATATTTAAAAAAAAGATTGAATGTCATGGAGAAAAACGCCATGCCATTTTGAAAGTTTACGCACAAAGTTTACTGTTTTCAGTGCATGATGTCTTCTTAATACATAACTTCAGAGGATTAAGAAAATTAAATAGCATGCGCACATACTCTACTGCTAGGGTATTCAAATGTTGACTTGCACCTTAAGAGTTATGAACCCGGAACAGGAGAGCGCATGAGCTGGTGTAGTCAGAAAGGGTGCATGCCAGTGAATATGCGTCACTGATGACCTCTAATGACAGATTCACGTAAAAAGGGGAGTTTGTCAACTCAGCATATGAACTCAGTTGAAAGCTCTCCCAGATATCCAGCCAGCTAACCAGAGCTCTACTGCAGAAAAAAATGTCAGAATTTTCCATTTGATCCAGGATTTAAAGCAGCACTTTCACCTGTAGGGTACATGTATTTTTGTAGGGTCTTTGCATTCTCCCAAAACAGGAGATATACAGTACTCACATGAAACTCTCTCTTCACGTGCCTCTGTCTTTCAGTTCGCCATGTTTAGCTCCTGTCAGATGAAGTCTCTGAGAGACATGTTTCCAGTTTTCTCCAACATAATTAAAGGAAAAGTAATGAGTAAGTAAAAAAATAATTATATATGGAATAGATTCAGATTTTTTCAACTCACTATTTATTCAGTAGAACCTATAGGACAATTAAAAGGTCGGGTATAGGGGCTATTAGAAAAATAAAAAATAACCCTTCCCCAAATGAAACAAAAGCTTGCTTCAGGCTTTTTTTTCCTTGAGGCTTACTTTGGTGGGAATCCCGTTCCTTGGTGGTCCGGTGGAAGATGTAGTATGTCTGCACTCCCAGAGGGTGCAGGCACCTTCTTTCGGACAGTGCAGGGGGAATGTATCAGAGCGTTGTTGCAGTAATCCACGGCAGCGCTGACAATTATGGTCTCTCTATTTGAGTGCCAGATCTGCAGGCCCCACAGGAGGAGAATGGGTTGGCCGGTGATGGAGATCTTTGCTGCCCCTCTCCTGCCTGCTGCATCAAGACTATGGCATTGGTGTCCTTGTGGGAAATCCATCCTAGGAGACAAGGACACTATAGTGTTAGGAATACAGTTTTGTCTTTTCAGAGTTTTCAGTATAGAGCTTTTAACCCCTCTGGGCCAGAGGTCTTATTAGAAGTCGTGACTGTATCAACCATCTACAGCTTCTCTTCTGTGAAGGGGCTGATAAATATCTCACTTTGGGAATTTGTAAATTGAGTTGCTGGACAACCTCATCCCCCTGCCCATGACAAGTCTTCTTTTACATTAAAAATGTATTTTTACATTAGTCACAACAGTCAAGAGTCTTGGTTAATTTTTATATTCTAATACCAGTCCAGACTAATTATGTCTCATGCAAACAGAACAGAGGAGCCTGGTGGATCTACGTTAGTTTGTAACACAATTTGTATGCATTGTACACTTTTTATATTATTACAGACAAATCTGCTCTTATTATTCTGGGAAAAATCTGTGACCTTTTCTGCTCTAAAAAGTGAGAAAGATTGCATTTTATGCTTAAAACCTATTAATCTGCTCCATAATAACACAGGTTGAAGTGATATTAATCTTCAAGTGAGATGATATCATCTTTACACACATATATATTTAAAAGACTTGTCCGCTGTTAAGACAATATAGGCAATTAGGGTGGCACAATAATTTTTACTGATCACATGTGAATAAAGTGAATTTTCAGAAATGTAGTGGAAGTAACATTTAAGCTTTGACACTTCTTTGTCTCTAAGGAAAAGACAGGACACTTTCAAATTTATAATGGGTTATGTTTCAAAGGTGATTCAAGTTGAAACATTTTATACCCTATTTCATTTTCACAAATACAATTATCTGTCAGAAACATACTCCAAGAACAGATCACACAGTATTAAATCAACAGCATTAGCGTTACCATTTCTTTGTATCAAGCAGCTGCAATAAATTAGCTGTAATGGCAACGTTAGCAAATAGTCAATACCAGGATTTCTGAACGAGATGGCTATTTGACCAGTCTTTAAACATATTAGTTCCAGTTAGTAAAATTGACCTTTAATTAGTGATGTCCCGAACTGTTCGCCGAACGGTTCGCCACGGTTCGCCACGAACGGTTCGCCACGGACTCCAGTCAGCAGACACATTCCAGCCAATCAGCAGCAGACCCTCCCTTCCAGACCCTCCCACCTCCTGGACAGCATCCATTTTGAAGCTGCATTCTTAGTGAGCTATACAGGAGGTGGGAGGGTCTGGGAGGGAGGGTCTGCTGCTGATTGGCTGGAATGTGTCTGCTGACTGGAGTCCGTGGCGAACCATTCGTGGCGAACCGCGGGGAATCGTTCGGCGAACAGTTCGGGACATCACTACCTTTAATAGATTGGCACCAGGGTAATCCAGCAAAATATGTTCTGTATGATGATATATATGATATAATATGTTACCACCTTGTTCAATACAACATGGTTCTCTATCTTCTTATGTTCTATTTTGTTGGTCCATTGTATGTTTGTAACCTCAAACTTTAATAAAACTATTTCCAGTAACACTCCAGGCACTAACAAAACTTAAAGGGACACTATAGTCACCAAAACAACTTCTCTGAAGATTCAATGCTTGATTCACTGCCATTGAGGAGTTAAACAACTTTGGTTTCTGTTCATGCACCCCTAGCTACACCTCTCCTGACTGTGACTGACACAGCCTGCATGAAAACAAAATTGATTCGTTTTTTCAATCAGATGTAGCTGTCACATCCTGTTCCTCGCTGTGGATCATTCTGGCAATGGCTTCTGGTATCCAGAACTCTTTTTACAATTCTTGTTTAGTTTTTCTTGGATTTTTGGTTTTCTATTCTATGTCTGGTTTTCATTATGCTAGGATTTCTGGGTTCATTCCTATATTCTGTCCCTGGATTTCCCAGTCTCTTGGATTCATTTAAATGTTTGTTTTATTTGTGTCATACCTCCTCGCGGGCCCACGCTGCTCCAGTCCCGCCGTCCGCTCTGTTCCTCCAGGCTCTGCCGGCTTCCAACTGACAGTGCACGTGCGTGACCAGTGACATGCGCATACACGTGCGGCATGCCACTGAAATCTTAAAGCGATACTACCATTATTGCATGAATCCTGGTAACCCTTTTATAATATCTCCTTTTCTCTTCCCTAGCCTATCAGATATCTCTTAGCTCTATTTATACCTTCCTCCTACATCACTTCCTTGTCCTGTCGTGGTCTATTGTAGTCCGAGAGTGCGTTCTGTATACTTGTGTGTTTCCTGGTATCTGACTTCGGCTTGTCTCTGGTTATTCGTAATTTCTGGCTTCCTTGACCCTTGGCTTTGTTTCTTGTTTATTCTTCCTTCTTCTGCCCTGACCTATGATTATTCTGTTACTCTCCTTACTTTTCTTCACGTTAAGTCCAACCACTTTAAGGACCAGTAATACGTTTAGCTTGGGTTGTCTGTTAGTCCTATAGTTAGCGTGTTGGGGAACCTAACCTTGACATTACGACAAGGCCATGGACTTTGCAAACTTGGGACAACAAATGGCAGCCTGTGAATGCAGAATGGAGGGTTTGGATCATAGAATGGATCAGTTTGCTCAAACACTGCAAAATATCCTTACAAGGACAGCACATCTCCAGCAAGAAGGAGAGGGGGCTGGCGCTCAAAGCACTGTATCTTTACCATCCACGCCTCATTCTAATCCTTCCATTCGCTTAACCCCTCCTCCCCTTTACTCCGGGGATCCGTCTTTATGCAGAGGTTTTCTGAACCAAGTGGGAGTACATTTTGAAATGGCTCCTCATTCTTTTCCCACCGATAGATCCAAAATAGCTTTTATTATGAATCTGTTAGATGGTAAAGGATAAATCCTCTATGGGATAGGGATGATGCCATCTTATATGATCTTGATCTATTCCTAAGAACTTTTAAAAATGTATTCAACCCTCCGGGTAGGAAAAGATTAGCCGCAAAGGCCTTATTGAAATTAAAACAGGGTTCCAGATCAGTGACTAACTATGCCATTGAATTCCGTACCTTAGCTTCTGAACATACCTGGAACAATAGTGCCCTGACAGCTGTCTTCTTTGAGGGACTTACAGAATCATTACAAGATGAGGTGGCAGCCAGAGATCTACCAGAAGACCTTGAAGAGTTAATTCGATACATGTCAGATATTGACATAAGAGTCAGACAGAAACTTCTCCATTTAGAGGCAAATGCCAGCACCTGATTCTGATCCTGAACCTATGCAGTTGGGTACAACCCAACTTTCTGAGGCTGAGAAAACTTACAGAAGGAGAGAGGGGTTGTGCCTTTACTGTGGCAAGAAGGGGCATCTACGTAATAATTGCCCATCCCATCCGGAAAACTCCACCGCCTAAGATCGTTCAGGGGACCGGCCTTGGGTGTAATGTCTTTGTCCCCTAAACCTCCTACATACAGGTGTCTTATGCCTGTAACCCTTTCTTGGGGAAAGGTGTGTCATCAAGCTATGGCCCTCATTGATTCTGGTTCTGCTGACAACTTCATTGACCAGACGTACTTGTCATCTATTTCTCTTCCTTTTGGGAGGAGAAAAACACCCTTGGCCGTTGAGGCCATAGATGGTAAACCTTTAACAGTCCCATATGTGACACACCAAACTAAGACTGTTATCTTGTTAGTAGGAGCTATGCATAGAGAAAACATAATATTCCAAGTCATTTCATCTCCTCCTTGCTCTCTAGTTCTTGGTCTAACCTGGTTACAGAAACACAATCCTGTTATAGACTGGAAAGACAGACAGATATTATCCTGAAGTCCTTCTTGTATGCATACCTGCATTAACCAGGTTAAAACGCTCTGTTCTCTCAATATTCCTACCTCTCCTCCACTCTCCACTGTTTTACCTCCTCAGTATATGGATCTCAAGAAAGTATTTGAAAAGGTGGAGGCCGATCGTCTACCTCCTCACAGGCCTCACAAATGTGCCATCAAACTCCTTCCAGGTACTATGCCACCTAAGGGAAGAGTTTACCCTCTATCTCAAATTGAGAATAAAATAATGGAAGAATATATACAAGAATCCTTAAGAAAAGGATGAGACGTTCTTCCTCCCCTGCAGGGGCCGGTTACTATTAAGAATGTTCATCCCATACCATTGATAACAGAGCTTTTTGACCATCTTTGTGGGTCTAAGATTTTTACTAAGTTAGATCTAAGAGGTGCATATAATCTTGTTCGCATCAAAGAGGGAGATGAATGGATGACCGCATTCAACACAAGAAGTGGTCATTATGAATACACAGTATTGCCCTTCGGTTTGTGTAACGCTCCTGCCGTCTTCCAGGATCTCATTAATGATGTCCATAGAGACTTTTTACATACATGTGCCATAGTATATCTTGATGATATACTCATCCACTCTCCTGATATTCTAACCCATCACAGACAAGTCAGGAAAATACTACAGACACTTCTTGCCAACGGTCTATTTTGTAAACTTGAAAAATGTTTATAATCAAACCTCCATATATTTCTTAGGTTACGTGATCTCTGCTAAGGGTTTTCAAATGGATCCTAAAAAACTTCCTCGATTATTGAATGGCCTTTACCCCTCGGATTAAAATCTATACAAAGATTTATTGGATTCGCAAATTACTATAGACGGTTCATTAAAAACTTTTCTCAGATTAAAGCTCCTATTACCGCTATGACCAAAAAAGGAGCTAATCATTTCAATTGGTCTCATGAAGCTAAAACTTCCTTCGCTCGTTTAAAGGAAGCTTTTGCATAAGCTCCAGTCTTGATGCATCCTAATCCCTCTAGATCCTTTATCCTAGAGGTAGATGCCTCCGAATCCGGTGTAGGGGCTGTACTTTCCCAGAGGGCTTCTCCTACGGCTCTGTTACATCCATGCAGGTTCTTTTCTCATAAATTGTCACCTGCAGAAAAGAATTACGATATAGGTAATAGATAATTATTGGCTATAATTCTTGCACTTAAAGAATGGCGTCACTTACTGGAAGGGTCCTCGGTACCTCTCATGATTCTCACTGATCATAAGAACTTATATCTAAGTGACGCTAAAAGGCTTTCTTCCAGACAAGCACGCTGGGCTCTTTTTCTCTCCCGTTTCAACTATCTGATTTCATATCGGCCAGGAAATCGTAACACTAAAGCCGACTCACTGTCCAGACAATTTGCCACTCTTGATAAGGAGGAAGACATAACCGAACCCGTTATACCTTCCGAGAGGATTATTGCTATGACTAGAACAAGAGTCTCATCTCCTCTTTTGTACAAAATCCAAAATGCTCAAGAAGGAGCACCTAGTAATAAACCTGCAGGGAGATATTTAGTACCACCTAGACTGAGAGATGAAGTATTTTATGACTATCATGATAGTAAGATGGCCGGACATATGGGAGTGTCCAAAACTATTGCACTGATTTCCAGACAGTTCTGATGGCCATCCCTCAGAAAGGATGTGAAGGCCTATGTGTCGTCTTGTAATATATGTTCACAGTCTAAACCTTCTCATCAAGTTCCAGGTGGCCTTCTGCATCCTCTTCCCGTGCTGTCTGTTCCTTGGTCACAACTGTCTATGGATTGTATAGTCGACTTACCATCTTCTAAGGGTTTTACAGTTATATTGGTTGTGGTAGATCACTTTTCTAAAATGGCACACTTCATCCCATTAAAAAAGTTACCGTCTTCGGCTGAGTTAGCTAAAATATTTATTAAAGAAATAATAAGATTGCACGGTATGCCTGATGTCATCGTGTCAGATAGGCGTTCACAATTTATCTCAAAATTCTGGAGGGGTTTTTGCAAAGATATGGGTATTGAACTCAAATTTTCCTCTGCCTACCATCCTCAAATGAATGGTGCTGCTGAAAGGACTAATCAAAGTCTTGAGCAATATCTCCGTTGTTTTACATCTAAACTCCAGGACAACTGGGCGGACCTTCTCCCTTGGGCTGAGTTTGCTAGAAATAATGCTGAACATTCTGCCTCTGGCCACAGTCCCTTCTTTGTTACGTATGGTCATCATCCTAATTTGCTTCCTGCTTCATTCTCTTACAAGGGAGTGCCTATTCTGTATGAACACATCTTCTATACGTGATACTTGGGTAAAGGTTCAAGCCATCTTGGAGAAGAGTGTACTCTTACAGAAATCTTTTGCCGATAGGCACCGTAGAGCGGCACCTTCCTATCTTCCGGGTGATCGGGTCTGGTTGTCTACTCGAAATATTCATTTACGTGTCCCTTCCATGAAACTAGCCCCTAAATATATTGGCCCCTGCAGGGTTCTTTGGAGGATCAATCCGGTATCCTATACTTTGGACCTGCCGAAAAACCTATGCATATCCAACGTCTTCCACACCTCCCTCGTGAAGCCTCTGGTTTGTAATAGGCATTTCAGATCCCATTCTCATCCTCCTCCCGTTTTGGTGCATGGTCATGGTCAGGAGTACGAGGTTCGACACATTCTTGATTCTCGTCTCTTACGTGGGTCACTTCAGTATTTGGTCCATTGGAGAGGCTATGGTCCTGAAGAAAGCTCATGGGTCCCTGCGCCACGGCTTCTTCGTGCGTTCTATGCCAGGTTTTCTTCTCGCCCTTCTGGTATTTCTCCAGTGGGCTTGCCTGAAGGGGGGGTTCTGTCATACCTCCTCACGGCCCACACTGCTCCGGTCCCGCCGTCCGCTCTGCTCCTCCAGGCTCTGCCGGCTTCCAACTGACAGCACACGTGCGCGCCCGGGTGCGCACGCGCGACCATGGATGTATGCATGAACCCACGGAATGCCGCTGAAATCTTAAAGCGATGTTACTCAAGACTCAACTTTTTTTCCATTGGAGTTAAATCAAAAATCAGCTTTCAAAAGCTGTAGATATCTTTAGTGTGTTGACAGGAAATAGCAATCAAATAAGGTGGGAGTGAAGCAGAGCTTGAGGAGAGAGTAGAGTGCTGCCCTTTAAGAGAGAGCAAGAGACAGGTATGTAAGGTACAGGTTACTCTGGGAGGCCATAAGCTTTTCTAAAGAGGTGAATTTTAAGGCACTTCTTAAAAGATGCAAGACTAGGGGAGAGTCTGATGGTGGTTGGCAGGCTATTTCATAGGAAGGGAGCCGGACAGGAGAAGGTCATGGGCAGAGCAGAGAGACAGAGAAGGGGCATACCTATGGATCTGTGAAGAGATATAAGAGGGGCTAGAATTGTTCAGTGCTTTACAGGTATGGGTTAGCACTTTGAATTGACTTATATAGGATACAGGAAGCCAATGTAAGGACTGACAGGGGGGTGAGGTGTGAAAGGACCGACTAGAGAGGAAAATCAGTCTGATAGCAGCATTCATTACAGACTGTAGCGGGGCAATACAGCTTTTGGGAAGACCAATTAGGAGAGGGTTACAATAATCCACGCAGGAAATTACTAGAACATGGACAAGCTCCTTGGTAGCGTCTTGCGTAAGAAAGGGGCAGATGCGGGCTATGCTTTTAAGATGGTATCTACAGGATTTGACAACATACCGGATGTGAAGCTCAAAGGTGAGACCAGAATCAAGTATGACGCCAAGACAGCGCTCTTGCAAGGATGGACTTATGTGGATACCACTAAATTGAAGGGAGAGCGAAAGAGGAAAATCAGTATTAGGAGGAGGAAAGACAAGGAGCTCAGTTTTAGAGAGATTGAGTTTCAAAAAGCAGGAGGACAGCTAAACAGAGATGGAAGAAAGGCAAGCAGTGACACGTTGCAGGACAGTAGTAGAGAGGTTCGGTGAGGACAGATATATCTGGGTGTCATCAGTGTACAGGTGGTAGTGGAATCCAAAAGAGGTTAAAAGCTTGCCTAGAGAGGCAGTATAAAGAGAAAATAGAAGGGGAACAAGCACAGAGCCTTGGGGAACTCCAACCGAGACAGGACGAGGGGAAGAGGTGTCACTAGAAAAGGAGACACTGAATGAGCGTTGGGAGAGATAAGAGGAAAACCATGAGAGGACAGAGTCACAGAGACCAAGTAATTGAAGAGTTTGAAGAAGGAGAGCATTATCAACGGTGTCAAAGGCAGCAGAGAGGTCAAGAAAAATTTGTATGGAGTAATGGCCTATGGATTTAGCTGCAATTAGGTCATTAGTAACTTTGATTAAAGAGCAGTCTCAGTAGAGTGGAGAGGGCAGAAGCCAGATTGAAGAGGTCAAGGAGAGAGTTGGAATTGAGGAAGTGAGACATATGGGTAAAGACAAGTCTTTCCAGAAGCTTTGAGGAAAAAGGGAGCAGGGATATGGGATGATAGTTAGAGGGGGGGGATGGGTCGAAAGATGTTTTTTTCAGGATAGGTAGTACAGCGGCATGTTTAAGGTCAGGAGACAATGCCAGAAGAGAGAGAGAGCAGTTATAGATGTGTTTTAAGTAAGGTAAAAGACAAGGGGAGAGAGATCTGATAAGGTGAGATGGGAGAAGAACGAGCGGGCAAGTGATGGAGCGAGAGGAAAGGAGAAGCACAGCCACCTCTTATTCAGTAGCCGGGGAGGAAGTCTGAAGGGCATGATCTACGTGTGGTTGAGAAAGAGAATGACAAGGTGGGTGAATTCTTTCCTTAGTTGTTCAATCTCGATGGTAAAGTAGCATGCAAAGCTATTGACTGTAAGGTTAGTTTGTGGGGTGGCCACAGCACGGTGAAGAAAAGAGTTAAAGGTGTCAAAGACACACCTGGGATTCCGGGAGCATGAATTAATGAGAGAGGAAAATTATGACTGTTTGGCGAGGGCAAGGGCTGCGCTGTATGAACACAATATGAATCTATAATGGAGAAAGTCTGACTGGGTGCGAGACTTCCTCCAGGAGTGTTCAGCACAACAGTAGCATCTTTGCAGGTAGTGTGTTGATTTAGTATGCCACAAAAGTGATGGATAGCAATTGTGAATCAAGATCAGTTGACAGCTGCTGGAGGTCAATAGAATTAAGGTTTCTCCTGAGTTGAGGGGTGTTAGGCTGAGGTTGTTGGGTGAGAGGGTACTCGAGAGCAAATTATAACAGGTGGTTATCAGAGAGAGGAAATGGAGTGTTGCAGATATTAGATACTGTACATGCATACGAGAAAATGAGGTTGAGGGTTTTGCCAGCTACATGGGTGGGAGAATTAGCCACTGCATAGCCCGAGGGAGGAAGTAATTGAAAGTAGTTTAGAGGCTGCTGAGGTCAAAGGTGGGTTAATGGGAATATTGAAGTCTCCAAGAATTAGGGATGGAATATTAGAAGAGAGGAAGTAGGGTAGCCATGAAGCAAAGTGGTTAAGGAAGAGGAGAGGAGAACCAGGGGGCGATAAATAATAGCAATGTTAGCAGAGAAGGTTTGAAAAGGTGAATTAAATAAATTTCAAATGATGGGAAAGAGAGGGAAGTGTGGGGTGGGTAGAAGTTTGAAGGAGCAGTGAGGTGAGAGGAGAAATCCTACACCACCACCTTTACATTCAGAGTGTCTTTGGTTGTGGGTAAGTTGAAGACCACCAAAGGACAAAGATGCAGAGGTAGCAGTGTCAGAGGGGGAGAGCCATGTTTCTGTTAAGGCTAGTAAATCTAGTGAACGAGAGATGAAGAGGTCGTGGACAACAGTAGATTTTGTAATATTGCAAAGAGAGCGTGCATTCCATAATGCAGGATTGAAGGAGGATTTAAAGGAAGCAATTATCTGAGCAAAGCAATTATAAGCAGTTATAAGGCCATTTCCAAACAACATACAGTGAGAAAAATTATGAACAAAAGTTGAAAACATTTAAGACAGTTGTCAATTTTTACAGGAGCGGATGTCCCAGCAAATAACAAAAGGCAGAGAAAATGTCCAACAGCTAAAGCTTGTTTGAAATTGTATCATGCAACAGGACAATGATCCCATCACAATAGCACATTTACAACAGAATGGCTAAAAAAGAAAAGAATCAATGTGTTATAATGGCCCAGTCAAAGTCCAGACCTCAACCTGATTGAACTGCTGTGGTGGAACCTTAAGCAAGAGAAGAGTGGGCCAAAATTCCTCCACAATGATGTTAAAACTGAGAAAGTCATACAGAAAATGATTACTTCAAGTTATTGCTGCTAAATGTAGTTCTACAAACTATTAAATTATAAAGCGTACTCACATGCTTGATGGACATGCTTTTGCATATTTCAGTTTAGGAATTCAACTGATCACCTGATCGGTTCAAATTAGACAAACTATAGTTCAGACCAAAATGAATCTCCAGGCCTAGCTGGTATTTTCTTATATGTGATGCCAAGTGGGGCAATGTTTATCAAAGTAACACTATTTGTACTATTTTAAGTAAAAGCAATTGCAGAGCAAAGTGGTAAATCCTGAAGAATTACACATATAGTGAGCAAATCAAATTGAGCAATTTGCCCAGAATTTTACCAGTTACATCATACAGATGTACTCTGTAGTATTTTATAAGATACATAATATTTTGGCAGTACCTATTTACTGAATCTCAAAGGAGACACATATTTTACATAATGGAATAGTCTTTTACAGTAGTGTATTATGTAATAATGTATTTCATATTAAACATTTACAAATTTCAGAAACTGGAGAGGTAAAGAAAAATATGCTGAATGCTCAAAACAGCAACTCAATAAAGTAAACAACTTTAACAATCATTTTTCTTGTACTACAGTTCAATAAACTAACTATACCAAATTCTCTGTAAATTTACTGATCTGCTTTTCTTTCCGTCAAGTCAAAATGCTCCGGCTAGTGATGCTATCCCTTTTACTAAGTAGGAAATAAATCAGTCTTCTTACTTTTTAATGTTGCATAAATCAATTGGACCTGTCTAAAAGTGTCCCTGGCATTAATCACTTAATGTAAACTGCATGCTTGGGAAGCTTCAAAGATCCTCTCACTGTAATAAAAAAATAATTTATATGTCTGACACATCTAAAGGGCTTTCAATCTCAAAGTTTTAGGAGACAAATGGCAGATGAATGTGTTCAGTTCAAAATGTAGTTCATATCAAAAGTCCTGGACTATGTGTGTGCAGCATCTACAGACATGATAAATAATCTCTAAAATGTTATATAAAATGTTTGCCTAAGCACATTTGATCATAATGTTGGCATAATATAGGATAATAAAAGGCAATCAAAAGCCCTAATTTGATTGGTCAGCAATATGTGCAAAAAGTCAGGTCTACGTCTATATGGCCTCTATCAAATTACTTATACTGATAACATAAGTTGGATACCATAAATAAAGTATAGAAAATGTTTATCATACTTACCATAATTTTTGTTTCCTGGTTATTAGTCATAGCAGCATCACTTATGGATAGCTTTGCCCCTTGCAGAAACAGGACAGGAAACAATTAAATTGGAAAGAGAGTATAGGAATACTGAGAGTTTTGTAGGTCAGTAAGAGTATACCCAGGTCGTTTAGTGGAGCAAAGGGGGGTCTCTAAGTACATCCAGAACCATAGGAGGATTCCAAAGTGGTGTATAATTTCTCATAGGAGCTCTGATCTGAATGGTAGCTTTGAAAAATCTCCTAATTAGGGGGTTTGAGGCCCTAGAGCCCTAATGCGGATAAAGCAATGTTTATATTTTCAAAATACTAGGACTCCATCATTTTTCCAGCCCTGCATGAAGGAAATTCAAGATATGAGTATGATTAGGATGAAGAAAGTCAATGGAATATTCTTTAGCCCGGGATTTAAAAGTTTCCCAAATCCTATGGTATCCTATTTAAAAAGGGTTCAAAATCCTTGCCTGGAAATTATAGACCTGTGAGCTTAACTTCAGTAACTGGGAAAATATTTGAAGGGCTATTAAGGGATAATATTCAGGAATTCATTGGGAAGAACTTTGTTATTAGCAATAATCAGCATGGTTTTATGAAACATAGGTCATGTCAAACTAACCTAATTGCATTCTACGAAGAAGTAAGTAGAAGTATAGATCAGGGTGTTGCAGTGGATGTGATCTACTTGGACTTTGCCAAGGCATTTGATACGGTTCCTCACAATAGGTTAGTCTTCAAACTAAAAGAAATTGGTCTAGATGAATATTCCTGTTCTTGGGTAGAACATTGGCTTAAGGACAGAGTACAACGAGTTGTAATTAATGGTAAATTTTCAGGCTGGACAAAAGTGGTAAGTGGTGTCCCTCAGGGTTCTGTTTTGGGACCACTTCTATTTAACATATTTATAAATGATCTTGAAATAGGCATTGAAAGCCATGTATCAGTGTTTGCAGATGACACAAAACTTTGTAAAGTAATAAAATGTGAGCAGGATATTGCTTTGTTGCAGAGAGATTTGGATAGATTGGGGGACTGGGCACTAAAATGGCAGATGAAATTTAACATAGAGAAATGCAAAGTTATGCACTTCGGGGTTAAGAATGCACAAGCAACTTACACACTAAATGGTAGTGAATTAGGGATAACCACACACGAGAAGGATTTGGGCATTGTTATAGACAACAAATTAGGCAGCAATATGCAATGTCAATCTGCAGTTGCTAAGGCCAGTAAGATTTTGTCATGTATAAATAGGGGCATAAATTCTCGGGATGAAAATATAATTTTGCCTCTTTATAAATCGCTGGTAAGACCACACCTTGAATATGCTGTGCAATTTTGGGCGCCTGTTCTAAAGAAGGATATCATGGCACTGGAGAGGGTCCAGAGACGAGCTACAAAATTGATAAAAGGAATGGAGCATTTTAGTTATGAAGAAAGGTTACAAAAATTAAATCTGTTTCGTTTGGAAAAACGGCGCCTGAGAGGGGATATGATAACTTTATACAAATATATTCGGGGCCAGTACAAACCTTTATCTGGAAATCTATTCATAAACAGGGTTATACATAGGACACGAGGTCACACATTTAGGCTGGAAGAAAGGAGATTTCATCTAAGGCAAAGAAAAGGTTTTTTTACAGTAAGAACAATAAGGATATGGAATTCTCTGCCTGAAGAGGTGGTTTTGTCAGAGTCCATACAGATGTTTAAACTGAAATTGGATAAATACTTACAAAAACATAACATACAGGGATATAATTTCTAATTAGTGGGGTAATAGCTGATTGATCCATGGAGACATCTGACTGCTATTTTGGGGTCAAGAAGGAATTTTTCCTAGTTTGTGGCAAAATTGGAAGTGCTTCAGACCAGGTTTTTTGCCTTCTTTTGGATCAACAGCAACAACATTTCTGAGGAAGGCTGAACTTGATGGACGCAAGTCTCTTTTCAGCTATGTAAACTATGGTAGAAAGCCTATGCAGATTTCTTTCTGGATTTTAGAAGAATTTAGACAACTGCTTCAGACAATCCTTGGTTTAGGAGTTTTTCCCTTTCAAGAGCCAGATTCATCTGGCTGAGGTTGGGATGAACTGCCGGCCCTTGTAGAAGTAAATCCGATCTCCTACTTGAATGCTGGCCAAAAAAAATCAACCTCCCTCATTGTAGAGTGTACTAGAAACGTGGGTCTGTTTGAATTGAAGTCTTCAAAATATCTGTCAGATTCTTTTGCATCTAACTTTTCTTCAGAAATTCGTAAAGTGTCTCTAATTAGGTTGATAATCAATTTACCAACAGACCTTGGTTCTTTATCCTCTTCTAATATTTCTTAAATAATGTCGGAGTTTTCTTCTAAATCTGTAGATACTGGCTCCATTCTGGGACATTTTGAAGAAACTAATTTCTCTGTAGTGGATTTGAAGCCTTGACTATGGCCTCAGATATCCACTTTTTAAGGTCTTCTTGAGGAGAGCTGCTTCTATTCGAATCATCTGCTGCATCAGCCAAGCATGATCTGCATGAATTCTTCCAGTCTGGTGCCACTTGATTGCAGTACATACATTGATTAGATTAATATGGGTCTTCTGTGGAAAGTGGTAGAAACAAAAGAAAATATAGCCCAATAGTGAAGTAAATTAAATACCAGTAAAATTTCATTATATTGCACTTACAGGAATATAAAAATAGTGAGAAATCCAATAGAAATAGCGACTATAACAATGTGTAAACAAATAAAGTATAAAAATAGATGTAAAATCAATCAAATGTTACAAAACATCCAATGCATATTTTCCTGCAGTGTAGAACTTCCTCAGGAATATGATAATGCCGTCCAAAAGATAGTATATGTAGACTCTGCTTGATGAGTGAATCAGTCCACCCAGATACGCCGTGTGTGTCAGCCATGACCGCAATGACGTACTTCTGATGCAGCGACTGCGCCCATTGTTGATGACGTGTTCCAGTTCGACAATTCTGATGCGTGTGTATGGAATTAGTGTGCACACATAGGAGAGACTGGATAAAAACTGTAAATGGACAAAAAAAGCCCAGAAGGAAGAAGTATCTATGGCTAACTAAATGAATTAAGGAAAAACATAATCTGACACCCATGTCATATGTAATAGAATAAATATTTAAAAGCCATCCTAATGGATAGATGAAAAATATATAAAAAATAATAGAAGTAATAATAATGGAAGAATAAAGGATGAATGTAAAAATAAATGAAAAATAAAAAATAAAATTTCCCAATCCAAAATGACCAGATTCTTTATTTTAGGCACGATATACCTTTAAGCGTGAATGGTACTCTTGCATGTGCAGTTGGCACTTCCCAAAGTCAAGTCTACCGTGTCTGCTCCGGAAATTCAAAATCATAAGAATGCTGCACACCAGTGATATCACTTACCCTTCAAATTTCAAGGAGCTCACATCATGCACGGTTGGAAGAGAGCGCAAGATATTATACCAATGATTGAGAATCCTCATTTTAAGTTTACACCATGGCTTCTAAATACTCTATCATGATCAGAACCAGGGAGGACCAATACAACAAGGGGAATTTTTAAGGCCGACCCCACAGGGAACTTATTTTGTAAAAAGTACTGCTCCTGAAGACTGTTCACTGAGTTCTTCAGCCTGAACTTCATCTAGTAAGCTCATGGCACACATGGGCAGGTGGCTCAAAGAAATAATTTTTGTAGGAAAATAAAATTCCTGTTTATCCTGCTGAGGACAAAAAGAACACTGTGGGGTATAAGGAGGATACATGATGCAGCCATGATTAGCCAGAAAAGAATCATTAACGTTCAAAACCAAACTAATTGCACTTATGCCTAAGAATGCAGAATATATTTAAAGCAGGGACAATTAGATGTGGTAATTTTAACTTTGCTGTGAGGATTATAGCTTGTGTCCATACTTTCTGTTATGATTTAAAATCATTAAGCATAAATTAAGGATGCATAAAGCAACATTAAGTAGATTAGCTATACACATAAAGCAACATTAGGTAAATAAGAGACATTTAGTGGACAAGATAACTATTTAGTAGATATTTCATATATATCATTCATATATAGTGGTGTTTATAATTATTGTTTCATTCGTATAATTACTTTTTATAGTTTAAGATTTCTTTATATAACATATACCTGATATATTCAAATCACCTTAAATAACTTATTATATAATATTTTTTTTTAATTTTGTGTTCAGGGACATTTCCCTGAACATAGACGAACGCACAAGATCAGGGAATCCCTCTAATCTATGCTTGGGGAAATTTCCCTGAACATAGATTAGAGGGATTCCCTGCACTGTTGCATTCGTCTATGTTTGGGGGAATATCCTCGAATATAGGTGAACGCAGCAGAGTAGGGAATCCCTCTAATTCCCATGAGGACTTGCACTTACCAACCCGCGAGAGAGTTGGTCGTAAGTGCGAGCCGTCGTAAAACAGGTAGGTCGCAAAACGAGAACCACCTGTACTAGATTTTACTAGAAAACATTTGCTATAAAAAATTGTAATTGATTAACTGTGGAAATTACTGAATGTCACATGATGTTACGACTTTGTTCACCTATATTTGTCTGTGTATCTGACAATAAAGCCGAGTTTGAAAAAGTGTACAGATACCTGTATGCTGTCGTTTTGAATAACCCATCTTGCAAGACGTCTTGCAATATCCAAGGCCAGCCTCTATCTGCTGCCTGTGTCTGAATTTTGGGACCTGTCAATTTGGTGGGTCAAGTGCAAATCCTCGCATCACTTTCTTTATTGTACTAGAAGGTTTTGTTTTTTAGTTTTATGTAACTCGTGTTCACGTTGCTGGTTTGGATGAGAAAGCCATAGAAAACTCATTATCAATGAGAGACTACTTTGTTTTTTTACTATTATTATATTTCCAAAAATCAAAGCAATGCAAATTTATTTTTTTATTTTTGTGAGCGAAAATTAGGAATTTTGAGGCTCAGTTGACTCCACTGGACATTATGATTATGTATTTTTTTTTTTTTTTTTAACACAGTTAACACAGTTGATACTAAGATTTGTAACAGGGTTGATGTTCCAGGAGGGATAAGCCAAATGGCAAATGATTTAGGTAAACTAGAAAAATGGTCAGCGTTGTGGCAACTGACATTTAATGTGGATAAGTGCAAGATAATGCATCTTGGACGTAAAAACCCAAGGGAAGAGTACAGAATATTTCATAGAGTCCTAACCTCAACATCTGAGGAAAGGGATTTAGGAGTGATTATTTATGATGACTTAAAGGTAGGCAGACAATGTAATAGATCAGCAGGAAATGTTAGCAGAATGCTTGGTTGTATAGGGAGAGGTATTAGCAGTAGAAAGAGGGAAGTGCTCATGCCATTGTACAGAACACTGGTGAGACCTCACTTGGAGTATTGTACGCAGTATTGTAGATGGTATCTTCAGAAGGATATTGAAACCTTAGAGAGAGAGTTCAGAGAAGGGCTAATAAACTGGTTCATGGACTGCAGGATAAAACTTACAAGGAAAGGTTAAAGGATCTTAACATATATAGCTTGGAGGAAAGATGAGACGGGGGGGATATGATAGAAACATTTAAATACATAAAGGGAATCAACACAGTAAAGGAGGAGACTATATTTAAAAGAAGAAAAACTACCACAACAAGAGGACATAGTCTTAAATTAGAGGGACAAAAGTTTAAAGATAATATCAGGGAGTATTACTTTACTGAGAGGGTAGTGGATGCATGGGATAGCCTTCCAGCTGAAGTGGTAGAGGTTAACACAGTAAAGGAGTTTACGCATGCGTGGGATAGGCATAAGGCCTATAAGATAAGGCCAAGGACTAATGAAACTATTTAGAAAATTGGGCAGACTAGATGGACCGACTGGTTCTTATCCGCTGTCACATTCTATGTTTCTATACAGTTAGAGAGTTAGAGAAGACCCCTTTCCACATAAACAATTAAAGGTAAGGGAGGTATTTTACACGACAAGTGTCCAACTAATTGGAAGCACAGATAAATCCTGTAAAGAGTTAAGGTTTGCAACTGGAGGTGTGAACCTAAATAGCCTTCCACTAAAATGTTATAAAAAACCTTATCTTATCTAATGCTTACCTTATCTAATGGACAATGGCCTCCTCCTGTGCAGCAGGAAGCTCCCTGCACTTCGCTAATCTGGCAGTGCAAGGTTTAGCTCTTTGGCCGAGAGTACACAGGTTATGCTCTCAGCCAATGAGCCAGCTCTGCATGGCTCCTGATGACTACTGATGGGGACCAATACAACAAGGGGAATTCAAAAGGCATAGCCGACCCCACAGAGAACTTTTATTGTAAAAAGTGCCCCAATATCCAGTAAACTGAATGTAGAAATTAATCCTGGTATGATTAGTTTCCTTAATCTAAATTATTTCATATAATTTTTCTTCAACGGTTACTTTGAAACAGTTTTCTACCATCGAATGCAACACTTTTCTGCTTTGTTATCAAATGTTTTTTTCCAAGTGTTCATAATAAATGTTTATAATAAATCTACTCCCTTGGTGATGGGGATCCTTGAATAGAAATAGCTTTTATGTTAAACTATTCTTCCTGATACTATGTTCTGGATATCTTCATTATTACATATAGGTAAGGAACCAGAGATCCAGTATTGGTTTTCCTTTCCAAAGTAAGAAATATGTTTTTACTCATATACTATTTGCTACTAAGATATGTATTGTACATCTATGGAAAATAATCTACTTCTTTTATTTGGAAAGATATATTAAACCAAATTGAATATTAATATAAGATGGTACCCAATTGTATCTCTCTGTCAGGACAATTTGTGTCATATTCAGATATATGGTTACCCTGGATACATTTTAGAAGTACTTTGTAGTAGACCTCCTGGGACTCTCTATGCCCTGCGCCAAGACTCCCTTTGTGTTTCGTATTGTTTTATACTATATGTTAAATGTTGTATATTTATGTACAAGTATATCCAAGTAATGGTATTGTTAGTAATGGTATTTCCCTTCTTTGTACTTAGTTTATGTTTGTCTGAATTAATATAAATGAAAACGTGGGGAAATTACTTGTACAATGTTTGCATACTTAAAAAAAAAAAATTAAAAGAAAGCTTTAAAAATGGAACCAGAGATCCATTACAAAACCCTCTTACAGGAAAAGAACAGATCGCTACCATGTAACAAATTATTATTATGTGTAAAATACCAGCAAATTTAACAGCATTTTGCAATGAGTGAACAAGGTAACAATTAAATTTAACAATACTAATTTAACTTATGTGTACAAGTGTTGGTGAGAGCGCTTCTCAAACAAGCTTTCCATCTATTCTTTGCCTGCAGCCGTATTACTTGCAAATAGTTGAGATCACAATGGAGTTGTTCAAAAACAAGTCATTATTTGCTGGATATAATCTTAGTTCTAGCTCAGTGGCACTAATTTTATAGCACTTTTTTCACATGCTTAAAAAACAATTGGTTCTATCTTCTTCCCCCAGCAATCATTTTCATGAGGTCATAAATAGTACCAACGGGTTGGAATGTGATCTCTCGAGTGGTTTTGTATGCATCATTTTATAGGTATGGGACTTTAAAAAGGTGTTTTAAAAAATGTCATTGAGAATAGAGAAAAGCAATTGTAATTGCAACATGTAATTGTAATTAGAAATTGTAATTAAAATTGAAACCTTTAAAAAAAAAACAACAACAATAACGGTCATGCTGTTAAGGTAAGGGTGGAACTAGGCTCTTAACGTTAGGGGATTAGGGATGCTTAAGGGCTCAGTTACTTAGTATTGAAAAGTACCTAGGGATTGTTAGGCTTAAGAGTTACTGGGTACTTGCATTAAGATGCCATGAACACTAATTCTTACCATTTTCCCCTTGTCTTCTTTTTTCAGATGTCCACTACACTCATAGGATGATGGAGCCATTTTTTCACTGCCCCATTTATTGTCAATTTGTTTAACTGTATGATTTGATCATATGTTCATATGCCTTAGGAAAAGTCACAGAACGCTATTATTCATGGATGATTAGGTGACCTACACTCTTATCACTAAACATTGAGTTGTAGCGAGTGGACATATGATTTGGTGAACTCAGTGTCAAATAATCGACTTGAAAAATGTCTATATACAAACTATGTGAGTTGTAATACATTTTTCATTAACAACAATTCAGTGTTTATTAGATATATTCCCAATGTCCTTGTGGGGTCTCAAGTCAATAACAGAAAATACCCTGTTCCCCCCACTTCCCCATCCTTCATAGAGACACATACTGAAAGGGAGACACTGCCTGTAATGGCAACACACTGACTTCCTTTTAATGGCGTCAAGATTAAAACACTGTGTCATGTGTCATTTTATTCAAGATAGATTAAACAACATCACTTATCAAAAAATGAATAAATGTAAAGGCAGTTATTATGTGTGTGTGACCTCAATGCACTATTGCAACTAACAAAAAAACACAACCCAACAAGACAATTCTTGCATGTCAAACTAAGTTATCAAAGTTTAAATTCACTTCTTTATAGAGGTCAGGTTAAATGTCAACCGCAGTGTTCAATAAGAATTGTCAATATGTTTATCATTCGTCTAAGAAAAGTCAGTTCTGGAAATGAGCAATTTGTTTGTTAATTAGTTATCTGGGTTGCTTTTAAAGATCAGAGCACAGATCAAATGGCGATAAACAGCAAATTCAGAGGTTGATCACAAGGTCATTCCGAGGCAGACACCTTGTAGATGTCACTGTCAATGGGTCTGCTAAGTGCATACAATGTATTCATCTATTTGCATTTCTTGTTTCTACTGCCAATAAAGGTTAATGGCAATGTATCGTTGTTCACTGCAGATGGGTTGTTTACAAAGAAGCCAAAGAAATAAGCTATTGGAGCATATTTTACTGTTGATGCTAAACACGTAAATAAATGTTAAAATATACACACAGAATCAAAACAAGTAATTAAATTGTTGTTAGTATGAAAAACAACATATTTAATGGCTTAAGTAAACTTTCTTTCTAAATTAACTTTCATAGAAACATAGAAACATAGAAACATAGAATGTGACGGCAGATAAGAACCATTCGGCCCATCTAGTCTGCCCAATTTTCTAAATACTTTCATTAGTCCCTAGTCTTATCTTATAGTTAGGATAGCCTTATGCCTATCCCACGCATGCTTAAACTCCTTTACTGTGTTAACCTCTACCACTTCAGCTGGAAGGCTATTCCATGCATCCACTACCCTCTCAGTAAAGTAATACTTCCTGATATTATTTTTAAACCTTTGTCCTCTAATTTAAGACTATGTCCTCTTGTTGTGGTAGTTTTTCTTCTTTTAAATATAGTCTCCTCCTTTACTGTGTTGATTCCCTTTATATATTTAAATGTTTCTATCATATCCCCCCTGTCTCGTCTTTCCTCCAAGGTATGCATGTTAAGATCCTTTAACCTTTCCTGGTAAGTTTCCTCAGAATTTGTAAATGCAATCTAGTTTTATTTTCTTGGAAATGGCACGTTGAAATACGTTTTGATTCAAATACAATCTGCAAACATAAGATATTTCCAAATATATAAATACACAGTGACAATCACCGCTTCATCGCAATCAAAAAGTCGTCCCCAAAATAGGTTAATAATTAAAACTTCCCTTATGCAGAAGATCCACCCTGAAGATTTATTCTGACCTTCAGATAAACATATGGGAATAAAATAGGCGTTATTCTGCTAGGAAACGCAAGAAAGGCACATCATAGTGCTTAAATGTGTATGAATAAATACAAATGTATTGGTTCAATTATTGGCTACTCACAATTTGATTAAAGGACCACTATAGTGCCAGGAAAACATACTCGTTTTCCTGGCACTATAGTGCCCTGAGGGTGCCCCCACCCTCAGGGTCCCCCTCCCGCCCGGCTCTGGAAGGGGGAAAAGGGGGAAAACTTACCTTTTTCCAGCGCTGGGTGGGGAGCTCTCCTCCTCCTCTCTTCCTCCGATCCTCCCCGCCGGCTGAATGCGCACGCGCGGCAAGAGCTGCGCGCGCATTCAGCCGGTCGCATAGGAAAGCATTTACAATGCTTTCCTATGGACGCTGGCGTGCTCTCACTGTGAAAATCACAGTGAGAAGCACGCAAGCGCCTCTAGTGGCTGTCAATGAGACAGCCACTAGAGGATTAGGGGGAAGGCTTAACCCATTGATAAACATAGCAGTTTCTCTGAAACTGCTATGTTTATTAAAAAATGGGTTAACCCTAGAAGGACCAGGCACCCAGACCACTTCATTAAGCTGAAGTGATCTGGGTGCCTAGAGTGGTCCTTTAACAAATTCAAGTCTTCAGTAATGCTAAAGATATCCCTCCAGTGTATCCCTCTAGTGTACTTCAATGCAATAGACCATAGATGTTAAAACAAAGTGCAAAGATTGTAGTGCAAATGCAATGTAAATTGCAAAGAGTAACTTACATTTAAGTTTAAAACAGTAAGTGTAATTGTAAAAGTGAAATCAAATCCAGGGACTTCTTCAGGGTGGTAGTTGATTATATACACCAGTTCAAACAATGAAATAATTAAATAAAAACATCCCACTCCTTCCCCTTGTAACCCGCTCTAATTGTCCATAGAATGATCCCATAGGTTCTCCTTATCAACAGCTGGTCCCAATCTTCTTTTATCATTACTTCCTGATTCGATCTCTATTTGACGTCATCACGCTCGGAATGCGATGATGTGCATTCCATCCTGGTGTCATGATGGACGGCATGATAGAAGGCAGTTAAAGTCTTCAGAGTATGTGTGGAAGTAAGGAAATAGTATGGAAGAAGGATAGAAAATGGATCAATATATTAAAAACCATAAAAACATAGAGATCCCATATATCTAACTAAAATATAGATGCTACCTCTCTTATCTTAAACATGAGCATCCAAAAATAAATAAATCATATATTAATGAAATATATCTCTCTCTGTGTATATCTATCTATCTATCTCTCTCCAAGCTTTTGCACTCCAATTGCCAGTCAGAAGTTCACTGTCCACCCACCTGTGGCCACCATGCCTGTGGCCAAAAGTTCTTTTGAATTATCACGTAAATATAGAGTGTGGGCAGTTGACAGGTGAGTATAGAGTAACAGAGAGGGAGCATAAAGAAGTTAAAGAAAATCACAAAATGCTGTCCATATATACTGGAATTCACACCCAGTGATATGCCTTACATGTACACCTCTGTATGCAGACACACACACACTATACACTACTTACTCAAACACACTAATGCATCCACACACAATAACATTCTTTAACACCCTGAATGTCACACCCTCACTAACATGTCTCACAAATACACATATTCATTCCCACATACTCACTGACTTTGAGAAGGGCTTAATAAATTCTGATTGGGGCTCGGGTCCCAGGTATTTTTCGACTCGAGATTCAAGCATTAATGTGTGATTTGCTCTTTTTTGTGTCATGCAAAACAGATCTACTTTAATATTAGTTCTGTTGGAGAGCTCTTGCACACATTTCATTATACCAGAGGTCGAGTACCTTAAGATGGAAGTATCAGAACTTTAAAAGTGTTAAGCAATACAAATAAGTCTTGAAAAGGTACCACGTCATTAGACGTTGAAATTAAAACGTAAACACAAAATATTTTCCAATAACGAGTCGTATGTGTGCTTTTTACAACATTAGAAAACTAAGTAGAATTTTTTTATTACTGATAAACTGGTTAAAACATAGCACTGACATGGATTTCAACTGCAAAAACATTTTTGATCATATAATTAAAAAGAGGATGTTATTTTGTTAAACAGATTCTTTTCTCAAGAAATTAAAATTTTGTCGGTTAAAATGTATGAGTGAGGTGATTTAAGCTCTAAGTAATTTTACAATGGATTGGACTGCTTCTATTTTTTTATCTGGGTGATTTCGGTAAGATTAAATGAGGTTAAAAGCATTGAATCTTTTGGCAATTTGGCAGCAATCCTTCTCCATTTTCAATACCCACTACTTTTCTACTAGATAAAAATTTAAAGCCTTTCATAGAAATTTTAACAGTTTGCAATATGATATGTTACATGGTATTAAACAATTTGATCACCTTTTTAACTCAACTAAAGAAATCAATTCAAACTCATTAAATGGAACCAAATAATATTTTTTTTTATTTGAATTAAAGCAACGAGCATTTTTTCCAGGCTTTTTTTAAAACATTTTATCTCTTTTGCGTTAATGGTTTTTCTGCGTTCTCCATTGGATTGAAATCAACCGTAACTTTTTTTCACAGGGTTAGGATTTTCTATCGAGTTAAAAGCCATTTTCATAAGCTATTGGCTACATGCTTCATAGAGAATTAAAACCATGAACACCCTTTTAATTGGACGGGAAACGTGCTAAATTAACCTTTTTATCATAATTAGATATTGTATGTGAGGTCCCCTCTGTGATAACACAGGCATTTAATCATTATTTTAACTATTTAAAAGCATGTTGCTACTGAGACAATGTAAGAATGATGACATATTTTTTCACTTAAAGGGACACTGTAGTCTCTATAACCACTTTGTCTCTTTGAATTGGTTATAGTGCCTGGAGTGGCCTGGCACTGTCCCTCCATTCAGTGTTGCACCATGTTTGTGCAGTATGCCACAAAATAAGAGTCCATGGCCACCCACAGTCCAGCCCCTTCTGTATGTGTAGCTAAGGCAGAGATTACACACTTCCTTGTTGTCATACCCATTCATACCATCAGTTGGAGCTCTGACAGGTTAAAAGCAGTCAGCTGACACTCTCAGCCAATCACAGCTGCCCATTGCCTCTCAGGGTAATACTTCCTTATTAGCCAAAGCAGCACAGAGGGGATAGACTGCCGTGGACTCTTGTTTAGCATTAAAACATTACAACATTAAAAACTGTTTAATGCTGAAAGAAATTATGGTACCAGGGGACTCCAGACACTATAACCAGTTTAATGAGATGAAGCAGATACAGTGCCTACGGTGTCCCTTTAACCACTTGACTACCGAGTACTTAAAACATTTTTATAGCTGAAATGTTTTAGAAAGTAAGGTGTACTATCAGGCACAGGTTGTATAGGAACAGGGTGTATAAGAACCATAAGATATTAAGACAAAACAGCAACATCATGCATGGTTTACAGTCCAAGGCCACCAGAAGAAATTGAATTCTGTACATTGTGCATTAGACACATTGTGTAAATTTTAAAGGGATTATATGGTATCCTTTGTCAAAAAGGAGAGCTGAAGGACAGTTAAAAATTCTTGAAACACTATATTTGACATTGCAACAAAGTAAATGCTTCATTATCCATCTCATTATCATTTGTAAGTTACATTTGAGAATGGTGGATGAAGACTTAGAGGCCATTCACCAGACTTCTCACCACTTACTCTCTCTCCTGGTTTATGTTGAGGTACATTAAAAACCCCACACACAAATTACATAAGGTGGGGGTGAGAGAGCAGTCTAGCTCTTGAGGATAATTCTGAGGTCTCACTGACTCCATACTTGTTTAATTTGTAAATCTGCTAAGTTATTTTACCTTTCTAGCCCCTTGGAATGAGAAGTACATCTTGTGCTCGCCGCTGTGGTAATATTATTATAGAAATTAAACTGGGTCTCAAACAAGTAAATCATATTCTCTTTACACCATGGTATAAAAAGTATGCAACTACAGCAGACTGCAGGATACATATGTATTGCGCCCTCTAGTTAACCTAGACCCTGAACAGCTGTATGTATCTGAGACAGAAGAATGCAAGAATAGGGGGGGCGGAGCCAACCACCGAGCCGCATGGACGTGCACTAACTGTGCTACCTAACCAGAAAGCACAATCCACAGCCATCGGGCACTAAAAAAGCAAAATAGGACACCCAAAACGAGCTAATGCAGGGCACCAACTCTCCAACAAGACACACGCTGGAAAATCGGGTGTTTTGACAAGATATTTTAGAGACACCACGGAAACTCCAGGGGAGTCGGAAGGCCCAAATATGGCATCGGACTCACCATCCACCAATCTCCACCAACTAGCCCTTCGGGGTCTGAAATATCCACTTGTCAGCCAGAGGCAGACATTAGGAGCTTGCTCAGAGCCCTACCTTCAAAAACCGATATAGCCATGATGCTAAATAAACTGGAATCCACATTTCAGACAAAGCTTGAGGCAATAGGAGCCGACTTCCAGCAAACCAAACAGAGTCTCAGTCCTGGAAGACAACAGAGACACACTACAGGCCCAAATAGGTGAACTAAGAGAAGCGATGGAAGCCCAGACTAACCAATTTACCTTCCTACAAAGATCCCTGGACGACCTAGACAACAGGGGCAGATGAAATAACCTCAGAATCAAGGGCATCCCAGAGGCAGATAGTGAGCATTTACCCGATATCCTCAGAGAACTGTTCAACCTCATACTGGGCCGAGACACAGACACCCCAGTGATACTTGATAGAGCTCATAGGGCCCTGTGCCCGCACAATGGGGCCACTGAAAACCCACACGATGTGGTATATAGGCTCCATTATTTTGAATGCAAAAACAAGGTACTGGAGACATTCACAACAACCTCTTCTCTACTGAGGCTCCCCTGTTGCCATATACCCAGACCTGTCATGGATGACGCTGCAAGCCCACAGGCCGATGAGACCCATTACAGACCAACTATGTGCCAGAAATAAAGGAAAAGAGACAGCGCCAGACAACCAGTAAGGCAGCAACCCAACAAGGGAATCCCCCCAAAACCCTAAAATACAGGATAAAAGCAAAATATAAAAGGAGGGCTGCGCCAGAATAAACAGTGTCCAGTATCAATAGTTATTGAAGATAAAAGTCCGACCTAAAAAGGTATCCTCTCTGTCGTCTTTAGGTACAGGAACGCGATCTTCAGGTAATATATAAAAGATAAAAGGAGAGAACAAACGATGGTGCAGAATGTACGGTTCAAATGAAGTAAAAATTGATTAATGATAACGAACTCACAATTTCCAGAGCTTCTGTCCAGCTCTAGGGTAAAGCGCACACAGCGGTATAATCCCCGCTTATGGGATTTATGATGGGTTCGTCAGGGTATCCAAAACTCAAAGGAAACAGAAACAGCCAAATAGTGCTCTCTGTATAACTGTATATTATAAAAGAGAATAAAAAAAAAACGTACTTACAAGTACAGAGCAGACCAACTGCTCTTTGATGTCAGCGCTGGTGACTTGTGGGGCATGTAGTTGTGAATGCAGCAACCTATATAGGAAAAAAAAAAAAAAAAAAATAATGAAAAGGAAAAGAAATAAGGGAAACTATTTGGCTAAAATCTTTTTTGCTAAAATCTTGTAATAGCTGATTTCCTACTAAAAAGCCACTAGGAAATCAGCTATTACAAGATTTTAGCAAAAAAGATTTTAGCCAAATAGTTTCCCTTATTTCTTTTCCTTTTCATTATTTTTTTTTTTTTTTTTTTCCTATATAGGTTGCTGCATTCACAACTACATGCCCCACAAGTCATTGCGGTTCCACTTCCGGTTTTCGGAAGTGCCGCATATTTTACAACTTTCCCCTGCTCGTTTTTATGTAATTTTAACACCATGGGACTTGTTTCCCCACAAGTAACCCTATCCTTTGTTTTTTTTTTTTGTTTTTTTTCTCTTTTATTAGCTTCCGTTTTTAGATGGCCTTATGGGGAACTACAATACCCATAAGGCCGTGCGGCTATACTGCCGAAAACCGGAAGTGATGATTATCACATGACCAATTGTGTTTTTAATTTTATAATCCTTCTCATCTTCGTTTTTAATAAAAAACCACTGAATATGCCTTATTAACCTATTTACTATCTGAGAATAATTTAATACTGTTAATTTGAGATGTATAAAAGTATCTTTATTCTGATTGGCCGAAATTTTTTGGCGCCAATTTTAAATTGAACTATGTCTATATAAACACTATCTGCCAGGTTTTGTATTATATTCCATTTGATAAAGTCTGTTAGACGAAACGCGTTATGGAAATTTAATTTTGTATAATAAATATTAAAGTTTTTGGTTAACTGATAGTCCCAACTACTTTTATTTATACATGTACCCTGGCTATTTATCGTTTTAGTTCATTGTTATATTTTATATATACTCTATTCCGATTTTAATACTATCTCTACAAGTTCCTGACAACCAAAGAAATCCATAGGTGGGGATTATTCCACCAGCGCTGACATCAAAGAGCAGTTGGTCTGCTCTGTACTTGTAAGTACGTTTTTTTTATTCTCTTTTATAATATACAGTTATACAGAGAGCACTATTTGGCTGTTTCTGTTTCCTTTGAGTTTTGGATACCCTGACGAACCCATCATAAATCCCATAAGCGGGGATTATACCGCTGTGTGCGCTTTACCCTAGAGCTGGACAGAAGCTCTGGAAATTGTGAGTTCGTTATCATTAATCAATTTTTACTTCATTTGAACCGTACATTCTGCACCATCGTTTGTTCTCTCCTTTTATCTTTTATATATTACCTGAAGATCGCGTTCCTGTACCTAAAGACGACAGAGAGGATACCTTTTTAGGTCGGACTTTTTATCTTCAATAACTATTGATACTGGACACTGTTTATTCTGGCGCAGCCCTCCTTTTATATTTTGCTTTTATGTGCCAGAAATCTCCGATACCGCTGGGGCTTTCCCTTTGCTCTGACGGCCACATACCAAGGCGCCTCCTATACCATCGCACACACCCAAGATGTTCCAGCGTTCCTGAGAGTGATGGACCTGTCGGAGACCCACATACCAGATTGGTGTGGCCCTATCCTGCCCCCTAACGCGCCCCAGAGGCTGCCGCAACGCAATCGCAAGCCTCAGACCCCTAGAAAACGATGACCGGGTCCCCTGGAAGACACGGCATGAAACCCCAGCTTCCTACCACAGAAGAGATGCCAACTGCATTAACACCTCACCCTGTGGAAAACCGCGAGTGACTGATCCTGCCTTACTTACCGTTACAAGGGAACCTTCTCCTCTCCCTTCTGGCCGCTGACACTACCTGCACACCATACCACGAAGACGCATGCCAACGGCCGCTGTACATCATGCTGATTGCACTCGTTATGACTGACCGCATTGAAAGATATCTCCCTGTCACAATGACCAGCTTCGAACCAGATCTCCGGTCAAGCAAGTATCATGCACTTTGGGGTTGGGGATTGAAACACACCAAGACTGCCCTAGACTCTTACCTCGGTCTGTCCCACTCCACGTCCCAGGTCCCCATGCCTCCCTCTAACCGTCCACTCCACTGCAACCCAGAAAAAAAAAATTTTTTAAAAAAGTTCTACCTTGTGGACTCTACCCCTGGGCCTTACGACCCGAAAAGGCAACTAGAGCCTTCCAATCCCAATAGGACCCTACTACCCGCAGACCCGGAAGGGAGATGGAATATGGGCCGCCGGGCTTTACAAACTCTGACATCCGGAGTATGGTTCTACACAGTCAGTTGTGTTAGGAAATGTCATCTATTTTATTGTATTGACGCTCTAAACCCAACTGTGCTCCCCTACATAGGATATACCTACATAAAGGTCTCCACAAGACATTAATTTAACGAGACAGACTGTTCCTTCAAACCTCCTCTCTCTCCCCTCCCTCCACCCTATCCCCCCCCTCCCCTATCCGCCCGGAGAACGCGGACCATAACGACTACCAGTCTTAACCAACACTCCCCCCCAGCCGGGATGACCTCCACCCACATGAGCCCCCCCCATATATGTACCCCCCCACACCTACACAGAACCACTCATTCTGCCTGTGAGTGAGACTCCCCGGAACTCCCTAAATCTAACAATTGCTCATAGATATGCTCGGGGAATACTTGACCCTTGTAATACACAATTGGTTCCATACTGCAATGACACATATTGTCATGTACAAAACCCTATAACACTACCTGAGAAGGTACATCTAGTCTTTCCCCTACACTGCTACACTGTAAGCGATATACACATGGTTCAGGTGAATGCAAAGCTACGCCCTGCTAGCCCCTGTCCTACATCTCCTACTCCCAAACTAGCCTACAAAACGCTATGTACTAGGACATATAATCCACGTTAATCGCACTGATCGGGGATGACATCATTATACATAGTACTACTAGACAGCGTTGCGACATTCAGATATGTACCGGGATTCAGGGACACCCGCTCCTTACGTTATCCACAAGCTCCCCCGGGAATTAGTGAGTACATTCCTTAACGTGTGATTACCGTCTGATACCGTACTCACCACAGATCTGACTGCCACACTTACACTACCTTGTGGTGCTCTATACTGTTAAAAAACACTGTGATCCTCGCAATGCACATATACCTAGTTAATCCAGCCCTATACAACAATAAAATAAATAAACAGAAAATGCAAAAAAAAAATATATATATAAAAAAATAAAAATAAAAAAAATAAAATAAAATACTAACAAGGTCTAAGCCAATGCACACCCATTCCTCCTTGTACAGTAGCATCTGGGCCAAAACTTACTGAGACTATATGCAATGCTCCGTTTAACTGCAAAAATAGCAGACTCTAGAGAAGAATTAAGCGGACCTACCCTAGACAGAGAACTCCACCAGGACCCCACTCACCTGGCAGACTACAATCCCACCCCTATTCCCCCCCCACCCCCACCCCTCACCCTTCTGACGCGAAAGGCAACCACCCCCCCCTTGACCCACAAGAGAAGATAGAGGTATCAGCAGCTACTCTGATTCGACACTTCAATGTTTTTATGCATGTTTACTGTTTTGCGTGAAGATTGTCTTAAATAATTGTTATGATGTGATTCTATATGTTACACTCACAGATGCTCACGGCCAACCACGGGCCATACTTTAAATAGTCCCCCTACACAACTACTGCCCATCCTCTAACAACTCTACACTAAACCTATCTGGATTGGCTTTCTGGAAGCCACATTTCCTCGTAACACACTATCTATCCCCACACCTGGGGAGCTACAATCCGCACTGCACAACCTACATATTACGCGCCACAGAGGCACACTCATTGATTCAACCTTACGGTCCAGGTGACCTATCCCAGGTGCACACCAGTTACCCGGGTGGCCTAAAACTCCCACCCAGGGTAAACCACCTAAGGATACCCCCAAATAACCCACACCAACTGCTGCTGACAACAGAAACACTAGGCAGCAAATCCCTCTGTTCGTTCTTCGTTCTATACTTTTCTTCTCCCTACCCCGCCCCATCCTGCACCCAGCTCCACCCCTCCTCACCCTCCCCCCATGGGTGGGGAAGACCGAGAGGAGCCTTACCCTCATCCGCTCCCCCCCCCACAGATGACCACGATAAAGATTGTCACTCTCAATGTTAGGGGTCTCAACACACCCGAAAAAAGATCCCTGACGCTAAAGGAAATACACAAATTAAAAGCAGATGTTGCCTTCCTCCAAGAAACACACTTTAAACACCCGGCAGCACCGACACTAAGGAATAGACACTACCCAACCGGCTATTTTAGCAACTTCACCAAAACCAAAACCAGAGGGGTAGCAATACTTATCTCATCACATTTGCCCTTCCTATACTCTTCTCACAAGACTGACGACTCAGGCAGATTGCTGTTAGTCAAAGGACAGATCGGCCAAACCGTAGTCACCTTCGCAAACACATATCTCCCCAACAGGCGTCAATGTAAGACACTTAGAAAACACCTCAAAATCATCGAACAATTTGCGAAGGGCATCCTATTGTTTGGAGGAGACTTCAACTTATCACTAGATTCACTCCTAGATACAACCTCCCAAGCAACAAGATATCAGAAATCAGCACGCCAGCAAATGACAAAATTACTGGATCAAGCCCAACTGTATGACGGCTGGCGCATTACTCACCCAACTGATAAAGACTATTTATATTATTCACACGTATCACACGTATATTCCAGACTGGACATGATCTTTGTCCCACATAGATTCCTACACCTTATCCAATCCACCAGCTACGGCTCAATAACGTGGTCAGACCACGCACCCTTATCCCTAGACATACAAATCCCCACCTTACCGCACAAATCATTCCAATGGAAACTGAGTGATCTTCTCCTGAATAATGCAGAGGTAGTTTCCCACATAACAGAATCCCTCCATACCTACTTTACTACAAACACAACTCCCGATAGCCCCCCCGATTACGTGGGAGGCACACAAATGTGTAATGAGGGGAGAGCTGATCGTGCTGGCGTCCAGACAAAAGAAATTAAGGGAAGCTGACCTCCAAACCCTTAAAGGAGAAATTAGAGCCCTTGAAAATAAGCACAAACAGGACACGAGACTGAGCACCTACACAGAACTGATAGCCAAGAGATTAGCACTACAAGATATCTTAAACAACAATATCAAACACACTATCCTACGCACAAAACACTCATATTACTCTAAAGGAGGCAAATGCGGCCGACTACTGGCTAACGCACTGAAACAACAAAGGCAATCGTCCTTTATATCTAAAATCAAGACTACCTCAGGTTCACTATCATACAAACTCCCGGACATCATGACCTCCTTTCATGACTTCTACACCAAACTGTACAATCTCAGGAACTCTCCCCCCTCAGAACAAGACATAGAAAGCTTCCTAGCGACCAGGATCCACCAAACAATACCCATGAACATAGGGACCACCTTGGACGCCCCGATTTCCTCTGAAGAAGTCCACTTTGCCATAAAACAACTTAAGATAGGGAAAAGCCCAGGCCCAGACGGGTTCTCCGCCAAATATTACAAAACTTTCATGTTGGCACTGACGGAACCATTCTTGCTAGCCTTTAACTCCATTACACAAACTGATTCTCTCCCCAAGGCATCCCTTGAAGCCCACATAACCATTATTCCCAAACCAGGGAAAGACTTGACCAACTGTGGCAGTTACTGCCCGATATCCCTGATCAATCTCGATCTACGCCCCATATTGCAAACTCTAATTCACCCCGACCAAGCCGGATTCGTGCCAAATAGAGAAGCTAAGCACAACACCACAAAACTCCTAAACCTAATTCACATTGCAAAACATAGACCGATCGCTAACCTCATACTATCCATTGACGCAGAAAAAGCGTTCGATCGCGTAGATTGGACTCTACTACTTTCCACACTAAGAGCACTGGGCCTTGGTCCTTGTTGGATACGCTGGATCCAAGCTCTATACTCCTCTCCTACTGCTCGACTCCGAATTAATGGCCAACTGTCAGATCCAGTCTATATAAGGAACGGGACGAGACAAGGCTGCCCGCTGTCCCCACTCCTCTTTAAACTTATCCTAGAGCCCTTTCTAAATGGGATCAGAGACAACCCAAACATACAGGGCATATCAGTCCAACAATAGGAATACAAGGTCTCTGCCTTCGCTGATGACCTTCTCTTTACCATCCAAGCGCCCGACTCATCAATACCTCCCTTGATGGAAGAATTTTCCATTTACAATGCAATCTCGAATTTTCAGGTTAACTTCTCTAAAAGTGAAATATTACCATTGACAATGACCCTTCAGATGCGTACACGCCTCAAATCCAAATTCCCCTTCACATGGGCGGACAAGTCCATTCTATACCTTGGTGTCCACCTCTCAGCCAACTTGACATCCATCTACAATCTGAACTATGAGCCATTATACCAATCTATCTCCAAAGACCTACGGGCATGGCAAAAGCCACACTTCTCCTGGCTCTGTAAAATAAACATCCTCAAAATGAACACACTATCAAAAATTCTGTACCTATTTCAAACCCTACCTATAGCCATACCCAAAGCATTCTTTGCCAAGCTGCGGAGTCTCTTTACCTCATTCATCTGGGCACACAAGCAACCCAGGCTCTCATACGAAGTGCTTCCCAGACACAAGTCCTGTGGAGGCCTGGGGCTACCCCACATGGAAAAATACTACAAGGCTACAATGCTAACAAGAGTATATGAATGGTCCCAACACCCTCCAAACCTCCAATGGACAAAAATAGAAGCCACTATATTCAAACTCCCCATCCATACGATCCCATGGCAAAAGGCTCACCCCAAGCAGCTGCTCCTCGACCATGACACACACCCCACGATACCCCCCACACTCAAGACATGGGATAGACTGCGTGAAATCATCAACGTATCCCCACACCCATCCCCACTATACCCAATCACCCATAACCCACACTTCCAACCAGGACTGATTGCCGCAAACTACCGAAGCTTCCGAGATACCTATGACCAGATATCCCTTACTCTGGGATCCACTCTAGTTGGTGACTCACTTCGTCCGATATCAGACCTCATACACTCGACTGCTCCATCTACAATGCAAACATTTCACTACACACAACTGCATCACTTCCTAAAGACAGACACACGACTCCTCAGGGGAACCAGACCCCTCTCCAATTTCGAAAAACATTGCAAAACTCGGAGCATTAAAACTAAGCAACTCTCGACTTTCTACAAAATGATCCAGACAGAACACGCGGCCCACCCACCTAAGTTCACCGCCTCATGGACCGAGGCCCTTAACACACAATTCACGACAGCACAATGGACATCAATATTTAACCAAATACATAAAACATCTATCTGCACCGCTATCCAGGAAAGCGGTTATAAGCGAATCTCCAGATGGCACTACTCCCCAGCTAAATTACATGCTTTATTCCCCAACACCCCAGATGTTTGCTGGAAATGTGCCTAACCAGGTGCGTCCTTGGCCCACATCTGGTGGCATTGCCCTCAAACCCAAAGATACTGGACAAACATAGGAACAATGATTAAGACGGTAACAGGAATAAAACTTCCCCATACCCCACACACTCTGCTATTCCTGTTGCTACCCTGCACCCTCACCAACACGCAAAAACGACTTGTAACCCATCTCCTTACAGCAGCCAACACCCTCATTCCGGCAAAATGGAAAAATCCCAATACCCCAACAATCAGAGAATGGATCCACAAAGTGGACGCGCTCAAAATAATGGAAAACATACAGGCCTCTGTTACACACAAACTGTCCCTTTTCAAAGAGGTATAGGAACCATGGACAAGATTCTTGTTAAAACCTCACACTGCCCCCGACACCTCAACCTAGAACCCCTCCTCCAACCACCAGGCCACAAGACAGTTAAAAGGCTAAATGCCTAACCACCTCCTGTGATCTCCATTGGATCACTGGATCTCCTCTCGGGCTTCCCCCCCCATTCCCTCTTTTTGCGACAACCTTCTTTGCGATATAACTTACAGACTCTTAACTCACAGATAGACTCAGGTAGCTACTAGCTGCATAACACACAGAGCCGATACCTCTCGCCCACTACTAATCGATCCCTGACTCGAGAGGCCTACAGCCAGCCCATAAGCTAGATACCCCCACTGCAGTATCTACTAGACCCCTACTGGCCAGCTCGAGCGAATTGCCATCACCAAACCAGGAACCTACCCACGAACTACCCAAATTGCCAACCTTGAACCTACCCATACCATCCTTAAACAGCAGGCAACCTCTGACAACAAAGTTAACCCAAGGTAATATGAGACACTCCAAACTCCCCGAGCTCACTTAACTCAGTTCGGAAAGGAGGTGAAACCTATACAGACGCCATACTAATAGGGCTACTACACAAATCCACCACTATACTGGAGAATACAATGCCCGTGGTTCATGATATACTAGATGGTATGTTAACCAACACAATGTTGCAAAGTGACGCCAACACTAGTTACCCGGGCATCGCTTACCGACTCGGCCATACCCCTCAGGTCATCACTACATTTACTTTTACGAACAATACACATCCTCCTTTGGCAGTAGCTGTTGTATAATAGTGTATAATATGTTGTGACCCCTGTGTGGGTCCCCTTCAATGCTGGACTTGGACTATTTGTGAGAATTGCGAATCAACTTCTTGTAATACTATGTATTTCTGTGATTTCCTTTTATATAAACAATAAAAGTCTTTTAAAAAAAATAATAAAGACATATGTGCTAAAACCATTAAAAAGAAACCCAAAATGCTAGAAGACATGGAAAAAGAAAGTCATACACATAATTGTGAGATGGAGAACACAATTAAATGGCCCATACAAAGTGACATTAAAAATGCAACTTTGGTTTTGCAAGAGGACAAGAGAAAAAACATTATTTTACCTAATGCTGTAAGTAATGAGAAAGCTACACTTGTTCAGGAAAGTCTGGTGGGTTTACCATTAAACAAGACTCACAAGCAATTTGGAATGGGTTATTTGACAACTGAGCAAGACTTGTTTATGCTCGACATGGTTAGTGAATCTGTACTTGAAACAAAGATTGAAAGTCCAAGTTTCTTACGTGTCTCCTCTGTTACAAATGGTGAAAACTCATTATTTATAAAGGAGGGGTCCTTAGACCATATTGCTCTTGTAGAACTTCCTGGGACAGAGGATGTGTCCCACCAGCCAGTGAATTTTGGTCCCCTTGATGAAACCAACTGTAATAAACCACAAGCCTATGAAGGAATGGATGAGCTACAGTGTGAAGACTTTAACCAAAGTCTGAGCAACCAAGGAACAGTAACAAAACCTTTAAAAGATTTGACAAACACCAACTTTGGTTACATCAAACAATCCCAAAAGGCTTGCTCAGAAGAGGAAGACCAGTCAAATGGCTTTTCTAGAAGGTGACGTAATCCAGTCCACTACAAAGAGCCAAACTTGTTGAGAAAGATGAGGCGCGAAGAGGAATCCATATTTGCAGATCTCCAGAATTATCCACAGTGCAAAGGAAAACAGCAAAAAACTGTAAAGAGAAAGGTTTCTAGACAGAAAAGTTCCTGAGCGAAGAGTAGATTTAAGCTTCTACCTTTATTTCTTTTTTTTTTTAAATCTTACTACACGTTTTCTTCACAGATGTTTGTCATGTGAGGGGTATTGCTGATATTCAAATGAGGGTAGTGTTCAGTATGGTGAGGTTTATATAGGAAGCATGGCGGACTTGCATGAGTTTGCAAGGTTAGGGTTACTTATATGGACCGCACAAAGCCTTCTTTTTATTTAAATTTTTCAGATGGCTACCTCGAAGTCAACTCCTTTTTCAAGTTAGAAAGGCTTTGTTATCTTTATCTTTTGGCCACGTTATAAGGACCTGTAAGTGAAATTACGTGAAGGTGGTTACACTGTTATCGCTCCACCATTACATTGTATCCACAAGTCTGTACGTGTCCATTGTTTATAACGTTTCTCCTAGGTGGTTACACTGTTATTGCTCCACCATTGGAATATATCTACAAGTCTGTACGTGTCAATTGTTTATAACGTTTCTCCTAGGTGGTTACATTGTTATCGCTCCACCATTGGAATATATCTACAAGTCTATAGAAACAAGAAATTCTGCAGCTGCTAGAGGAAAGCGACAGATTTGTCAGAGGGAGTGAAAATAATAATGAAGTAGAAATGCTCTAACTGGAAAGATAGGATTCCACCAAGTCCTAAAGGAGTTAAAATAGATAAACTAAGAACACCCTAGAGTGCAAATCTCCAGGAGCAAAGATTCGATATATTCAATAACAATATGGAATAAAAATAATAAAATATTGGTTAAATCTTAAAACGTAATCTTCTATTACTATTCAGAGGTTGAATATGCATTTACATATGTTTGTACCGTAATATAATTTCAAATAAGCGTTATATTGATAAAAAGTTGCCAAATAATAGTCCTTTTTAAATTGCAAGAAAGTTGCTGTCCGAAATCTGTTGTTTCATAAGTAACTATGACTCGGCATGTATAGGCATTGCCGTGTAACTAAAGTACTTATGAGTTCAGTCTACTTAAAATTTATAAGATGAAACGTAGTCCAGAAAAGCAATGGAAACAATGGAAACTTAGTATAGAATAAACTAAGTTTTCAAAAATAATAATAACCTTATAATCGATTTGAAACCAGATTGATGAATAAAAATTGTAATTTATTAAAGATTAAAAATTCAATAACGAATAAAAATAACGGTGAAATACTGAGGTAGGAGTGAAGTCTAACAAGTCTCAAGTGCAGAAAAGTATAGAACCTGTGTTCCAGACCCGGATGGATTCGGATTGTAAATTGAAGGAAAGACCCTTCTCTTCTCCCTCCTTGCAGCCGGTGAGGATGGCGTGTGAGTTCCTGTATCTTCCGCCTCCGACCTCACACCGAGAGGTGGAGCTGGATCCCACGGGGGAGGTGTCAATAGAGTTGGATACCGGGTCCGGGGTAAAGTAATCCACAGTGATAAATTTGAAAAGACCTAACTTACTCCTCCCAGATTCAACCGTCAATTGCCTTGCTTTGCCTTACGCGTTTCGTAGGGTTCGCCCTACTTCATCAGAGGCTGGTGGTCTCTCTTATCGGCCAGAGTTTATATCTTGTGAGACAAAGAATATCAATAAATATCAATCAACTGGTTATTAAACTAATAGGTTTGTACAGATTATATGAACTTGTACAGACTTTGAAAAATAATTGTGTTAATTAAATACCTAAAAATGTGAAAGAAGTGAAAGCGAAGATGAACAAAAAGTAAATAAAAAAGGGGAAATTAATTCTCATTTGATGTTGATAACATAATAATTAATGATCCTTTCTATTAAAATAAGTGACAAATTAATGATGTCATCATTAATCCAGACTATTAAATAATATTATGGGAGCTATTTTATATGGTATTGAGTCCCCACCTTAGTGTGAGATAAGATTAAATAAAAATGTGATAGCTGCCCAGTGAAGATATAGTTGTGTTGGTTGTACCTATAGATATAAATATAAGGGTGTGACCAAAGGATAGTGAAAAATAGTTGTGAGTACAAGGTGCCTTATTAGCAACTAGTAGGGTCTTGTAAGTGATTATCATATCAGTGTTGTATTAGAAAGAAATATTACTAATAGTAGATACTAAAAACGAAAACAGGAAGGAGAAACAGAAACTATTCTGATCTTACAAATGAAAAACATACTTATATATTCAATACATTAGTACATTAGATGGTAGCATACAGTTATACAATGGCAGTTAAATATTCATGCATAGAATGTATGTAACGACAACATTAAATGTTTTATGGCAATCAATTTGCGAATATTTGCAGGTCTAGACAAACGATAAATAATATATTGTGATGTAAATAGTATATCAGAAATCAGAAATTAAAATTGAAAATCATCATAACAATAGCAAAAATATTAGCGGCTACTAAGTCTGAGGAACATAATTAATACAATTGTATAAAAATGTTGACTGTACATAGAAAACAGTTAGGACTATATGCTAAAAGAGTATAATAAAAGTATCTAAAGTAAAAAACTAGAATAAAAATAAAATAAAATATCTAAACAAATAAATTGCTTTACTAAATTAGAATAGAGGGTTAGTTCAAATCTGGATTGATAGGAAATGGGGATAAAAAGTGAGGATGAAAAGTTATAAGTTAGGCAGAATAAAAAATAGAGAGGGGAGTGGACTATCTTAAAAAGGCGTTAAGCTCAAAATCCACATTAAGGCCTTCAGGTACCAGAGTATTGAGGGAAAAGATCCACTTTGCTTCTGCTTGATCCAGATTATTTTCCAGATCCCCTCCTCTCCAGTGTATATCGACTTTTGCTATTGCTAAAAATTCTAGACCTGTCGGGTCACTCCCATGTACTTCCTTGAAGTGTCTTGATAAATTATGTGACAAAAATTCTCTTCTAATATTCCTAATATGTTCAGCAATTCTTGTTTTGAGCTGTCTTTTTGTTCTCCCCACATAATATTTCGGACAGGGACATTTAATAAGATAAATGAATCCCGCAGTATTGCAGGTCATATGTGACCTCAATTTGTATTTCTTAGAGTCTTTCAAACCTGTGAATGACGTACTTGTGGCTGTCTGAGCTGGGTTATTTCTACATCCTGGGCATTTCTTACATCTCTGAAACATATTCATATTGTCACTTTCTTCTATAGAATTAGTAGTTTTTAGAGTAGGAGCCAACAGTAATTTCTGGAAAGATAGGATTCCACCAAGTCCTAAAGGGATCACTCCAACTATAATTCTTATTATAGGGAGTCCCAAAGAGACTTTAATAAGAGCATTTAGAGATAATTTAAAGAGAATTTAGAGATACCAATTCTGAATGCTACAACAATCCTCAATGGAACTATCGCCTTCCACTTACTCCAACTTGGAGACATACAAGGACATCAGATAACCTTGACAACCAACAGGAACATAATAATCCACCAACTTCTCCTTCTATGAGGGAAGATTTATCTGTAAGAAGAAGACACATCCACTAAGAGATCTCCAAAACAAGCCCAGTATAAGACACATGAGAATGATTTTTTAGAAAAAAGGGGGAGATTACCCCCAAGAAATTTACTATGGAGGACTTCAGGTCCCCAACCACACGGAAAAGGTCATTAAATGACATCGAAGAAGAAGCAGAAAATCAAGAAGCTGTGTCTCAACTAAAGAGGAGGAGATAAATATCTTCAATCTATCAAGTAGGACTTTGAACCCTGAAGAAATTTCTCTCTTAAGAAAAGGGCTTAAATTTGCTCCCACGTCAAAGAACTCCAAATGTAATATGTTTATAGATCTGCATAAGTTTATTAGGAAGATCTCCATTAAGAAATTCTTCAGTGATAAGGACTCCTTTCCCCCTAATATAGAATCCAATTATGTACAGACTGATCTGCACCCCGCTTCTACATTCTATCCACAATATGTAAAAAGTGGCTCGATTAAAGTCTTTGAAAAGATGGTAGAGAAAGACCTCAGGACACAAATCAAGGATACTATGAGCAAAGATAATCTCACTAAAAAAGAAAGGAATTCCTTGAAGGCTTTAATGAAATCAGAAGATATCACCATTAAACAAGCCGATAAAGGTGGAGGAGTAGTAATCTTGGATACACAACATTACGTTGGAGAAAACCTAAGATTATTAGGAGACCTCTCCACCTATGAAAAACTAGATAATGATCCTACAAAGACATTTATGGAAGAATTACAAGAAATTCTCGACTATGGGAAGAATCGAGGTATCATTAACAAAAGGGAATACAGATACATATCTGTCAAATATCCAAAGGTACCTATTTTCTATCATCTCCCAAAAATACATAAAAGGCTCGAGAAACCCCCTGGGAGACCCATTATATCAGGGGTCGGATCTCTGACAGCCAATCTCTCAGAGTATGTCGACCAATTCCTGCAAACCCTAGTGGCGCGTCTTAAATCCTACCTCAGAGACACACAGATTTTGAACTTATTATTGGACCTAACTTGGGAAGATGATATGATTTTGGTCACTGCAGATGTCACTTCCCTGTATACGGTTATTGAACATCTCCCGGGAATTGAAGCAATCCAATATTCTCTGGCGGCCTTTTCGGAATTGAAGAATGATCAAATTGATTTTATAGTACAGTGTATAGCTTTTATTTTGGGACACAATTATTTTTGGACAGATGGACATTTTTATCTCCAATTAGAAGGTACTGCCATGTGAACACGTTTTGCGCCAAGCCATGCAAATCTTTTTATGGGCAAATGGGAAGATGAGTTTATTTGGGACCATTGCCCCTTTGGCGCAAAACTGTTCCTATGGCGTAGGTATATAGACGATTGTTTTTTATTTGGAAAGGTGACTTGAAGTCATTGGAAGATTTTAAAGTTTATCTTAATTGTAACCTTTACAATTTGAATTTTACCTTTACTCATTCCACCAAACAGATAGAATTCCTTGATCTCTGTATTTATATTGAAGACAATAAACTTCACACCAAAACTTTCAAAAAAAGTGTGGACTGCAATAGCTTTATCCCGTATCACAGTCACCACAAACCAACATGGCTGAAGAGTATTCCACACAGCCAATTCAGAAGAGTAAGACGGAACTGTTCCCAATCCGAGATATGCATAAAACAAATGGAAGAAAGGAAATTAAGGTTTCTATCAAAAGGCTACCCCTCTCCACTATTAGAAGATTCAATGGATAAAGTATTGGCTATACCAAGAAAAGACACCCTACATAAGAAGAAACAATTACCACTATTTGAAAATCAGACCCCTGCTTTCATTTCCAAATATAGTAGCCAATCAAATGTACTGCAGAGTATTCTCAAACAACATTGGGGTATCCTCAAGAGTGACCCCATACTCTCAAACTTTTTAAGTGAGCAACCAAAGGTCATTTTTACCAAAGCTCCTAATCTGAAATTACTGTTGGCTCTTACTCTAAAAACTACTAATTCTATAGAAGAAAGTGACAATATTAATATGTTTCAGAGATGTAAGAAATGCCCAGGATGTAGAAATAACCCAGCCCAGACAGCCACAAGTATGTCATTCACAGGTTTGAAAGACTCTAAGAAATACAAATTGAGGTCACATATGACCTGCAATACTGCGGGATTCATTTATCTTATTAAAATGTCCCTGTCCGAAATATTATGTGGGGAGAACAAAAAGACAACTCAAAACAAGGATTGCTGAACATATTAGGAATATTAGAAGATAATTTTTGACACAATTTATCAAGACACTTCAAGGAAGTACATAGGAGTGATCCGACAGGTCTAGAATTTTTAGCAATAGAAAAAGTCGATATACACTGGAGAGGAGGGGATCTGGAAAAGAATCTGGATCAAGCAGAAGCAAAGTGGATCTTTTCCCTCAATACTCTGGTACCTGAAGGCCTTAATGTAGATTTTGAGCTTAACGCCTTTTTAAGATAGTCCACTCCCCTCTCTATTTTTTATTCTGCCTAACTTATAACTTTTCATCCTCACTTTTTATCCCCATTTCCTATCAATCCAGATTTGAACTAACCCTCTATTCTAATTTAGTAAAGCAATTTATTTGTTTAGATATTTTATTTTATTTTATTTTTTATTCTAGTTTTTTACTTTAGATACTTTTATTATACTCTTTTAGCATATAGTCCTAACTGTTTTCTATGTACAGTCAATACTTTAATACAATTGTATTAATTATGTTCCTCAGACTTAGTAGCCGCTAATATTTTTGCTATTGTTATGATGATTGCTACCTTATTTTTGATTTTCAATTTTGATTTCTGATTTCTGATATACTATTTACATCGTTATATATTATTTATCATTTGTCTAGACCTGCAAATATTCGCAAATTGATTGCCATAAAACATTTAATGTTGTCGTTACATACATTCTATGCATGAATATTTAACTATTGAGATATAAGCATATAGTCAGAGGGACCCTTGTTGCAACAATGAGGCATCCTGGCTTTTGTATAGGGGTATTCTAACAATATACCCTACATTTTCTGGACAGTTTAGTCCACTCTAACTTGTAATTTGGTGTCTCCATCTTTAAATAGCCCATCGGACCTGCTTTATAATATCTTTCTGGCGTTTAACCCACCCTCCCAAACCAGCTCCTATTAACCCTTAACCCCCTCCATACCCACTATATATCGGTCGTACCATTTTTTCTTACTGTGCAACATTCTAAAAAAAAAACTTTATTTTATGCAAAAACCTAACGATTTGAGCATGCAAAAAATTAAAGCTATTAAAACCTATCCACATCAATCTGAGGAAAAGCAAAAATTTGTTAATGCTACAGAAGCATATTTTACAGCATATAATCTTGCAAAATAAATTTTAATGAAATCAGATAATTTTTATCAAAAATATTCCACACATTCATCATTCAACATGATGAATCAATTTGAAGATGTTTCATTTATATTTAATTTACTTTTTCCTATGCCATTTATACAACATAAAAGCATTGGGTTTGGAAGAGTGTGCCCCTTTGAGATAATGTCTACAGACACTCTGCTGATAATAAAGCAATGATTTATAGTTGAAATGAATCCATACGTACAACATATGCCCAGCATACTTCATACTAATGGTTGACTAAATGCTTTACTTTTAAGTTGAAAATAAATGCTTGGAGATATGACCCAGATCCCTAATTAATCACTATGTAAGGAGTACAAGATATGTGGATCTCTCGAAATTAGGGTATTTTCGACCAGGTTTGTAGAGATGGACACAGAACATTTTGCATTCATTTATGTACATGAGTTGTGAAAATTAATTATTTCAAATCTGATTGATTTTCCTAAATTGAATCCTAAGTAGTTTCAATGGAAGACTTGGGTTTGGAGCTATACTCAGTTGAAAGTTACCACCAGCCTCGCAAATGATCCAAGAAACTCTATGTTAGTCTTATCAATTCAAAATACCTTTCACAGAATTTTATATTAAAGGTATTAATGTATCAAGTAGCAAAAGTCCCTAAGCCAATCAAGTTTGCATATTAAATAATTTAGACAGCCTTGACTGTGTTTCATTTTCAGACATTGAGAAGCAGAATTTATTAAACAGCCCCCATGCACCGATGGATATTGATCTATTCTTGCATTCTTTTTTTTTTTCTAATTAGTCAATACTTTATAAAATAAAAAGAGAAATATGGTATTAAATAAGAAATACTAATATTTATATAAAGTAAAAAAATGTATACAAAATATATTCAACCACATGTAATCTTACAATGTTCCTTACTTTATTATAACTACTAATGTTTACGAAAGACACAGACAATCAAATGAAGTGCCACTGTACTTGGCAATATAAATATAAAATCAGTATTAGGGTGCTTTAAAAAAGTGGTGTTGAACAGCTATAAACAATCACTGGAGTGGTGTTGGTGTTCGGAATATCCCTTTAACATAATGGTTACTTGATGAGTGAGACAAAATTATAGTGGCAGCTTCTTCTTGAGTCCTTCCAGTTTAGTTTGTCAACATTAACACATGTGTGCATGCAGCTAAGGATGGGATCCTTTGCTGTATCCCTATTTGTTTCTGTTTCTATGTTTATTTTGGTTCACCTGTCATGATGCCATTTATTATCTTCTAGTAAATTGTGTACTCTTCTAAAGTAATGTGTAAGTAGTCAGATACCCATAATGCTGAGGCTAGCTGGAGTTTTATGCAAAAAAAAAAAATTGCATGGTGTTAGAAATTGTTCCAATAATTTTTTTTTTTTTTGTAGCATCTAGAAATTGGCAAGAACTGTGAAGTGATTGTTTATATCTGTTTAGCACCGCTTTTTTAAAGCACCCTAATACTGATTTTGGGGGCAGTTTAATAAATTCTGCTTCTCAATGTCTGAAAATGAAACACAGTCAAGGCTGTCTAAATTATTTAATATGCAAACTTGATTTGCTCAGGGACGTTTGCTACTTGATACATTAATACCTTTAATATAAAAATTCTGTGAAAGCTATTTTGAATTGATAAGACTAGCACAGAGGTTGTTGGATCATTTGCGAGGCTGGTGGTAACTTTCGACTGAGTATAGCTCCAAACCCAAGTCTTCCATTGAAACTACTTAGGATTCAATTTAGGAAAATCAATCAGATTTGAAATAATTAATTTTCACAACTCATGTACATAAATGAATGCAAAATGTTCTGTGTCCATCTCTACAAACCTGGTCGAAAATACCCTAATTTCGAGAGATCCACATATCTTGTACTCCTTACATAGTGATGAATTAGGGATCTGGGTCTTATATCTCCAAGCATTTATTTTCAACTTAAGTAAAAGTAAAGCATTTAGTCAACCAATAGTATGAAGTATGCTGGGCATATGTTGTACGTATGGATTCATTTAAACTATAAATCATTGCTTTATTATCAGCAGAGTGTCTGTAGACATTATCTCAAAGGGGCACACTCTTCCAAACCCAATGCTTTTATGTTGTATAAATGGCATAGGAAAAAGTAAATTAAATATAAATGAAAAATCTTCAAATTGATTCATCATGTTGAATGATGAATGTGTGGAATATTTTTGATAAAAATTATCTGATTTCATTAAAATTTAATTTGCAAGATTATATGCTGTAAAATATGCTTCTGTAGCGTTAACAAATTTTTGCTTTTCCTCAGATTGATGTGCCCACTGGAAAGTCTGTTACTGATTAAACAATAGGATTATACAAAAATTAATCTAAATAATTCAACAACACTAATAGGATTATGCAATAAAGAATTTATAATGATTTTCAAAGTGAATTTCAAATTCAAGGTCAAGACAGTCACACTGGAAACATTTTCTAATTGAGTTATACTTTCAGTTTGGCTACTCAGTCCTTAGATATGAAATTCGCTTTGATTTCTCCCTTTTAGTACATAACACCTGTAGGACATGTAAGGGCATATGTTGAAATGATAAGTACCTATACTAATTAATCTGTTGGGAAAAGCAAAGTGAGCCAGCATACATCAGCATGTGTCACATATCATTAACTTAATTTTTTTAACCTTTAGGTCTTTCTAAGCCTTTCTTTAATTGGTGTGTATTCAATGTTTTTTCTTAAAAACTACAGCCCGACTGCTTTTTTTGAGACATGAGAATCCATTTCCACTATTGAGGCAACCAGGAGATAATTTTAATGGAGATTTGTTTCTCTTCTTCTGGGTAAAAGTGAGCTAATGTTTGAACATGATGAATTTTCCTTTGACTTTTTTTCAACCTTATTATTATTATTTTATTATCTATAAAGTGCCATCAGATTCCGTGGCGTTGTATAATGGGTGGACTAACAGACATGTAATTGTAACCAGACAACTGGACGTACAAGAACAGAGGGGGTGGAGGGCCCTGCTCAATGATCTTACATTCTAGAGGGAATAATCAATGTAGCTATGTAAATGCACCTTATAAATAAGTTAAATTTCACAAAGCCACTATGAATTAAGGTGGCAATTATTCTCCCGCAATATGCTAGCATTGTATTAATGCCTTGTGACCTCGCCTGGATTTTTATTAGCATAGTGCTGAGATAATATACTGAATTATCATCGTAGATGATTTTACTTTTATGTTAATTATTTCCTGTGTTAATAATTCCCTGTATGGGTTCACCTCTACTGTCACTTCACAGTTTAACGCTTTACTTTGAGCTGTCATGCGGTCTTCTTCCTTTGCACCGTTATTTTTCAAGTATCGAATCATATCTACATGAGTTTGCCTGATAATTCTGATGACTCAGCTGACAGAGCTGTTAATGAGAAGATCTCTTTTTGGAAAATGGAGTAGATGAATTAATCTCATTATTTTGTATGCCAGGAATCAGGATTATCATTATAACAATCTTAGGCTACAATTAATCTATAACAGTTACAAATATAGAATGAGTATAAGATGATTGAATCTTCTAAGTTCCACAGAGTCACCTGGAATGTAAACAGATTTTTGAGTGACTGAAAACATTGCCTTCTTATATTTCTCTGTAAGTTGAGAATGTGTCTGTGTTTTGGACTCAATTTTTTTGAAATAAATATTTACACATGGCATTCGTTTTAGTTATATCTGACAAGTTCCACCTTTCTTTTTCTCTTACTTTGCTTTTTGTAATTTTTACTTATCAGAGATATGGCAAAACATGATTTGGTGAAACAAAATGGTAGCTGGATCCTGTAAACAAGTAAATATGAACTGTTAGCAACTAGAAGGTGTGTCATACTGGACTGGAAGATAGTGCTAGAACTAGAATGTAGGTTAAAAACTAGGATTGAGGCTGGAACTGGAAAATTTAGTAAATATTTGACAGAAAGAAATTAATGGAGAGCAGGACAAGATAAAAGCCTAAAAAAGGCAGAAGGCATAAAATGGATTAGAAGCCAGCATACCACAAGTGAAAGGAGCAAGGTAAGAGTTGGAGTTTAATTGTCTCATAGAACACTGGTAGGATGGACAGAGAGCACACAGGAACTGGCATAGGTAGCCACAGGAGGTGGCAGGAAGCTATAATAAACTGGAGTGTTGGAACCTTGAGTAGATAAATATGCCAGAGGTCAGTGTGAAATTAGAAAGGTGGGAACTCAAAGGTATATAATGGGGAGCAGGCAGGGGTCACTCTCTATACAGGGGTAAAATCTGCCACCTGAAGCATATAGCCATACTAACATCCAGCTTTACATTATCTAATCTAAACAGGTGTTCTGGAACATTCACGGTTCCAGAACACCTGTCTAACCCCTGGGCTCTAGGCAGCTGCCTAAAGTCAGCTTATGATTAATTCTGCCCTGTATTGAAATCAGGTTTATCTAGAAATGAATTGAAGGATCATATAATGTTGTGGCAACCATAGAAAGTAGCATACAAGAGCAGGGGCAGGTAAGGGGCCAAGCCTTCCGGGACTTCAACATCATATGGGATGGCTCCTTCCATGTGGCCACCTTTTATTCTCTTTGTCCAAAGTAAGAAAGGGGTTATACAATGCTAAAAAAAAATAACTGTTCAAGAATCTGAAGGTGTAAAAAAAAAAAATGGGAGAGTATTTAAGATTGTAAAGGAAGGAGAGGTTCAAAACTGTAAAATAAGAAAGAATTGTTAAAATATGTATATGTATATAAAGAGAGACGACTGGGGAAGGACTGGATAAAGTATATGGTGGCTTTGAGAAAAATTATGGAGGTCAGGTGGCAGTCTGGATTAGACAATGTGACAATCTGATGGCATTACTGATTTTAGATACCAGGATTGGGGTGATTAGGGAGGTTGGGTAGCTGTCTGGGGAGTATAGGTGGGATTAGGTAAAAAGGTTAGTGAGGGATTAGAAAGGTTATGTAGCAGATGGTGGAAGATTATGGTATTTGAGGTAAGGTGAAACATACAAGGGGATGAAAGGGGTTGTTGGGATAAGAAGTGAAACAGTAGGAGTGAGGGTGTAAGAACAGATACATTGGGGGTTTGGGGAAAAGGAGAAACACACCATGTGGGTAAAGAGAGATACACAATGAACTGAAGAAGTAAAAAGAAACAAGGAACAAGGAGGGTCGGGAAAGACACATAGACAGAATGACAAAGGGGTTTGAGCAGCAATGTTTTTAATTTTGAAGGGCTGGCTACAGACCTTTTTTCCTAGGTGCCATCTTTGCCTACTAGGGCAGTGAATTGTAACCCAAGGGAAAACAATTATTTTAAGATATATATTTATATTTTTTTTCTTTATTTTTTTATTATTTTTTTTTTTATTTTCTTTATTTTTTTTAAAGGATTCAATCAAATGAAGACCTTAAAGGGACACTGTAGGTACTATACCCATTTTATCTAATTTAATCTAATTGAATTAATTATAGTGCCTGGAGTCCCTGGCACTGTCCCTTCATTGAATGTTAAACCATTTTCAAGCAATTTACCACTAAATGAGGAGGAGTGGCTAAGGCAGAGATTACACACTTCCTTGTAGCCATACCAATTCATACCTACAATGGCACCTATAATGGCACTGTGATAGGCTGAATGCAGCTAAGCCATTGCTGCTCAGATTTATGCTTCCTTATTAATCCAAGCAGCACAGAGTGGATGGCTTGCTGGAGACTCTTGTTTATCAAATTAATGTTTTTTATGCTGAATAGAGGGTACTCCAGACACTATCACCACTTCAATGAGATGAAGCAATTATACTATCTAGAGTGTCTTTAAGTTAAAATAAAATGCCTTTTGTCAATAAAGGATCACATTTCTAATTTTCTAAAAATCAAACAAATATTTAAAACTTTTTTGTTAGGAAAAATATATTTCAAATATTTTATTTTTTTATAAGCTTTACACTTTACAGACACATACGTTACCTCCGGCAAAGTAAGGACCTTTTTGGAGCAGTAATTATTTTTTTTTTTCCCCAAGGCTCTACATTTTGGAAAAATGATTGTCTGACACTTCCGATAACATGCTGATGTTAGCATATTTGCAGCTAAAATATGTAACCTTACATCACTTTTACAGAACACATTTATTCTATTCGCATTCCCTGGAAGTAGAAACATAGAAATATAGAATGTGACGGCAGATAAGAACCATTCGGCCCATCTAGTCTGCCCAATTTTCTAAATACTTTCATTAGTCCCTGGCCTTATCTTATAGTTAGGATAGCCTTATGCCTATCCCACGCATGCTTAAACTCCTTTACTGTGTTAATCTCTACTACTTCAGCTGGAAGGCTATTCCATGCATCCACTACCCTCTCAGTAAAGTAATACTTCCTGATATTATTTTTAAACTTTTGCCCCTATAGAAATGTAAATACATTTAATACTTCATTTTGGCAATTGTTGCATATTAGTTGCAACTCAAACTGCAATGAAATTCTTTTTTTTTTTTATCTGCTACATATTAAACTTTTCTTATAAAAAATGAATTCCATAAATTTAAGATTTTTTTAACTTTTTTTGTTGAACACTAGTTACTGAAAGAAAATCATTTCAGACTTGTGATCAAGATACACTTATATGAATATTTCATGCTGGATCCCAAGGCTTTAACTGTGTGGAGTATTTTCTATTTCATATTAACGTTTGCTGAGCTTTTGCCAATGTCTCTATAGCACATATTGGTATACAGCACCTTAGGTGTTTTAATCTTGCAGTAGAATCTGTCAGAATACAGAATATAGTACAATACACAAAGGCTTAAGAGGCAGTCTTGGAAACTAAAAATTGCAGAAATTTCCAGTCAGTAACCAAAACTGAAACTGCCATGTTCTTAATGATCAACATTGGAAAATATTATTAACAAACAAATATTAAAATGCTGTATGAGTTTTGGTTGTCTAGAGGTTATCTGTGAATAAATAAAATCAACATTACCAGAAACATTATGTAGTTAAAACGAGATTGTTTATTTCAAAGAACATTGAATGCAAGAAGAAGGAAGTAGTGCCTTGAGGACATATTCAGATACAGACCAATATGCAATAAGAAGAGAGGACAAAGAGTGAAATATAGTGTAGTATGTAACTTATTGACTGAAGAAGAAAAAAAAACTATAGTGCTCATTTTAAAGGTTAAAAGTGCTAAAATAGTACAAAATGTACTCACAGGTATAAAGCAAAAATGGTTGCAATGTTAACAATGACAGTATTAGACCAGTAAGTACATTTCCTACCATTTTAGCCCTTTTAACCTATACAGTGAGCACTATATTTGATTTTTTTTTTTTTTATCTTTAAATCACCACAGTGAGGGTTTCTGTTATGTATTCAAGAGTGGGGATACTCCTTATATCCAAGAGTGGGCATTTTTCCACTCCATGCTATTAACTAGGACCCATCAGAAAGCTCTAAACAATGTGAGTGTGCATATATATATATATATATATATATATATGTATACACTGAACACAATTATAAACGCAACACTTGTTTTTGCCCCATTTTTTCATAAGCTGAATTCAAAGATCTAAGACCTTTTCTATATACACAAAAGGTCTATTTCTCTCAAATATTGTTCACAAATCTGTCTGAATCTGTTTTAGTGAGCGCTTCTCCTTTGCTGAAAAAAAACCCATCCACCTCACAAGTGTGGCATATCAAGATGCTGATTAGACAGCATGATTATTGCAAAGGTGTGCCTTAGGCTGGCCACAATAAAAGTCACCCATTGAGCATGTTTGGGATGCTCTGGAATGGTGTATACGACAGCGTGTTCCAGGTCCTGCCAATATTCAGCAACTTCACACAGCCATTGAAGAGGAGTGGACCAACATTCCACAGGCCACAATCAATTACTTGATCAATTCTATGTGAAGGAGATGAGTTGCACTGAGTGAGGCAAATGGTGGTGACACCAGATACTGACTGGTTTTCGGACCACCCCGGACCCCCCTAATACAGTAAAACTGCACATTTTAGAGTGGCCTTTTATTGTGGCCAGCCTAAGGCACACCTGTGCAATAATCATGCTGTCTAATCAGCATCTTGATACTCCAGACCTGTGAGGTAGATGGATTATCTTGGCAAAGGAGAAGTGCTCACTAACACAGATTTAGACAGATTTGTGAACAATATTTGAGAGAAATAGGCCTTTTGTGTACATAGAAAAGGTCTTAGATCTTTGAGTTCAGCTCATGAAAAGTGGGGGCAAAAACAAAAGTGTTGTGTTTATAATTTTGTTCAGTGTATGTACATATAGTTTATGCAGTGAATCTATAATACTACACTATATTTGTATCACTTTCTGGTTCCCCATTGGACCAAGATACCTACTATATATCCATAGGTGGGTATTGTACCACCCAGACGTACTAAATTGGAGCTAATTATCAGCTTTATATACTATAAGTGCATTTCTTTTTATTTCTTCTTCAATCAATAAGTTAAATACTATACTACACTATATTGCAATCTTTGTCTTCTCTTCTCCTTGCATATCGGGATTTTCCCCAAGGGAAAGCATTGGATTGGCTAAAAAATCTGCAATTCTGATTATGTCACCAAGATGGCGGAACACCTCTCCTAAACATAAGAAGGATAAATGGGCCTTAAAAAATGTAAATAAAACAACAAGAAATGAATTAGTGAGTGTGTGTGCAAGAATGTGTAAATATATGAGTGTGACTGTGTGTTTGTCAGTGAGTAAGTGTATCTATTAGTGTATTTGTGTGTGTGTGTGTGTGTGTGTGTGTGTGTGTCTGTCAATGAGTGTTTCTGCCAGTGAGTGTGTCTGTCTGCCTGCATTGTGTACCCTTGGAAAATGGAACTGAATAAGCTTAATACAAATGAAACTTAATAAGCCAACAAATTGCATGTTTATTAATACGTTATCGATGTAGATGTGAGAACAGAGGTAAGCAATCTTTGGCACTCCAGACTACATCTCCCTTGATGCTTTGCCAGCATTTTGTCTGTGAAAGCATTATGGGAGATGTATTGCAAAACATCTGGGGTGCCGAAGGTTGCCTCCCCATGCTAGAATCACCATCACAACATCAAAATGTCATTCAGTGAAAACTTTATTCCACTTAAAATGTAAACTTGTTTTCTTTGGCACCTTATAAAAGTGAGGTGATTTACTTGTAACTAGTGAAGTAAAAACTACTTTATTTACCATTTTTTTATTCAGTTCCATTTGTACAGCAAATAGCGATAACAATATATGGATATACAAACATATTTAAGAGTCAACTAGATTCCCCAACAGAAGATGAAAGGTTGATGTTTAATTTGCCATAACCATTAGTACATTACATGCATATTAATCACCAGTCAGCACAAACTTCAATCAATACAAGTTTTAAGCTGAGCGCCTGACCTGAATTTGTTATGTAGAAAAGTACTGACAAAGATGCTTTAGTTATTATGAGATCTCATTCCGGTAAAATTACCTTGAAAATCATTTTAAAAGTGTAGTAATACATTGCTCACAAAAGACATGAAGCAATTGTTATGGTGACAAGTCCAATTTTTCATATAATGCCATTATTACGAGTAACTCACATTATCCAGACCTATAAAACACAAGTACCGCATGCCGAAATGAAGGTTTTTGTATTTATACAATTGTATCGAGCATATTAGACTCCATTTTTATATCTAGTTTCAGATTAACACGCTCGTTATTATATCTTATTATTTAAGTTGCTTATATTTTATTGCAGTTATTCACCAATGCATTCATTATCAGTTAAACACTACAGGAGTGAGAAGGAAAAGCAGGAGGCGGTTTGCAAATTAAGCTGCTCCATATGTTTGCACTTTACTTTAGAGATTCGTCAGAGAAGCCAGATGCTGTATACTGGCTATATATCTGGTATTGTTCCTACAAGAAACTTAAAATGTTAACGATATCAGAAAGATAAAAATGGGAAAATGAAACTTAGTAGAAAAACTGAATGGATAAATTGCATTTCCATTTTTTTATGGAAATGATGGGCACAATAAATAAACAATAATTGATAGGTGCCGGCTCGGGCTACAATCTTTTTATGCTTTTTGGAAAAAGTTGACGATGTCTTAACTTGATGGAATAATTCTTACATTATTAAAGTTTGACAGATCATGGGCAACTGTAAACTGACAAATCAAGATCAGGGGGAAGACAGCGTTGCTAAATTGAATACAATCTGAGCAAAAAGTGTATTAGATGTTCAATATACAAAAACATATAGAAATTGACCTAATGACTAAACTATAAGAGTAAAGTCTGCATAGAAAGTTATGGATATGTCCAACTCCAAACAGTGACAGAAACACATTGAGGTAGCAGTGTCTGGTGTAGTGGGCCTTAGCAAAATGGATAAAGTCTTGATAGGTCAGGAGGAGCATTGCAAAGGATCTTACACTCTATTAGAAGGTGGCGGTGATAGATACAGCTGGTAAGGGGGAATGTTAGGAGCAATACATTGGACACATATATGTGTATGTGCTTATTTAGTATACTAACATGTTTCTCTTTATTTTAACATTCTTTTTGTTGTTAAGATGACATTTTAATACAGAGACATTGGTTAAAAAAATATACTATAGTTTCATACATCTACATTATTGTCAATAACAGACTTTTCTTGATCTGCATTCTGTAAGAGGGCATTCGTTCCTTGCCAGTATATTGACCAGTCATGGTGATAATTTACATTTACAAGTACCTAGACACCTTGATTTTTTATGTTTTAGGTTCTGTCCGGCTCATTAATCACTTTCCATTCATTTTACAGGTTTATAATAGTGGAGTTTAAATAGTATTTTAATTAAGAGCTTTTATTCAAAATCAATAATACTGTTTATACAAAACTATGAGGCAAAGCAGTACTTTACATTTACAGTACGTATACATTCTTCATGAACTATAGAACTCTACAATACTATTTACATATGGGCTAAGACCATAACACATTAATGCATGTGACGAGAGCAATCTCGCCACATTGCATTGGAGAAGCCTGGTTGCTCGCCTGCTTCCTTTGGACTATGGCCCCCATGTTAAAAGACTTTGTTTCGCCTGCAGAAAAGCTGTATTCGGGCTTTTCTGCCGGTTGTTCGGTAGATTCAATCTACCGAACAACCGCACGAATGAATAGACCGCCTGGGAGCTGGAGTGTGCCAGCAATTAACCTCCCTGAAGCTGCTGTTAACCGCAGCTTAATTGACAATTACTGGGTGGTCGCGGTTACACCTAGCCGCCACACGATGGCGGTGTTATGGAAGCTCCCCGGGTAGCCAGCGCTTGTTCTACCCAGCGGCAGGACACCAAAAGCGGACACTTTTGTCTTACAAGCCCCGCTGAGGCTGGAAGTCTGCAAACCCGTTCGGGAACCGAACAACGGAGCATTCGGGACTTTTAGTGCTGCAATTGTGTTCGGTGTGCAAGTACCCAGATAGCCTGCCATGGAGCCTGTTCGTGGAATTAAAGACTTTGGCTCCATGGCGATTAAACTGTATTTGTGTGGTCTGAGCGCCATTCACTTAATAATGTGCGCTCAGACCTGAGCTATCTGGGGATATGTTAAATGTATAGTTTAATGTAATGTGTCTTACCTGGTGTATTTTAACAGTAATGCTTGTTTTAGTATCCCCACGTGCATAATGGAGATTTGCCTTTGTCTTGGGAGATAATTGAATTACTTCTCAATTATCTCCCAGGGCAGAGGGGAGGAAGCCAGGATGCATTGTGGGAATATACTGTGACTGTGTGTCCTGTTTGTCTGTCCCGTGTCACAGTCTCCCATTTGGTCCCCTAGGGGAGTGTCCACCAGGTGGGAGACCTGCATAAATACTGAGCAGGTAGCCTTCATTAAACAGACCACTGCTTGACCCCCAACACGGAGCCTTGTCTCGTCTTTGGGGGGATTTACTGAATGCTGATAGAGACTGATTGCTAGGAGTGTAAGCCGCTTGGATGCTTTTCCTATTCGTCTGCTAGCAGCAATTCGTATGGTTCCTGTTCGTGTGTTTGGAGTGCTATATTGGATGCCGTTCGGGAGTTTGGAGCATTCACTTATTGGCGGTTTGTGTGTTTGGTGTTCTGCAGTAGCTGTGCCTGCATCTCTGGAAAGGGGGCCGATCGCCTAAACGGTTTTTACCCCTTTTGTGGAAAACGGTCCGTTACAATGCACAATCACATGTTTCAATCTGAACAGGAGAAAAAAATGCATTGTGCAAAACAAGGTGAAAACCCTGGGAGGATACAGGGCAGGTGCTCCCTCCAATCTGCCAGACATGTACCCACATTAAACACTTCTATATTATTAATTTGCATTTCTTAAAACAGAGACACAAAACTGTAGGAATTCAGAGCAGAGGGGGAATACTATGCTATACAGCTTGGAATTTGCTGGTGGCTTAGTGTAATAGCCACTTCTCTTTCTCACGTGGTTCTGACCATTCACAGGAGAGCCAGTACCCCTGCACTGCCAGTGTCCAAGGATCCAGCAGTCTTGGAAAGGCATGAGTGATGTGCTGACAAACATTTTCCAAATACTGGTAGGAATGGATTCGTGTGTCTTCTACTGTTCAGATCACAAGATGATTGGACCAGCCCAGATAAGAAATTAGTCTGCAAACTGACACTGGCAGCACAACGAGCCTTGGCACAGACATGGCTCAAACCAGACCCACCACCTATCGATACTGTCATTATAAAAGTCAAATGCGCTTATCTCATGGACAAATTAACAGCCCGGGTTAGGGGTACAACAAAGAGTTTTGAAAAAGTATGGGCACAGTGGAACAGCAAAGTGAAGGACTAAAAACGAGTAAAGCCCATGCTCTCACACCACAGTTGACGATCCTGGTGCTCCCCTTCTACACTCTCACCTGCTACCGTTAATACCACCCGCAACCACTTGCACGGGTTACTGAGGACAGCTCAGCAAAATGGGAAGTAATAAACTCCCAGCATTGCATCATAGTCCAAAGAGCCAGGGGAGAACCCGAGTGGCTTTCAGACAGTCAGTCTCACTGCAGATAAGCAATGTGGGAATGGTATATTTTTATGGTTTAAGATTTCCAACACCAATACACACGACTTATTGTTCATCTTATTCCTGACCTCTCATATCTAACCCTCTCATATTCCCCACAGTGGATGAAGAAACACAGGCCCAAACTCCTGAAGCCAGAGTGTTCTTCAATGATCTTCTCGAAGATGTAATAGTCCCTGAACATGCTACTAAACAGCCTGTGACAGTGTCAGAGGGTGACTGGCACTGTCATCAGCACCAAATGTTTTCTGGCAACCGTGGAGTGACCTTTACACAGAACATTGGACATTAGTACAGATAGTCACTGTATCAAAGGATGCTCAGATACACTATATATATTTATATACACCTTTCCCATGGTTGTCTGTTCCACTCTGAATTCCTGACACATTACAACATAGGAGAGACTATGTAAGGCATTTGTTAGCCTTGGGTTATATTTCTTTCTGGAGGGAGTTTATTAAAGTTGCAGGAAGATAGTAAAGATATCATGTTAGCTTATTCTAGATACACATCATCATTCCATGTCAAAATCTTGTATTTTATCTCAAGCACAGCTAGTCACTCACTACAACCCTCCACATGTTGATGCTCCTTATTTTACTTAAACAAATACATCTTTGATTCTATGGAATTAAGAAACATAAGCCATAACTGGAAAAACTGTTTATGTAAACTATATATAGAAAATATAAATAAAATAACAATTACATAATCTCCATCTACCATTCTCAGCAAATCAATGTGTAAATTAATAATAGTAATGTAGTGTGATTCACTTTACATATCCTGACTTGATCAATTTTTATGTAAAATAGTCTGGGTTGTGTTCTCAGCCAAGATACAGCAAACATAAAGTGAAACATCTGATACCAACCAAACCCACACGCTTGTACTAACCCACCGCAACGAATGGCCGCTAAAACCGGCAAAAAAATGAAGCAGAAAATGCTTCAGCTGCACCTTACCTCCACTAATGCACAGGAACAATTGGGACAAGATAACGCTGACGGCCTGCGCTCTCCAGCCTCATATTCAGACGTAAGTGATACTACTCACAACACAGCTGAACTAACAAACCCTGTCACAACTGCCACTCTTAAAATACTGCTATCAGACCTGAAATCAACATTTCACACAGACTTGCTGCAGGTGGCCTCAGACATAAGAGCGGACATCCAGCTAGAGAACAGCCAAACTAGAAGAGAGGGCTGACGAAATAGTGGATGCCCACAACACACTGGCAGAGGCCTATACAGAATTAGAAATTAAGTTTCAAAAGCTGGAAGACAAATGGCCGACCATGAGGACAGGGACAGGCAAAATAATATAAGGCTGAGAGGGATAGCAGAGGCAGTTTCACCTCAGGAGCTACAGTCTTATGTTCAAGAAGTATTTAAAGCCTATGTGCCAGATCTATCAGAAACAGAGCTTCTTCTGGACCGTACCCACAGATTACCCAAGCCAAGACACTTGGGCCTGTAAAATCCCAGAGATGTCATTACCAAACTACACTACTTCACCGCCAAGGACAAGATTATGCAGGCGGCAAGGAGGAATATTCCCCCACCTGGGAAATTCGAACAACCTTCGCCCCCATCACAGCAGCGCTGCGAGAGGCAAATATCCCGTATAAATGGGGCTTCCCTACCAGGCTTTTGGTCAAAAGAAATTGACTCCAGCATCCTGTCTCCAGAAGATGGAAAAAAGATCTTGCAAGACTGGGACATTCCTCTAACTAAAGCGGCAATCTCCATGCCTCAGAATAGAGCATCACCAGTTGAACTCAATAGAGACTGGTCTAAAGTGATACATGTCCGCCCGCACAAATCTCCCTGAATTTTGCGGAGGGGTAATATATAAGTATTCACATATGAGACGTATGCAATATGTGTACTAGAGTTTATCCTGTCTTGTGTTTGGAAGATATACTAATAGCTGTATTGCAATGATTAGATACTAGAATGCTTAACACCGTATGGAGTAACCAACTCAATTCTAATTCAACTCGGATCTAATATTATTACTTGGATCTGTTGAATCAGTCGCGGGTCACCCACCCCCAAGGTGGCGTAAGATATGAGCCACAAATCTCACAGTTTCTCAAACTTCGGTCGACCCTGTTCGACCAACGGTTTTATGTACATAGTTTGCATGTTTTCTTTTTTGCTTATTTCCCCCCTTTCTTTTTTGCTTTCGATATGCTACGAGCAATACAAGCTACTGAGGTATTCACTAAATTTCCCGGTGTCATATGGGTCACTCCCACATTCTCTCAACCAACTTATCCCCAACGAGCATCTGATGACCCAGGGCCTAGGCTGGGGAGAGAGATGCTACGGCTGGCCTGTTGGCCTGCCCAACACACACACAAACCATCGCATGATCCCCTTGACCATGAGTGGAGAGTTCCTAATTAATCTATCCCTTCTAGTACGCAAGACCAACACCTATAAATCATGGTGATAAATGTCTTTTCCATGAACGCCAAGGGGCTTAACTCCCCACACAAGAGGCGCCTGGCACTGAAAGAGGACAAACCTTTAGATGCACACACTGCGTTTTTTCAAGAAACACCTTTTAAATGGGGTCATCACCCAAAATTCAACTCCACAGCATACCCGATAGACTTTCATGCATACTACGCAAAAAAAAAAAAGAGTCTCTCATTGGTTCGTAAAGTGGGGGATAAGAAGGGTAGATATGTGGTGCTACAATGCTATGTTAATAATAACCCGTACACGTTTATCAATGTATATAGCCCTAACAACCAGCAAACTGACTTCCTAGAATTTATTTTGACTTTATGCTTGAAACACACATTTGGAGAGGTGATACAGGGGGGAGACACAAACTTCTTGTTGGACGATTATTTAGATTCCTCAAACCAAAAATCTCTCCAAAAACAAACTCTCAAAACTCGAGGAAAACAAATTTCTTGCATTAGACACACTCTTACAGCGCATCAATATGTCGACCCGTAACTCGTAGCATATCAACATCCTAGTGAAAGGGACTTCACATGTCACTCTACAGCGCACAACTGCTACTCCCGGATAGACAGATTTTTAATCCCATCGGCAATGTTCCCCAAAATAGAGAAGACTCACATAGGGCTAATTAAATGGTCTGACCATGCACCAATCACCATGTCCCTGACAGAACAATTTACAACCAAGGGCCGGACTAGCTGGTGGCTCAATGACGGATTATTAAACGACCCAATAGTGGCAGCACAGATCAAATAAGATGTCCAACACTAGTTCCTTGACAACACAGAACCAGACTCCACACCCGACCAAATTTGGTTGGCACACAAGGCAGTCATTGGGGGTTGTTTCATCAAACATGCTAGTTATGCCAAGAAGAAACGTCTTGAAAAGGCACTTTTAGATACCTACAAATAAGTGTTTAGACCTCACATGCTCTCCCTCCTCCCAAACTTGACACCATGGGTAACTTGTTAGTGTCTTCCTTGGTTCTGCTCAGGTGTAGGGATGCCCCGTCCAGGCCCAAAGCCCTCTCCCTTTGCTATAGAGCATGGCTGGAGAGGCAGGCAGATAGGCCGCTGCTGTGTAAAACCCAATGGGAAAGAGACTTGTGTATCAATCTCTGAGGGGGATTGGTTGAAGGCCTTGAATGGGCTGTCCTGATGGACGAAATGCTACTCACATATAGAAGCTCATAGAAAGCTGTTATACTGTTGGTACCTAACACCGCAAATACTTCACAAGATATACCCAACGGTCTCCCCCTGTGCTGGAGATGCGGTGTGGAGGAAGGTACAATGTTGCATATCTGGTGGGCGTGTACTGGCATACAACCCCTATGGGACGATGTCCACATGCTTCTCAGACAGTTGGAGCTCTCAGCCTTCTCACCTTCTGTCTCCAACTGCCTCCTACTGTTGCCAGACACTATAGTAGAATCGACTCACCAACAACTCATAGTGATAACCTCCCTAGCTGCCAGAAACCTAATAGCGACAAATTGGAAGAAACCAACGAGTCCCTCGATGACACAACTGAAAGACAGGGTGCAGCAATACTATATATATACATATATATGAAAAAATGTCTCTCAATTCACCCTCACAGGCCCTCAAATTTCAGGCGACCTGGTCCAACTGGGTCAGGTTATCGCAGCAAAATACCGCATGAGCCAACTCATTAGGTACAACTAAAAACCCCCTACAATTCACCAGTTTTAATTTCACATACCGAATGCCATATTGTTATGTATTCCTTTTTTTATGTCTTTGTCTCTAATTTTCTGTTCTCTCCTTGATCCATACATAGGTGACTAGTACCTAGTATGGGTAAATATGGAAGGTTCCTTAATCGATGGACCCCAAAACACCTCCGATACACATGCAAAACACTTCTCCCAACCATCAGCTTAACCATAATAATGTGGGACACTTTCATGGCTCAGATAGGCTACAGCCACAAACTCCATCCCCAAGCCCCTTTGACAGTGCTAAAATCCATAACGCAAACAATATCCCTCCATGACTGGATACACTTGGGTATAACTAGACTGGAACAGGAACTGCATGCATTGAATGTACATTGTACCTAAGACTGTAATCTTTACACTATAAAAGATATGTAAACAAGAAAAATATTTTTGCAGCAAGCTGCGTCTTGCACTCACTTCTACCTGAAATGTCTTAATATCATGCAACTATGTATGGTTATTGTTACCTGATGAAAACTAATAAAATACAAATTAAAAAAAAAAATAGTCTGGGTTTAATTATCCAGCATTTTAATATATACTGTGTTCACATGACAGCAGAAAGGTAAAAAAAAATAACATTTTCAAATGGACATTAAAGGACCCCTATAGTTACACAGACCACTTCAGCTCAATGAAGTGGTCTGGGTTCCAGGTCCCCCAGGTTTTAACCCTGCAGCTGTAAACATAACAGTTTTAGAGAGGGGCCCTGAGGGTGGGGGGACCTAAGGATTATGTAGTTTCAGGAAAACGAGTTTGTTTTCCTGACACTATAGTGGTCCTTTAAATAAACTGCAATAAACTAACCTCATCCTTAAGACAAGGCTTTGGCTGCCTGAGCTTTATGGTAATTACAGTACACAATCAGATGTGAATGATGATTACAGAGTATCTCAATAAGAAGAAGAAGAAGACCTGATGTTTCATGATTTTTGTGGATTACAATTTCTAAAAAGCTTGGCTAGCCTTAAAGCTAGCTTAGGATCGCGGGAATTGTAATTCTCAATTATATTAATTTGCAAATACTTATGAATTTAATTTCGGTGATGTACACTGCCCTAAGGCTGGCTAAGCATTATGGGAATTGTAGCTGGAATGCCAGTTGTGTCTGATGTTTTCAGAGAACTTGCTGCTTGTTAGCTAAATTTCACCTGCCTCTAGGCTGGATGTGCGTCATGGGAATTTTAACTATAATTCGCTAACACGTTCAGTGCCAACATTACCCTACTGTGTGGCTGTCAGCCATGAGTGTCTAATCCTACGGATGATGATCTCATAAAATCTCACGTTGGACATAGATGGTATATTTGGAACACACTGACTGGGGAGATTAAAATGTAGCAAATGTTTCATTTAAAGTGGATATTTGCTTCACTGTAATGTCTGCAATCGGCGTGATTCGATTGTGCTGATTTAGAGCTTATTACTCCCTAAAAGAATATTTTTTTTTAAATATTAAAATTTAGTTTTAAGCATAAATTAATTGATGCTTAATGACAGGCCAGGTTTCTTAAAGTTATACACGCACCATTGATTTTTGGTGCCCGGAGTTTCCTTGTGACTGTCCCATGGAAAGCTGTCAAACCATTTAATAATTACCTAGTTATGTTGCATACTCGTAGTCCTTCTGATTTGCATTGATATGCTAAAAATGGAGGTCTCTACTTTTGCATTAACATACCAGTTTTGGACATTCATTGGCTAAAAGTGTCATCTTTCTGATGCTAATGATTAGAGTGAGAAATTATATTATATAGATCTATTTGTATTGTATAAGAACAGACAATTACAAACATTCTGCAACTGATATCTCAATCCAAAAGGGACATTGGCAGACACATTCATTTAGGACTTTGCAAGAGCGAAACCAATTATGTTTTCATTCCTTTTTTTAGGATTCCAAATGTGTTCTCCAAATTTTCTCTCAAAGGCAACAGTGGTTCTCCGTGCCATGTTTATTCACCTTTGTTTAGATGCTATTTCTTTGCTGCCATGGTAAAGTAAAGAAGAATTCAGAATAATATTGTATAGTCATATAGTAAAGCTCATGCTTTAGTCTTAAAAAGCTGTGTTTAAAACAGCATCCATTGATAAAGGTATCTGCAAAAATGCAGTATGTAGGGGGCGTGACTAGCAGCCGAACAAAGCGGACGCATGGAGTGAGTGCTCCCAGTTCTGACTGACACAAACGCTACAAAAAGTCTAATCAGCCACTGCCATAAGCTCGGAAACATACCTGCAAGCTACTGCGGGCACCGTCCAAATAGCTCAAAATTATGGACCCGAGCTGCTACGCTAATAAAGAGGCCTACTCAAGATGGCGACAACAGCATGGCACACTCTCCTATGTCGGAAGACCAACCTGAGGCTGAAACAACGGCAAACCAATACTCGGATGCCCCGGTCAGTGAAAAGCGGCTATAAACTACGCTGCAGGACCTGCGGGTGACATTGCACACGGATATCAAACAGATGACTGTGGAGTTTAAGTGGGAACTCTCCGAGCTTGGTGACCGGACAGACTGGTTGGAAGTGCACACAGAAAATATGCACAGCGCAAAATGATATCACAGAGCAGCTTCAAACCCTCAAGGACGAGCACATTCAATTGTAGAGGAAGCTCGCTGACATGGAAGACCGCTCGAGGCGGAATAATGTCAGATTCTGAGGCATCCCGGACAGTGGAGTGGCTGATGGATAGGGCTTCCCACCTCCCTAGATCGGAACGCTTTACCTCTGACACACTGTGCAACATCTGTGGGAACAACAAGAACCACGTGGTTGAAGAGCTGGAAGATGGACAGCAGCTACTCAGAGACTGGGGACAGTTGCAGGGTACCAGCAAAAGCATTCCTCCCCTGATGGGTAAACCATTCCTAGACCATAAGATGTACGCTATACAACCAGGGCTAACCATTGACAATGCCTAACTCCATGATAGTTGTAACGGATCGCCTGGCACCCTGACTGGATACCTCCATTGACGGATGCTCCTAGGGCTTCCCGAGGGCTCCAAGCTCTCCACTAAACACCATAACCACTGCAGACCCCACGAACCGCCGCAGCTTGGTTGTGGTCTCGATATCTTCCACCCACTCTAGACCCAAGACCAGGATCCAGCTTTCAGTAGGTAGACCTCTCTTAATCCAGAGAGCAGGAACAAGAACAAGCTCTTACAAGAGCTTAGTGATTATACTCTGGGGAGTATAGTGATTATAGCCATCCCCAGAGTGTATGTAGTTCTCCAAACCCCCAAACATGAGACAAAACTTCATGAAGGGTAGGACAAGTCTCCGGTTTTATTGGTACAGGCTGGCTTATATACAATTCCTCAGGCCAGAGGCACACTACTCTGAAACTGATGGAACACCACATTGTCAACTGTACAGACCAATAAGAACAAACATACAGTTTGTGACACTCCCATGTACAACAAACAACCCCTCCCCTCTGCCTGTGATATAATTAAAGTAGCTAATAGAATAACCTAATTATCCACAAGCACAAAAACACACATTTTCCCCAAAGTACAGAAAACACCCCAAAACATAACATATCCCCATTAAATCCCTGGATTGCCCTGATCTGGGTGAACAGCATATCCAAAAATCAGCCAGATCAGAGCAGGGTTTCGGGAAATTCCCGGAAGTCTCTTTTGACCGACCACAAGCATGGTTTCATGTCCAAAACAATTCCAGGGAATTAGGCTGTGCGGCCGGTCTATTTTCAATGTCTAAGTTCAGTTCAAATAGTCTAACGGGAACCGTTCGTGCACATAGTCAATGTTAAAGTGCCAGATATCCGATACTATTACCGATCATCAATGTAAAATCACAACGCGCTGGTACCTGGTTCCCCACAAGTTATCTAAGATCTATAACGCAGAACCCCTAGTACGCTGGAGATATGGGATGGCATTGGGAACAATGATGCATATATTCTGGGAATGCCCGAGTCTTAAGGCATTTTGGTCGCACCTACAGATGCTCATTAGCACCATTGCCAACCATTTACTCCCGCTGACGCCCGAGGGTTACCTACTCCATATCCTGCCCAACATAGGTCACAACCGAAACTCCACAGTAATTATCAATTTGTTTTTGAAAATTACTATGCTTTATTCGGAAGTCGTAGGATGAATACAGCGCTGTTATATGAAAATACATGTCAAATTAGTGGTTGACGACATAACATAGCTTAACAAGAGGATATAGCATCTGGATTGGAAGCTGAGACTGGAGTTTTTCCATTTTAGGTATAATTAGTAAAGGTACAGTAGGCTTTGTAACAGGGTGTCACTTGTGTATGTATGAAGATGCCTCTTGGGAGTATTAGCATAGTTAAAAGGTCATGGCCGTACAGCTGGTCCTAGAGTCCGTACCTCCCTCTAGGTTAGGCAGTACATTTCTCAATCGTCTGATAAGTGAGTGGGGTGGTTTGTTAGCCGATATGTCAGGCGTAGTATGGGTTATCAGCCATTATCTAGTGGAATATTTCATATTGTCGTATACTTGCAGTATTTCACCAACGGAAATTTACGTCATCAGGACTGTTGCAGCGGGAGGGTATAGAAGGTAAAGTATGAGGGCAAGCAGCCCTCTCGTGTGAGGGCAAGCAGCCGTGTTGTAGAGCATCGGGTGTTATAATGAAGGGTTACGTTTTCAGAAACCAGGTGTATCAACACTGAGGACATAGCAGGTTACATCTTTAATATGGTTGCTGCAGACTGTCGTGTGGGTCTTTTTATGTGTATTTCAACGGTGTGTACAAGTGTTATGTTCCTGGCCGTCTCAGTATGTTCTATTCCCAGACCTTGCTATATCTGTGTATGGTAGGTGAGGCTATTCTGTCCGTGGGTTGGGTGTGTGGGTCTCACTCGCGTGAGAGTGTGAAGCAGTGTTTATCTGGTTTTCAGGTGCATAGTCGCTCATATCGCCTAACTGACTGTAACAGCTTAGGTATGGCAGTACTGTTTTCAGTTGAGTGAGTTTCAGGTGTGTCTTGTGTTAGTTAATTTAGTCGTTGAGTTATCAATTTGTTAACAGTAGTCAAGATAGCTATAGGCTTTTCGAAGAGAGTAAATAATGTATGTTTTTATAAGCAGATGTCCTTTAGGGTGTGGGGGGCGACACAGCACCATGCAAAACTGTGGAGCAGCTGGCTTAAATTCTGTGACATTGGCGGGGCCATGAGTGGTGCTGACTAACTAACTGTTCTGGGCACCCAGTGGGAGAGAACAAAGTAAAAAGTATATTTCAATGCAGCTCTAATGAGGTTAAACCCGTGTTTCCATAGTTGTATGTTATGCGTTTCCCCATCCCTCTTTTTTTTCTGGACCCTGTATGCATGCCAAATATGTTACAGAAGCAAGGCACCAATCCTCAGGACGCACATTGTCTCTCAACACCATGCATGGGGATAGCGATCTGGTTGTTCCAATTCTGACTGTGTTATACTGCAATCAAATGAGCGCCTCCGCATGCATATCTGTTACTATATTACTGACATGTCAGATTATGTAACCCGTAACTTTCTCTGCATTAATGCCTTCTCTGTATCGATACGTAGTCATGTGTTCATGTATATTTTAGTGCTACTTTGAAAAACCCAATAAAAACGAAATATGTTTTAAATAAATGCTGTATGTAGTCTGCAACATGATGGCTGTCTGTGCTTATTTGCATGTCAAACTAGGAATTCTGGGATATGATTTTTCAAGTTTCTGTGCCCAATGGGAACTTTTTTTTTTTTTTTTTTTTTTTTAAGTACAATGTGAGGTATGCATTACAGTAATTTTTTTTTAAATATTGTCAAAATTTTCTTCATTTCTAAAAAATATTTTAAAAAGCCAATTGGGTACACAAAACTCGAAAAAATGGTGCCATGTTCTACTAAATGCTACCAACCCTAAACCCTCTCCAGTCATAATGAATCATTTTGTCTCTCTGAAACTTCATTAATTGATGTATGCTCTCTATGCATAGGTATACATATGAAAATCTGTATTATATGTTTATATTAACATGGGGTAGAATTACATTTCATTCTGATGCTTTATTCTGCAAAGTTTCATAAATCTCCTGTTAAGGGCTTTAGGTAGAATTGTCGTCATCAGATATTTATAACTTGAAAAGGTCTCCTGCCTTACATGATAGGTCCAAAATAATGCCTAGTTAAAGGGACACTATAGTCAGCAGAACAACTACAGCTTATTGAATTTGTTCTGGTGAGTAGAATCATTGCCTTCAGGCTTTTTGCTGTAAACACTGTGTTTTCAGAGAAAATGCAGTGTTTACATTACAGCCTAGTGATAACTTCACTGGCCACTCCTCAGATGGCTGTTAGAGATCCTTCCTGGGTCATGGCTGCCTAAAATGCATCACAATATTCAGTATCTCCTCCCTCTGCATGCAGAGACTGAACTTCCCTCATAGAGATTCATTGATTCAATTCATCTCTATGAGTAGATGCTGATTGGCTAGGGCTGTGTTTGAATCGTGCTGGCTCTGCCCCTGATCTGCCTCTTTGCCAGTCTCAGCCAATCCTATGGGGAAGCATTGTGATTGGATCAGGCCACCACTTCTGATGATGTCAGCAGTCTGCTTGTTTTTCTGAGTCTAACAGCATGCAGATCTACAGCTTCAGGCTTGAATACAGTAAGATTTTGCTATGTTTATGGAGGCATGAGGGGCCCAGGGGGGCTAGATGGTGGTGTTAACACTAGGGTCAGGAATACATGTTTGTGTTCCTAACCCTATAGTGATCCTTTAATTTGCGGCCTTACACTCTCTCTTGCCAGCTTTGTTATCAGGCAAAAATAGTTCATTATAACAATACATGTTTGTTCCCCATTCCTTGCTGTTATGTTTCATTTGTAGAGGTAATAGCTAGATAGATAGCTAGATAGATAGAGAGATATAGATAAGACTGACATATTAATGTACAGGCTATTGCATCTTACATGTCCCTGTTTTGTAATGCACACATTTAATCACATTGTATATCTTTACAAATTTATTGCATTTTTAGGAAGCCCACTGCATGTGAACATATGTCCCCCCATAACCATTCTCCAATACAAATCGGAAAGCACATGCCCCATGAGCTGGGGTGTAGCAGGTGTAGCATATCAGCAGTGCATAGTTTTAACATAGGGAACAACTGAATTCTGGAACTTCTGTTTATATAATGGGACACAAATAATCCCATGTAACTTTAAAGCAGGTGCTCTTTTGCAAGCCATTCTTCTGCAATTCTCTTTGATGACCACTTTAATTATTGTTATAACTGGGTTTGGAGTGGCTACTTGTTTTGTAACTTTCATTACTAGCAGATGTTTCAAATAAAAGTGCAAAGTAGATGTTGCTACAGAAATAAATAAAGCATACAATTTAGTCAATATCGAATAACTAACTAAAAGCTGGCTATTTATTGTCTTCTATTACATGAAGCTATTATTCCGTTCACAACTTGTCCATATATTGTCCACTTCCTACTCCCAAAAAAGTGGGCTTGCATCACCAGAAATAAGTGCCAGTGGTCAATTACATGGAGGTTCAAGTCATACAGAATTATTTACAAATATTCACAAAGTGAATTTTGAATTTAAAGTCAGAGTAGTTGAATGTAAAGCAAAGGTGCATAAGAGATTTTTTCCAGTTTGGTTATTGTGATCTTAAAATTTGAAATTCACTTTGGATTCTCACTTTAGTGAATAACTCTGATAGACTGTAAGCTCTTCTGAACATTGTCCTCATCACTTTTATTTCCTGTATGACCAACTTGTAATTAGTTGTTTGTTTAACCAACTAATGTACAGTCTTACAGAATATGCTTTATAACCGATCATAATAATAAATACCAAACCAAGGCTGTGGAATTCACCAATTTCTTGATGTTATATAAAAACAATCACCTTAACATGGGAGGTTCAAGAAAATGTCACAATGGCAAATAAATGGCACATTGTCATATATGCGAGCGAGAGAGAAACGGTTACATCAGTAGCATTGTATACTTTATTTTTAGAATGGAAGTATAGATCAAAGGTGTAAAGTGTATGAATCAGCAGAAACATTCCATTGCTGTCCATGGTGACCTCTTTAATGACCTCTTAAATTTTTTAGAATTGTGCCTCTAATTTTGCTTGCTATGTGTTAGGTGGTATTATTACTAACTCTACTGCAGAGTATTGGATAGACTCCCGCTAGACATCTGTATTTCATCTAAACAATGTCTACGAGAAAATTATAAGCCGTGTGCCTAGTGCTGGTGATAAATCACTCAGTACGAAGAATTGTCCTGTTTCTCAGTTCTCTCAGATGACTATGAAAGCTTACCAGTCAGGCTATTTTTATCATCATTGGAGAGAAATATATCAGATTCCCCAGCCTTTGTTTCCCTTTCCAGTCTGACTCGCAGATATTGCATTTGCGTATGTAATTCAAGTGAGGAAAAATAAATGAGCCCATATTTTGTATTGATATCCTCTTATGATAGTCAATGTTCCCTGTCACACAAGGAACAATCTCAGCTAAGCTGACAGCTGTCACGGTAGTTTACCCCAACACGCAAGATTTAGTCCAACAATCGACAGATAGAGCAGATACGTCTTACCGGACCTTAGAATGGCCGGACTCGCCATATAGCAGAGAATAGACAGAGTCAAGAACAAGCCGAGGTCAAGGGAACAAAGACTGCGAGAATATAACTCAAGAAATCAAATGGCCATGCTGTCCTGAGTATACGTGATAACTATTCATCCTAGGTTTTTTGTTTTTTTTTAGCAGGGACTGAAGGAGTTAATGGAATTCTGTCCATATGGTAGTAATATTAAAAATAAAGAGTAAAAATACATATTGGAAATCACATTCCCTTTAACGCAATACAAAGGTAATATAATAATGGGATCTTTTGTTGTAAGGCTTTAATGTCACTTTTAAGGAAAGTTCAGTAGCCGTATCTCCATATTTGCTTTCACAGTTTACTTGGAAATACATTGAGTTTGCTATGTTTGCTTTTAGGATTTTAGAGTTACACTAGAGTTACATTTTGTATTTTCAATGGAAGCATGATATCTACTGGACTTCAAGTGATATCATTTCTGCAAATATGTTTTTTACACTTCAGTAAATAATCAGGAAGCCGTAAAAAATTATGAACTCCACCAGCGAAAGACAGTTAGCGCGAAGGTAAGTAAAGGTGTTGACTTAAAATTGGAAACCAAGAAACTGAAAAATTAGCTGTACTAGAGTTTTATATTATAGTATAAAAGGAAGTTAATAAAAAAAAAACCTGTGTTTCATGGTAAAGATTAGATAGACAGACAGAAAGAAAGAGAGCGGGAGAGAGAGAGAATGAGAAAAATGATGATGGATGGATGAATAGTTAGCTAAATAGGAAGGGTAGCTCTGTTGTATCTTAATGATTAAAATCCCCTCCATTGTCCTTTGTGTTTATTTATATTTATTGCCTTTTCTTCCGTGTGCCGAATTTGAGCGCAGGGCTTATTTTTCTATGTACCCTCCCAACATGTCATGCTTAGGAGAAAAGCTAAATAAAAATAGCCACGTTTGCTTGGTCTGGAACACGTATGGAAGCAGCATCTTCTCCCACGGAATTTGTAGATTAGACTTCAAATTTAGGGCTGATAAGTGAAGCTTCATGCCAAAGAACACTTAAAGAACAGCAGTGCCTTCAGAACAATTTTTAAATATAACAACTTTTTATCAAGTACTCAAAAAAACAAAAAAAAATTTTTTTTAAATGAAGCATATGTCAAAAATCTGAAAGACTCATCCCTCATGTGGTATATAACAGGGTTTTTGAGCAATTTACCTGCACCTTGGGTCAGACAGTGTTTGAAAATGGATAGTCAGTCGCTATTGTCTCCTCTGCTTCACCCCGTGGATAGAATCAGGGAAAACCATAGAGACTGTCGGTTTTCAAATACTGTCTGGACAGTTAGTCTCTATGGTCTTCATAGCTTCATAGCTTCACCCCGTGCACAGAACCAGGGGAGACCATAGAGACTAAGTGTCAGTTTTCAAACACTGTCTGACCCAAGGTACATATATATGGCTCAGTAACCCTCTCATAAATGATTACTAAAAATGTAATCATTTATTAATAATGAAAAAACTATTTTTCTTTAACAGCACAGTAACATAGCTGATAATGGTTCATATCAACCTAACAGTTTACATGTCAATCTCCCGAAACATTCTACCTGCGGTACGATTAATACAACTGAACCATATGTAAATGATTTAGGAATGCTTCATGTAAATCATTTTTGTTTTTTCTAATTACACGTTTTGTGCAAGCATGAAATCCCATTTATTTTTAACGATCAACAAGAATGTACATTTTTTAAAAATATATTGCTGGTGTTTAGTTTTGAAATATAATCAAATCAAAATCAAACTGTAATCAGAGCAACTATGAAATGAACCTGCTTGCCCTTCGCAAATTAAATATACTCAAACTGTACCCCTCGCTGATGTAATTATTTGACACTGTTGCTAAAATTGACAGAATCTTAATTATATTCTCCTCTGGTTTACACAGGAGGGTCTCAGTGAAAAAAATAGGATGAAGAGCTGCAGACTGATGAAATTGTGTCTCAAATGAGTATTTCTGCAGAGGATTACAAATCGCTTGTCTGAGCAAAGTACAGGTAACAATGATGAACTTGAGATGATTAATTACATCCCGAGCAGCACTGCGACAAACCATATATTTTAATGGGAGTCTCACTAACAAATACTAGACCTTTCTAGCATCAAGTGTGTTTTGATTTGGAATATTTTGTCATCACCGTATAATATAGCAGCAATATGCCATACATATGCTTTCTTCTCAAAATTGAAAATATAAATAAAGTCTAATCATGTATGTGTTCATTATAATCCTTTATATTTACGGTATATGCCTGGATAAAGGCAGGGAGTTATTTAGGTAAATTAATATGTTGCAGTCTCTTATAATTTCCTTATATGTTGAGTGATGATTAATAAAAAACAAAAAACAGCTGTCTTGATATTTTTAAGTGTTGGTAAATGTTTTGAACATTTCTTTAAAAATAGTGGCTCTTGAAATTAAGAGGAATGAGACATTTGGAAATGGTGTAAATTGCTTTAAAACACATACAAAAATTCAATTAAATTAATAAATTAGTAAAAGGGGAACCTTCTTATCCAAAACCCCATAAACAAATGCTTATGAATTAAACTTAAATTGAATTTCAAAATTTCAGTACAATAGCAAAAAAATGACAAAAAACACTATAAAAAGACAAAAAAATTGATACTCCAGGCACCATGCAACGTCATATAAAAAAGTGAAAAAGATATGTAACTTTCTCACTCTCATTTTTCACTGAGAGACTACTGATAGGCTGAAAGCATCATCTCACGCTCTCACGCTATCAGCAGCTCCCAGTCTGGAGCTTTTTGATTGAAACCTCTAACACTGAGAGGGCAGAGCGATTAGGTGTCAACTTGAAGAATTTGGGGTTAAATATTTGTAAACAGTTTAACGCCTTCAGATAAACCAGCGCCGAGGGCCTTCTCGGACCATTACTACTCCATTGCGATGACATTGTTAGGGTGCTCGGGGCGTGCCTTTTAAAATCCCATTTTCATGCTGCATAGTTCGGAGGTTAGGATGCCCTCACATTTCTATTACAGATTTATTTTAACCTCATCGTCATTTTTTTCGACACACATGGTCTGGATCAAGAAAACTAGCCAAGGCATTCTGCTATAACTTCTTATCTAAATTATGTATAATGAGATTATAAAAATGTCTACTCTCGTCATTTGACCTCTCTGTGGTCTCCTAGCTACATTAATATTTTAGTCAGGCCAATGTGGTCTAGGGTGTAACAACCAGTGGTGAAAAATAATGTTTATTTTTATATTATCTTATATTTTTCCAATTATTTGCCTGTGTCTGGACTCTTGCATAAACACAGTAGCAGCTCACAAAAAGCTGCACTTGTCCATGTAGGAAACCTACCACTATGATGTTACAGATCATTAAATCTGTATAAAAATGGCAGTGGGCGAGGATATAGTAAGAGTATTAAGGGTATTGCTGTAATCGGAGCATAACTAGGAATCACAGGGTTCCGGTGCAAGAATCCTAGAAGGGAACCCCTTTATGCCCTCACTGATACAAATGCACTGACAGACACTCAGTGACAGACACAGTCATTGGCACACAAACTGTTTAACCAACACACATTTTCAGTGACAGAAACACACACACTCACTGACAGACATACACTGACAGCAATAAACTGACATACAAGCATACACTGACAGACACACACACTCACTGACACACTGTGTCACACCGACAAACACACATTCTCATTGATTTGACACACACTGACAGACACACTCACTCACTGAGAGACACACATGCTCACTGACAAGACACTCTCACTGACAGACAGACATACACAATCACTGACAGTCACACACACTTACTGACATACACTTTCTCTCATTGACAAGACACACATTCACTGACAAGACACACACTCTCACTGACACTCACACACTCAAAAATGTTATACAAGTGCAGCCAGCATTTAGCACACACAAGCAACAAAAGTATATAATGCCTGCCTCTTTGATCATGTCCCTCTTCTGTGGAACATCATGAATCTGGGGGTCCTTCCAAGCCACTGTCCCTAGGTGCTTCTCCCAGCCGCCGCCATCCTCCTGTCCTTCCTTCTGCCACACCAGACCGACCTGAGGGACTGCTGGAGCAATACCCCTTTCATTAGGATAGGGTCCAGCAGGAAAAAAGGCACATGATGATGAACCAGCTCACAGAGCAGGAACTTTTCTGTGAACCGGAACCCAGAGAGATTTCTTTGAGCGGGCGCCCAAGACCACGATCCTTCCATGGAGGACTCCTCTCCAACTCTCCCGGGCACAAAGTATTATTATTATTATTGCCATTTATATAGCACCAACATATTCCGTAGCGCTTTACAATATTATGATGGGGGGGGGGTTTAACTATAAAAAGGATAATTGCAAGAAAATGTTACAGCAACGATAGGTTGAAGAGGACCCTGCTCAAACGAGCTTACAGTCTAAAGGAGGTGGAGTATAAAACACACTAGGACATGAAATAGCAATCAAATAAGGTAGGAGTGAAGCAGAACTTGTTATGGGCAAATGCAAATATCGCAAGGTTTAGAATGAAATGTTGTATTTCTTAAACTGTGTACTTTGTCTTTAAGAGATATTGCAAACTGACAAGGTGTTAGAAATGGAACATATTGTTTTTCATAACTGTTTCTTTAAGCAATAACCTCGGTGCATAATATGTTTGCGCCATTTTGTCCCAGACAAATTACAATAACAATAATGCATAAACAAGCTTCAAGGCTATGCTACGACTCTTTCAGTACACAATTGTCAGGATTACTGTTTTATCCAGCACGTAGAACTGTATAGCACAGATGACAAATAAGTAACGTATTACGGGTCCTTAGAATGGCCGGATTTAACGTACATAGAATAGTCAAAAATACTAGCCGAGGTCAGGGAACACAGAAAGGGACGCAGCGATGAGGAAAGCCAGGAGTCAGGATACCAGAATATAGAGAAGTCAATAAACAAAGCCAAAGTAAAAAAACAGGTAGAAAACTAATAACAGGAACGCGCTCTCGGACAACCACAAGGGAAACCACGACAGGGCACTGAGCAGGATGAGAACTGGGCCTAAATACCCCTTTTTAGTTCTGATAGGCTGTAACCGGCCTTTGACCCCAAAGTCAGTTACCAGGTTTCATTTGCATAATTGCTGCTCAGCATTAACCCTTCTGTGGATTAGTTTGCTGCTCGGCACAACTTTTCCTGTGTGGACAGTAAATGTCATTAACCACATTTCTATAAGCGAATGAATACGTGACATTACCCCCCACCTGAAGAACGCCCACCGGGTGGGCAGGACCAGGCTTGAGAGGAAATTTTGCGTGAAAAGCGCGGATCTTACAGCCTGCATGCAGGTCAGGAGCCGAAACCCAAGAATGATCAACAGGACCGTAACCTTTTCAAACAACCAAATACTGTAAAGTGCCCCGAGAAAACCTAGAATCCACGATAGAAGATACCTCATAATCCTCCTGACCACCCACCACCACCGGAGGTGGAGGAACACAAGGAACAGTATATCTATTGCAGACAAGATGTTTGAGTAAGGACACATGAAAAGCGTTGGGAATCCCTAAAGATGCAGGAAGAGCCAGAGAGTAAGACACTGGATTGATCCTATGAAGCACTCTATAGGGACCAAGGAATCTGGGGGCAAACTTCATGCTAGGGACCTTAAGCTTGATGTTGCGAGATTGACAACCAAACCCGGTCCCCCACTTGATACACCGGGTTGGCACTCCTACGCAAATGGTTGAAGCGTTCAGCAGCAGCCCCTAGAGCAGTTTGAACCTTAACCCAGGTATCCTGAATGGAGGCAAGACGCTCATCAAGAGCAGGAATGGCAGTATCAGAAAATACCACAGGGAGAACCGTAGGATGCCTACCATTATTGACAAAAAAATGGACTGTGCCCAGAGGAGTCATGAACAGCATTGTTTCTGGCGAACTCGGCCCACGGGAGTAGCTGGGACCAATTGTCCTGTGTGCTATTAATAAAACAATGCAAATTAACTTCTAATGACTGGTTAGCCCTCTCAATTGTACCATTGGTCTGTGGATGGTAGGAGGAGGAGGAGAAGGAGAGATCAATCCCCAATTGTTTACTGAACGCCCTCCAGAACCTGGACGCAAACTGAAAGCCCCTATCAGACACAATATTGTGAGGGATGCCATGCAAACGGACAATTTCACATATGAAAATTAGGACCAATTCTTGTGAAGATGGCAACTTCTTGAGAGGAATGAAGTGAGCCATCTTAGAAAAATCGGTCTACAACCATGAGAATGGTAGTGAACCCAGCAGAGCTAGGAAGCTCAACAATAAAGTCCATGGATAAGTGGGACCATGGAATCTCAGGAACAGGAAGAGGCTGCAACAGGCCACAAGGAAGTGCATGAGTCACCTTAGAAACTGCACACACAGAACATGCCTGCACATACTCCTTTACATCTTTCCTGAGTGAATCCCACCAAAATGATCTAGTGATCGCGGCAGTGGACTTATTGATGCCCGGGTGTCCAGCAGTTATATTGTCATGGAACACTTTCATGATATTAACCCTTTCACATAGGGAACGAACAGTTTATCACACGGTTTACCACTGGGCGCCTGAGGCTGGGCCTCCAGTATGGTGCCAAGCAGTGGAGAAGACAGTGAGAGGACAGTAGTAGCAATAATACACTCTGGTGGAATAATAGGAGATGTCACCTGTTCCGGAGCTGACTCATTATCAAATTGCCTGGACAAGGCATCAGCCTTGGTATTTTTAGAACCAGGTCTATAAGTAATGAGGAAGTTAAAAGGTGAAACAGTGACCATCTAGCCTGTCTGGAAGACAAACGTTTGGCATCCCTGTAAACTCCATTTGTATAGACTCCAATCGTACGAACTGCAAGCAGGGGAATGCGCCAACCTCCCGAACGGGACCTGTATGGATACTCCAGCTCTCGAGCGGTAAACCCACGAATCGCTGCTAACAGCCGAATCAATATATCATCCAAGCGGCTTACGGTTCCAGCAATTAGTCGCTATTCATGTGTAGTGAATCCCCCAATAACGAGACCAAGCTCCGCTTTGAGGGTAAAACAAGAACTGGGTTTACTGTGGGCTACCAGCCCGTATTAAGGCAGGTCTCCCACTTGGTGGACACTCCTCTAGGGGACCAAATGGGAGACTGTAATGGCAGACAGACATTTAGCATGTTAGGACACACAGGCACATAATATTCCCAGCATGCATCATGGTTTCCTCCCCTCTGCCCTGGAGATAATTGAGAAGTAATTCAATTATCTCCCAGGACAGAGGCAAATCGCCATTTTAGATGGAACATAAAAACCACATAAAAATACATAATTATACAACTACCGAATATATTCCATTCGTGCAACGTATCCCCAGATAGCCTGGATCTGAGTGCATATTCTTAGCGAATAGCGCTCAGATCCCATACGTACAGTTCAATCGCCATGGAGTCAAAGTCTTTTACAGTCTTTCGGTATGCGATTGACTCCATGGGAAGGCTATCTGGGTTAAGTCCATTCGTGTAGTCCAAACTCCCGAACGGCCGGTGTTCGCATGCTTTTGTCGACTGAGAAGGGCGGTCTGTGGTTTTAGCGGTGTTCGGCAGAAAAAGTGTCCGTTTTTAGTTCCATAGAATCTGTGCCGAACACCGCTGGTCCTTCGCACGGTTTAAAATGGCCGCTGCCTTGTGGTCGACATACGAACGACGACCACCCTGTATTCGGTTATAATTGAGAGGTGTCTGCGGTTAACCACAACGTTCTAATTGGGATCAAGAGGTTAACAAGCAGCACACTTCTCTTCTGGGTTGCCGTCCGTTCAATAAGTTCATTCGGTAAAAACGTCAAATAAACAAACAGGGGCATACGGACAGGTAATTCCACGAAAAGAGGCAAAACAGACGAACCAGCAATCTTAGTCTATACAGATGGATCTGTCACACGGCTCCCCCCTTGTGGAACACTCCGGCAGACCCGGCTTTACCCTTTGGCGGATCAACTTGGGGATGACCGGACTAGGAGGTGGTAGGGACTTTGGTTTGCCAGGACAATCCATCAGCATTCCCGTTCTGCTTACCGTGTCGGTAGCTGATGGTGAAGTTATAAGGTTGTAAAGCTAAACTCCACCGCAGCAGTCTACCATTGTCCCCTGAGACCCGGTTAAGCCAGACAAGTGGATTGTGGTCTGTTATAAGGGAGAATTCCTGTCCGTATAAATAGGGGCTCAACTTCTTTAATGCCCAGACCAGGGCTAAACACTCCTTTTCCACTGCTGCATAACTCACTGCCCGAGGTAGTAACTTTCTGCTGAGATATGCGACAGGGTGCTCTCCTCCATCCCCCCCGACCTGGCTCAGCACAGCCCCCAGTCCATACATGGAAGCATCTGTATGAACGAGAAAACGTTTGTTAGGGACTGGGGCAGCCAGGACATGGGCATTCACAAGAGCCTGCTTCAGTGCCTGAAACGCGGCTTCACAAGCTGGAGACCACAGGACCTGCTTAGGTAAATTCTTTTTCGTCAGGTCAGTCAGGGGTTTGGTAATGGTACTGTAATCCAGGACAAAATGTCGGTAGTACCCTGCTGTCCCTAGAAAGGCCAGCACCTGGGTCTTTGTGATAGGTGTGGGCCAGTTAGCCACTGCCTCTACTTTGGCTGGCTCTGGTCTCTGGCTCCCACACCCTACTCTGTGACCCAGGTACTGGACTTCCGCCATGCCTAGATGGCACTTGTCTGGTTTCAAGGTCAGGCCAGCAGCCCGAATCTTGTCCAGAACCACCCCTACATGCACCAGGTGTTCTTCCCAGGACTCACTGTAGACCGCAATGTCATCCAGGTATGCACACGCAAATTCCTGGAAGCCATCGAGAAGTCTATCCACCATATGCTGGAAGGTAGCCGGAGCATTCTTCATCCCAAATGGCATGACCTTAAACTGCTACAGGCCAAATGGGGTGATGAATGCCGACTTAGGGATAGCATCCTCGGCCAGGGGGATCTGCCAATAGCCTTTACACAGGTCTATAGTGGTCAGATAGCGTCCCCTGGCAATGCGGTCTAATAACTCGTCTACCCGGGGCATCAGGTAGGCGTCAGTGGTGGTCCTCTCGTTGAGCCACCTGTAGTCCACACAGAATCGGGTGGTCCCATCTTTCTTAGGCACTAGGACCACAGGCGAGGCCCAAGGGCTGTCTGAGTGTTCGATGACTCCAAGCCTAGTCATCTCCTGTTTCTCCTTCCGCATTCCTTCTCGGACTGCTTCAGGGATACAATAGGGTGGCTGTCGTAAGGGATTCTGTCCGGGGGTCTCTACCTTGTGTACAGCTAGGGTAGTGTAGCCTGGTTCTTGGGAGAACGTCGCCTGCTTCTCCCACAGAAGCTGTCTTGCCTGTACCCTCTCTGTGGGGCTCATCCGATCCCCTAGCTGTACAAGACTAGTGAGGTCAGTCTGGGGGGTCCTTCTCTAATAAGTCAGGCAGGGGTAAATTCTCTGGGTCATCGGCAGCCGGGGCACACACTGCAGTGGCCTCTTCTGGTCTCTCTTGATACTCCTTCAGCATATTCACATGAAAGGATCGCTGAATCCTTTCATCTGCACAGCTGGCTACAAGGTAGGTAGTATCACACACCTGAGCTAACACCTTACACGGGCCCTACCAAGATGCTTGCATCTTGTTCGTCTTCACAGGCTTGAGCACTAAAACCTTTTGCCCAACCTGGAAGACCCGCTGTCGGGCTCCCCGATCGTACCACCTCTTCTGTCTCCCCTGGGCCGCCTGGAGATTCTCCCTTACCATTAGGGACAGTTTCTCCATGCGGTCCCGGAGTTCCAGAATGTATGGCACGATGGGGGTTCCTTCCTGCTCTGTCTCTCCCTCCCAGTGTCCTCTAATGAGATCCAGGGGTCCGCGGACCCTTCTCCCATAGAGTAGATCAAAGGAGAGAACCCAGTAGATTCCTGGGGCACCTCTCTGTATGCAAATAACAGATGAGGCAGGAATCGCTCCCAGTCTCTGCAAGTGTCAGTAAAGGTCCTCAACATCTGATGAGGGTGCCATTAAATCGCTTGCAGAGACCGTTAGTCTGTGGGTGATAAGGTGAGCTAAGCAGTGGTTTAATGCCGCACACCTTCCACAGCTGCTGGGTGAGCACAGCGGTAAACTGAGTTCTCTGGTCGGAGAGAATCTCCTGAAGGAACCCGACCCTAGTAAAAATCTTAACCAGGGCATCAGCCACTGTCTCTGCCTCTATATTAGACAGCGCTACTGCCTCTGGATAACGTGTGGCATATACCTCTTCCCGGATGGACTAGCCCTGGCCAGTGGACCCACAATGTCAACGGCTATGCGGGAAAAGGGTTCCCCAATGATAGGCATAGATATAATACGAACAGATGTAACCTGGGTGCTAAATAGTTTTCAAAATTGTTTTCAAAATTGCTTCACACTCTGGTGTAATCCCAAAACTCCACCAAAAAGAGAAAGTAATGTGTGCTAGTGAGTGGAGCAATTTATACCATATATAAGACAGAAGAAAGAGTATATATATACAAACTGGTTTCGATTTTAAGTGTAACTTCCAGCAATAACGGTATATATGTAAAGAAAAAAGGGAAAAAAAGCAATGATAGTGCAGATTGTATAAAAAATATATAAGCATATATACTTATAACAATTCATAAATTGTGAAGTATCACTTTAAGAAATATTTGGTGAAACCCCAATAGGAAAAAGCTGGCATAAATTTATTATCTGCCACATGCAGAAAAAGCAGTACATATATAAATAAAATAGAATAATAAAAAATGATGATAAAAAATAGGGTGACAAGCCCCTTACTAGATAAGGTGGTGAGTTTGACACATATATGTCAACTCACTATCAGAGTTCAATCATTAGGGTGGTAGGCTGCTCGTCCGGCGTTCTTCCTGTTCGGCTGCTAGAGAATCTCCTTGTGTATTGTTTGCTGCCAGAAAACAAACGCCTCCGGACTCCGTGGTCTGTAAGCTCCTCCCCCTTTGTATGACGTCAACGCGTTTCGCCAATCGGCTTCCTCAGGACGTGCTCACAACCTTCATCTTGGTTGTGGGCTTAAATAGGGCAACAATCCCTCATGATTGGTTTATCACTAATTCAATTGAAAAAGTCCAATTGTTCAATTAAATTAACTAAATATCTTGACATAAAGTTTAATGGGACTTGGATTCAAATCTACAGCTGTCATTAAAGACTCATTTAAGACTCTTTAAAGGATTGTTCATGGCAGAAAAATAAATAACATGGCAAAATTAAACAGCAAAAAGGCATTGATAAAATCACAAAATCACAAAGATACACAGCAGAAAAAAAAAAAAATAACATGGCAAAATTGAACAGCAAAAAGGCATTGATAGAATCACAAAATCACAAAGATACACAGCATATTAATATTGATTAAGATTTAAATTTAGTTATGATTTAAAGCAATATTGCCTAAAAAGGATAAAAAGAGAGAACTATTAATTGGCATATCTCAAAACTTACTCTTATTGTAGTTTTGGCAAACACAATATAATAGATAAAACATGAATAAAATGTAATAATAATTAGAATCAACAGTGGTAATTATTTATCAGAGAGTGTCCCAGTGGGAAAGGTGCATAACAAAGTGCAATCACAAAAAAGTGCAATCACAAAAAGACTTATCATCCATATAAATGTGAACAATATAATTGTGAAACAAAATAGGAATAGAACTGAGAGCATGAAAATCTGAGGTTCAAAAAATAATTGATGAATTGGAAAAAATTGATAAGTTTAAAAAAAACAATTAATTTAAAAATGCTTTTGAAAAGCAGTTATAAAACATTGAAGGATAAAAGTGTATATTTAAAAAAATTAATTTAATTAAAAGTATATGGCTTCCTGAGGTTCCTATTTAGTCTCCCATACAAGTACTAAGCAGGCCCAAGTCTGCATGACTTCTGAGATCTGACGAGATCAGGCACTTTCAGACTGGTATGTCCGTAGGCTATAAGTAATTAAAAAATGTATTCATATAAAATGAAAAATATATAAAAAAATATATATACATATGATTCATTATTTTAAAAAAATGGCAAATTTCAAAGTCATTGTTCAGGCCATATGGAACCATAGTATTTAAAGTAAAAATCCATTGCATCTCAGCCTTCCCTATTTTTTCTATGAAATCCCCTCCCCTCCATGTTCTCGAGATTCGTTGGATTGCAATAAAACATAATTGTGTAAAATCAGCCTGATGGTGTTGTGCAAAGTGTGCTGACACTTGGTGTAGCGCATATTTCCTCTTTATGTTATAGACATGCTCACCTATACGTGTGTATAACGGTCTCGTCGTTCGTCCTACATAATGTAGACCACACGTACAGGTAAGTAGGTATATAACGTTTTTGGAACTACATGTTATACCTTCCTTTATTCGGTATGTGATATTATTGACAGTAAAATCCTTAACATGTTGCTTTTTACTTCCTATTTTTTTGCACGTACTACAATACCCACATCTAAAAAAAACTGTTGTTGATTTAAAAAATTCTCCTGTTGGTGTGGTTCATCTAAAACATTTTTAACTAAAATTGTATTTAAATTGGGAACTCCTTTATGTATAATTGTAGGTGTATCTGTTAAAATATCATTCAAAATGGGATCATCACTGAGTATTGGCCAATGTTTATTAATAATATTACGCACTTTATAATTATGTCCTCCCGAGAACTGACATATAAATGGGATATTCGGCACCGTATTATTTTTCTTCTTCTCCTTATACTTTAAAATCTCATTTCTTTCTAATTTGTCTACTTTTCTTTTAGCTTTATTTAAAAAACCTTCCTTATACCCACGTTCTTTAAAATCTTTAATAATCTTTTGGCTTTGTTCTAAAAAAATTATTTCTTCTGTGCAGTTTCTTTTCATCCTAATTAATTGACTGCTTGGCACATTATTTAGCCATGGACTAAAATGGCAACTTGTGTGTTGGATGTAGCTGTTCACATCCACTGGCTTAAAGAAAGTTTTTGTTTTTATTTTATTATTCTCTATATATATTGTGAGATCCAAAAAATTAATCTCCCTATTACTGACTTCCGAAGTTAATTGTATACCCCATTGGTTTGAATTGAGTATTTCCATAAATTTATGGAGTGATTCTTCTCCACCCTTCCAAATTATAATGAGATCGTCTATGTATCTTTTATATAGCACCAAGTTCGACCCCCCGCCATAGCCCTCCTCAATATGGATATATTCCCAATAAGCCATAAAGAGATTGGCGTAGCTGGGGGCGAACTTGGTGCCCATAGCCGTGCCGCATAGTTGAAGATAAAAATCTCCCTGAAACCAAAAGTAATTATTCTCTAAAATAAGAGATATCGATTTTAAAATAAATTCAATTTGTTGTGGTGGATATGAAGAGGAAAATTTTAGAAAATGCTCTACTGCCTGTACACCTAAATCATGTTTTATACTCGTATAAAGGGAAGCCACATCTGCTGTGACTAATAAATAGTCATCTTCCCACGTAATTTCACTTAATATCTGAAGTATACTTGTAGTATCTTTTAGATACGAAGGTGTTTTTTGAACCAGTGGTTGGAGCATATAATCTATATACTCAGATAGTCTGCATGAAACCGAATTAATGCCCGAAACTATCGGACGGCCAGGGTTTTTTTTGATACTTTTGTGGACCTTAGGTAGGAAGTAGAATACTGGGATTTTTTCAAATTTTATATTTATATAATCCCTTTCAGATTTACTTAGGATGCCTGTTTCAAATCCTTGGGTTATTAATAAATTAAATTTCTTTTTTATATCATTTGTTGGGTCCTTTTTTAATTTTAAATAAGTTACCTGATCACCTAACAAATTATAGGCTTCCTCAAGATAGTATTCTTTATCCATAATTACTGTGCCCCCCCCCCCTTGTCTGCCGGCTTAATAACTATTTCCTTGTCTTGTCTCAATTCTTTTAATGCTTTTTGTTCCTGTAATGAAAGATTTAATTGATATTTATTCAATGGTTTTAATCTTTGGATTTCTTTATTCACTATATTTTGAAAAGTGGTCATTTCGTCTGATGAATGCCATTTTGGAAAAAACACAGATTTTTCTTTTAAATTACTGTGTATAACTTCATCGTATAAATAAGCCTCTGACTTTAAAGGAGTTAAAATATTGTTTGCTTCTTTATAAAAATGTTTTTTTAAACATAGCTTTCTCATAAATGTTTGTAAATCCACGTAAAATTTAAATTTGTCTATTCCCTTAGTAGGCGCAAATTTTAAGCCTTTTGCTAATAGTTCTAACTGTTCCACTTTTAAAACCTTTTTAGATATATTAAAAATACCTTTAGGGATTTGAGTTATACTTGTTTTTTGTGATTGCTCTTGTTTTCCTGGTTCGTTAATTAAATTCTTTCTATTTTTCTTATTTACTCTCTTTCCCCCTCTTCTCCTTCCACTAATTTTTTCTTGAACCTTTTGTTTAAAGGTGGAGGAGATTGTATAAACCTCTTCCTGGTTCTCCTCTCTAAAAAAGGTGAAGGAGAAGAGTGGTTATTTTCATTTGTCAATGCCTCAAATCGATTATGCGTAAAAAGAGAGTTTTCTTCAAGTGTATTATCTCTACCATGATTTCTTTTGTATTGGTAACTATTATGTTGGTAATTTTGGCTTCTCTCATTTTGCCACTTATTTACTGGGGGACGTTCATAATTCCTTTTTATTCCCATATTATTATTATGTCTAGGAGGAAATGATGATTGTTGTTGGGTGATTCCATTATAAGAGGTGTGGAGATGGACAATGGTGGTCTTGTGAGGTGTCTTCCCGGAGCTACTGCTCACAGAGACAGGAGACGTATCTGTAATATTGTTAAGCAAGCAAAGCAGGAAGGGGAATTGGATGTACTTGTCCATCTAGGGACAAATGACTTGGCTTGCAATGAGGTTTCAGAGATTAAGGAAGTTTTTAGTGTTTTTGCCAATGATATACGGCAGGTTGCTTCCACACTGTCATTCTCTGAAGTTCTGCCTGTGCATAACACTCAGAACGACAGGCGGATGCGTATTAGGGACTTTAATTTGTGGCTTGGTGAATGGTGTCGGGAGCAAGGATTTGGCTTTATTTCTCATGGTAGCTCTGTTTGGAATGGAGATAAGCTGTACAAAAAAGATGGTTTGCATCTTTCTCAAAAGGGAACAAATGTTCTCAGTGAGCAGTTCAGAGGTTTTGCTAGGATGTATTTAAACTAGGAGGGGGGGGCAAAAGGGTGATAAAACATCAATCCAATTGTCCCCCAAAACAAGGACAGAAGGTGCCTGTAGCAAGTGTGTTAAAAAATGATAAGCTTAGAGTCATGTCTACAAATGCTCGCAGTTTAGGGAATAAGATCCATGAACTTGTGGCAATAATGGCAACTGATAGTGTAGATTTAGTCGCTGTTACTGAGACATGGTACAATGAGAAAAATGACTGGGACGTAGCAATACCAGGGTACTCTTTATATAGGAAAGATAGGGAAGGCAAGAAAGGGGGAGGGGTGGCCTTGTATGTGAAGGATAGCATAAAATCTAGCCTAATAAAAGTTAGTGAGGCAAACATAGAGTCCGTTTGGGCTACGTTAGAATTTGGTAATCACACAGTAACTCGTGTAGGTGTGATTTATAGGCCCCCTGGACAAATTGAAGAGTTAGATAATCTACTAGTTGAGGAAATAGCTAAAATGACAATGAAGGGGAAGTTATCATCATGGGTGACTTTAATCTTCCTGATGTAAATTGGAAAACAAAATTAGCTACTTGTGCCAGGAGCACACATATTCTAAACTCCCTACTGGGGTTGTCTCTAAAACAAGTTGTTGAGGAGCCAACTCGTAAAGAGGCCATACTAGATTTAGTGTTAACAAATGGAGATTTGGTATCAGATGTTACTGTAGGTGAAAGTTTAGGATCCAGTGATCATCAGTCAGTGTGGTTTAATAAAAGAACAGTGACTGAGTCACACCACACAAAAACAAAAGTTTTAGACTTTAGAAAAACAGACTTTTCTAAAATTAGAATATGGGTAGAGGAGTCATTATCAGACTGGAGCAATTTAAATGAAGTCCAAGAAAAATGGGATTATTTAAAAGTTGCACTATTGAAGGCAACAGAAAATTGCATTAGGCTTGTCAGTAAAAGCAAAAAATTCAAGAAACCACTGTGGTACTCCGCAGATGTGGCCAAAATAGTTAAAAACAAAAAGTTAGCATTTAGGAATTATAAAAAACCCAGAGTGAGGAAGACAAAATGATCTATAAGATTAGGCAGAAAGAGGCTAAGCAAGTTATAAGAGCTTCCAAATCACACACAGAAGAGAAAATAGCACAGTCAGTAAAAAAGGGGATAAAACATTTTTTTAGATACATAAATGAGAAAAGAAAAGTAAAACAAGGATTAGTTAGATTAAAAACAAAAGAAGGAAGGTATGTAGAAGAAGATAAAGGTCAGGCTGACTGCCTCAATGAATATTTTTGTTCTGTATTTACAGTAGAAAATGAAGGAAAGGGACCTCAGTTGAGAAAAAGGATAAATGAGTAATTTATTACACGTGAGTTTACAGAGGAAGAGGTTCTATTTCAACTGTCAAAAGTAAAGACAAATAAGTCAATGGGACCTGATGGAATACACCCAAAGCTATTAAAAGAGCTTAGTGGTGTACTAGCAAAACCATTAACAGATTTATTTAACCAATCATTGTTAACAGGAGTAGTCCCAGAAGATTGGAAGTTAGCGAATGTTGTGCCCATTTACAAGAAAGGTAATAGGGAGGAGTCGGGCAACTATAGGCCAGTAAGCCTTACTTCAGTAGTGGGGAAAGTGATGGAAACCATGTTAAAGGATAGGATTGATGAACATCTAAAAACACATGGATTTCAAGATCAGAGACAACATGGGTTTACTTCAGGGAGATCATGCCAAACAAATCTTATTGATTTTTTGATTGGGTAACTAAAATTATAGATCAGGGTGGTGCAGTAGACATTGCTTACCTAGATTTCAGTAAGGCTTTTGACACTGTTGCACATAGAAGGCTTATCAATAAACTGCAATCTTTAAGTTTGGATTCAAATATTGTTGAATGGGTAAGGCAGTGGCTGAGTGACAGGCAACAGAGGGTTGTAGTTAATGGAATATATTCGAAGCTTGGACTTGTCACCAGTGGGGTACCTCAGGGATCTGTACTTGGACCCATTCTCTTTAATATTTTATTAGTGATATTGCAGAAGGTCTTGATGGTAAGGTATGTCTTTTTGCTGATGATACTAAGATATGTAACAGGGTTGATGTTCCAGGAGGAATAAGCCAAATGACAAATGATTTAGGTAAACTAGAAAAATGGTCAGAATTGTGGCAACTGACATTTAATGTGGATAAGTGCAAGATAATGCATCTTGGGCGTAAAAACCCAAGGGCAGAGTACAGAATATTTGATAGAGTTCTAACCTCAACATATGAGGAAAGGGATTTAGGGGTGATTATTTCTGATGACTTAAAGGTAGGCAGACAATGTAATAGAGCAGCAGGAAATGCTAGCAGAATGCTTGGTTGTATAGGGAGAGGTATTAGCAGTAGAAAGAGGGAAGTGCTCATGCCATTGTACAGAACACTGGTGAGACCTCACTTGGAGTATTGTACACAGTACTGGAGACCGTATCTTCAGAAGGATATTGATACCTTAGAGAGGGTTCAGAGAAGGGCTACTAAACTGGTTCATGGATTGCGGGATAAAACTTACCAGGAAAGGTTAAAGGATCTTAACATGTATAGCTTGGAGGAAAGACGAGACAGGGGGGATATGATAGAAACATTTAAATATATAAAGGGAATCAACACAGTAAAGGAGGAGACTATATTTAAAAGAAGAAAAACTACCACAACAAGAGGACATAGTCTTAAATTAGAGGGACAAAGGTTTAAAAATAATATCAGGAAGTATTACTTTACTGAGAGGGTAGTGGATGCATGGAATAGCCTTCCAGCTGAAGTGGTAGAGGTTAACACAGTAAAGGAGTTTAAGCATGCGTGGGATAGGCATAAGGCTATCCTAACTATAAGATAAGACTAGGGACTAATGAAAGTATTTAGAAAATTGGGCAGACTAGATGGGCCGAATGGTTCTTATCTGCCGTCACATTCTATGTTTCTATGTTTCTATGTTTCTATGATCCATGAAAATCTTTCCTAACATTTTGAGGATACGTCCTCCATGTATTGTTGTGTATAGAATTCTCTCTTCTATTAAAAAATGGTTTCTTCTTAGTGTATGCTGTCTTTGTTTTATAGTCGACTATGTCTCTTTTATATTTTTTCTGTTTTACTTCTACCACTTCATATTCTAACTTATCTAATCTCTCTCCAAGCTTGTATGATAATTCAATAAACTCTTTTTCTGTTTTCAATCTTTCACAATCTTTCTTTAAATCAGTAATTTCAGAGTCTAATTTTCTCAATGTAAGTTGCCCTCTCTTAATAATGAAGGTCATAGTTTGAATTGAAAGATTGTCCATTAGGGCATACCACTCATCCATAAAATCCAAATCTTCCCTTTCAAATGTGGGAAGTTTATCAAATCTTAAGCCTCTAGGGACTATTTTTCAAAAGCATTTTTAAATTAATTGTTTTTTTTAAACTTATCAATTTTTTCCAATTCATCAATTATTTTTTGAACCTCAGATTTTCATGCTCTCAGTTCTATTCCTATTTTGTTTCACAATTATATTGTTCACATTTATATGGATGATAAGTCTTTTTGTGATTGCACTTTTTTGTGATTGCACTTTGTTATGCACCTTTCCCACTGGGACACTCTCTGATAAATAATTACCACTGTTGATTCTAATTATTATTACATTTTATTCATGTTTTATCTATTATATTGTGTTTGCCAAAACTACAATAAGAGTAAGTTTTGAGATATGCCAATTAATAGTTCTCTCTTTTTATCCTTTTTAGGCAATATTGCTTTAAATCATAACTAAATTTAAATCTTAATCAATATTAATATGCTGTGTATCTTTGTGATTTTGTGATTCTATCAATGCCTTTTTGCTGTTCAATTTTGCCATGTTATTTTTTTTTTTTTCTGCTGTGTATCTTTGTGATTTTGTGATTTTATCAATGCCTTTTTGCTGTTTAATTTTGCCATGTTATTTTTTTTTCTGCCATGAACAATCCTTTAAAGAGTCTTAAATGAGTCTTTAATGACAGCTGTAGATTTGAATCCAAGTCCCATTAAACTTTATGTCAAGATATTTAGTTAATTTAATTGAACAATTGGACTTTTTCAATTGAATTAGTGATAAACCAATCATGAGGGATTGTTGCCCTATTTAAGCCCACAACCAAGATGAAGGTTGTGAGCACGTCCTGAGGAAGCCGATTGGCGAAACGCGTTGACGTCATACAAAGGGGGAGGAGCTTACAGACCACGGAGTCCGGAGGCGTTTGTTTTCTGGCAGCAAACAATACACGAGGAGATTCTCTAGCAGCCGAACAGGAAGAACGCCGGACGAGCAGCCTACCACCCTAATGATTGAACTCTGATAGTGAGTTGACATATATGTGTCAAACTCACCACCTTATCTAGTAAGGGGCTTGTCACCCTATTTTTTATCATCATTTTTTATTATTCTATTTTATGTATATATGTACTGCTTTTTCTGCATGTGGCAGATAATAAATTTATGTCAGCTTTTTCCTATTGGGGTTTCACCAAATATTTCAGGCATAGATATAAGCCAAGCTTTTGGGTGATCCCCCCGTTTACTTTGACAAGTTGCCGGTGTTGCTGTCGATTATCCCGGTGGGCTGCTTGGACAGGGTCTGCCTCGTGCAGGATGCCCCAGCATTCCTCCTCCTCTACGCAGTGGGCAGCAAGCGGAGGGGGTCGTTGGTTTCCGCTGGTTGTTCTCCTCCAAGACTGGGCCTGGTTAGCATTATTCAGCGGGCACTCCGATCGTTTGTGCCCTAGCTGCTTGCACCCAAAACATCGGATGGGTTGCGAGTAGTCCCGTGAGTTAAACCGGGGTGGCTGCGGGTAGTTATCACCTGGAGCGGGTGCTGACGGGCGGTGCGTCGGTGGTTGGTAGACGGTAGCTGCTGGGGGCGCTGCTGGTCGCTACTCCACTCTGGCAGGAGTCTTACCAATAGCACTGTGCAGTTTACGGGCATCCATGTACTCGTCTGCCAGGCGAGCTGCTTCATGCAGAGTGGAGGGTTTACGGTCCCTTACCCACTCTCTGACGCGTGGGGATAATTTTTCAACACAATGCTCCAGCAGGAACATTTGCAGCACCTCTTCCCCGGATACAGCTTGACACCCCGCCATCCAGTGGGCAGCTGTGTGGTGTACTTTACATGCCCATTCAACGTAGGAATCCCCAGCTAGTTTGGTGGTGTCTCTAAACCGCCTTCTGTATGCCTCCGGTGTAACGGCATACCTGGAGAGCAAAGCTTCCTTTACGGCCCCATAATCCCCGATCTCCTCATCAGGAATGGCCTGAAAAGCGTCACTGGCCCGGCCGGATAACTTGCCGAACAATATAGTAACCCAGTCTTCTGGGGGTACTTTGTGTAGCGTACATTGCCGCTCAAAATCAGCAAGGTACCCATCAATCTCTCCTTCTGTCTCAAGGAAGGATTTAAAAGCTGCAAACTGTGTCTTCCTTTTTTCCACCGGGATTGCTGGAACTGGGGCTGGTGCAGCACCTCTTTGGCGCAGCAGGTTGGCCTCCACAGCGTCCATGACCCGGCTGATGATCTCTGGAGACGGGTTGGGACCATAATGAGCCAGTCTGATTCTTACCGCCCTGTCAAAGCTTGCTTCTTCGGGGGTTCTATCAGCTGCGCTGGGCCCATTGGTTCCTTCAGCCCCTGGTACTCCATCCATTTTGTTCAGTATTGCAATAATCTCCCTCTTCCTGAGATTACTGGCTTGTTTGCCTCTTTGTTCCAATAAGTCTTTTAGGGTAGCTCTTTTCAGCCTTTGGTATTGTATTTCCATTAATCCTGGATATAGTGGTCTCTCTGGGCGATGAGGATCATCCCGTCGCTTGCCACCAGTTGTAACAGCACCCTCAGCATCAAATAGTCAAAACCGCCGTTTAGTTAATCCTCCCCGCTCGCAGTACTGTAAACTCCATTCGTATAGACTCCAATCGTACGAACTGCAAGCAGGGGAATGCGCCAACTTCCCGAACGGGACCTGTACGGATACTCCAGCTCTCGAGCGGTAAACCCACGAATCGCTGCTAACAGCCGAATCAATATATCATCCAAGCGGCTTATGGTTCCAGCAATCAGTCGCTATTCGTGTGTAGTGAAAACCCCCAATAACGAGACCAAGCTCCGCATTGAGGGTAAAACAAGAACTGGGTTTACTGTGGGCTACCCGCCCGTATTTATGCAGGTCTCCCACTTGGTGAACACTCCCCTAGGGGACCAAATGGGAGACTGTAATGGCAGACAGACATTTAGCATGTTAGGACACACAGGCACATAATATTCCCAGCATGCATCATGGTTTCCTCCCCTCTGCCCTGGAGATAATTGAGAAGTAATTCCTTTTGGATGGAACATAAAAACCACATAAAAATACATAATTATACAGCTACCGAATATATTCCATTCGTGCAACGTATCCCCAGATAGCCTGGATCTGAGTGCATATTCTTAGCGAATAGCGCTCAGATCCCATACGTACAGTTCAATCGCCATGGAATCAAAGTCTTTTACAGTCTTTCAGTATGCGATTGACTCCATGGGAAGGCTATCTGGGTTAAGTCCATTCGTGTAGTCCAAACTCCCGAACGGCCGGTGTTCGCATGCTTTTGTCGACTGAGAAGGGCGGTCTGTGGTTTTAGCGGTGTTCGGCAGAAAAAGTGTCAGTTTTTAGTTCCATAGAATCTGTGCCGAACACCGCTGGTCCTTTGCACGGTTTAAAATGGCCGCCGCCTTGTGGTTGACATACGAACGACGACCACCCTGTATTCGGTTATAATTGAGAGGTGTCTGCGGTTAACCACAACGTTCTAATTGGGATCAAGAGGTTAACCAGCAGCACACTTCTCTTCTGGGTGGCCGTCCGTTCGGTAAGTTCATTCGGTAAAAACATCAAATAAACGAACAGGGGCATACGGACATGTAATTCCACGAAAAGAGGCAAAACAGACGAACCAGCAATCTTAGTCTATACAGATGGATCTGTCACAGGGAGGCCATACGTTTTCTTAAAGAGATTGGTTTTAAGGCACTTCTTAATTGATTGAAGATTAGTGGAGAGTCTGATGGGTGTAGGCAGGCTATTCCATAGGAAGGGTGCTGCCCGCGAGAAGTCCTGGAAGCGTGAGTTGGCCGTACATGTGCAAGCAGCGGACAGGAGAAGGTCAGAGGCAGAAAGTAGAGACCGAGAAGGGCTACATGGATTTGTGAAGAGATATAAGAGGGGCTAGAATTGTTCAGTGCTTTATAGGTAAGGGTTAGCACTTTTAATTGACTCCTAGAAGATACAGGAAGCCAATTTAAGGACTGACAGAGGGGTGAGGTGTGAGAGGACCGACTAGAGAGGAAAATCAGTCTGGCGGCAGCATTCATTACAGACTGTAGAGGGGCAATACGGTTTTTGGGAAGACCAATTAGGAGAGGGTTACAATAATCCATTCGGGAAATTACTAGAGCATGGAAATCTCCTTGGTAGCATTTTGCGTAAAAAGGGGGCAGATGCGGGCTATGTTTTTAAGATGGAATCTACAGGATTTAGCAACATACTGGATGTGAGGCTCAAAGGTGAGGCCAGAATCAAGCATGATAGGTACTACAGTGGTATGTTTAACCCCTTAAGGACCAAACTTCTGGAATAAAAGGGAATCATGACATGTCACACATGTCATGTGTCCTTAAGGGGTTAAGGTCAGCAGGTACAATGCCAGGAGAGAGAGAGTAGTTGAAAATGTGTGGTAAGGAAGGCACAAGACAAGGGGAGAGAGATCTGATAAGGTGAGATGGGACAGGATCGAGCAGGCAAGTGGTGGGGCAAGAGGAAAGGAGAAGCGCAGCCACCTCTTGTTCAGTAGCCGGGGAGAAAGTCTGAAGGATAGGAAAGGCATGATCTTTGCAGGTAGCGTGTTGATTTAGTATGCCATGTGTGGTTGAGAAAGAGAACGGCAAGGTGGGGAGAATTATTGCCTTAGCTGTTCAATCTTGTCGGTAAAGTAGCATGCAAAGTTATCGGCTGTAAGGTTAGTTTGTGGGGTGGCCACAGCAGGGCGAAGAAGAGATTTAAAGGTGTCAAAGAGATGCCTGGGATTGCGGGAGCATGAACTAATGAGAGAGGAAAAGTATGACTGTTTGGCAAAGGCAAGGACTGCACTGTATGAACACAATATGAATCTATAATGGAGATAGTCTGCCTGGGTGCGAGACTTCCTCCAGAAAATAAGGTCGAGGGTATTGCCAGCTAGAGAATTAGGGAGGAAGTAATTGAAAGTAGTTTAGAGTTATTGGGGTTGGAGAGTTACTGGGACGACGTGCAGTGTGGCTGGAAGGAGTGAATTCTTCACTCTTCAGCAGGGGTCGACAGGGCAGCCAGACTGAGGGTTGGAGAGTTACTGGGAGGATGCACAGTGTGGCCAGAAGGATTGAATTCTTTACTCTTCAGCAGGGGTTGGCATGGCAGCCAGGGCCTCTTAAGGGGCGGGTCCGGTTGCACCTGCGGTTCCTGTGACCGCGGTAGCTCTGCTACTGACTGTAACCCTTATTACTGACTCAATACTCCTCCCAACTATACACAAACTAAAATTTGTATTGGGTGAATACCTAAACACCTTTAGAAAGGGTGCCAGATTTCTTAGTTTACTGGACAAATCTCTATTATAAATATGGATTGGAGTAGCCAAGTTAGGAAACTTGCGACCCAACAGTATGCAGAACTAAAACGCTACTGGCAGGATATTAATCATTGATCTAGAAGGAATTCTGCAGCATATACATTCTACATACAGCATATTTCATATGCAGATGTGTTATGTTTCCTTGAATACATTGTGGGTCTGGCAACCCTAATACCGTATAAACCCCCTAACACCTACAAAAACTCCTAAACTAAAGTCGGACCTGATCCCCAGCATCACTGGATTCACTGTCACTTTTTTCATCTTGTTTAAAAGAACTGATCACTAATTCAGTGACTTTATTAAGCATTGTAAATTTCCCAAATATAGATTACGAGGGAATGGTAAATAATCCCAAACTCCAAGATTAGAGTACTGGAAATGCTTCAGTAGAATTCTTAACATCAGTCTGAATGGATCCTCTGTCAGATTGTGCTGCGGTGGGACTTGCAATTTATTATTATCCAAAATAAAGTTATTCTGTCAAGTTTCAGTCAAACATATTTGATTATCAAGTTACACTTGAGAGCCTGGAGGCCAAACCACAGACTGAGCACAGAACAAGATCAAGAAATATGAAACTATAGCAAAAAGAGACATTCGTCAAGTCTACGAACTATACTGCCATGACCATAGCTGGTCCCAGAAATGAGTCAGAAATGCAATGAAATTTCTGGAAGCAGGTTTAAACATATCACATGTTTAAAGGGTTACTGTAATGATTTTAAATTATGATTTATACCATAAATAAAGCATAATAACATGAGGAATAAAAATCAGATGTAATAGAGATTCTTCCTCTCTCTCTTGACTGCCTAAGAATGTAGACTATCATCGGCTGACTTAGCCCCGTCCAGGGGCTGGGGACATTTGTAAGTAATATGCTGTAGTATTGTACTGTAATTCATATAGCCTGTTACTTGCATTTACTGTAATTCATTGTTGCATCTAGAATCTGTCATATCCTGTTACTTTAATTATTATGTTAAACTAGCATTTAATATTACAATGTTTTGTGTATTTTCTATCCATATATTAGACCATAGTACCAAGAGCTATAAAAATATTAATGTTTTTACTTATTGCTTAATTATTATGTATTAATTAAAAGATTAATATTCAGATTAATCCGTTTTCCTGGCACTGCAGATCCCTTCTCCCTCCCACCTTCCAATCAGTGGTTGCTGAAGGGGTGAAAATCCCTTCAGTCACTTACCTGAGACCCCCGCTGAGGGGGTCGCCACCGCTACTCCTCTTCATTACGTCGGCCGGTGGGCGAGACTGAACATGCTGGCCGCGGAGACCTAATGGCAATGCCGCGCATGCGCATTAGCACTCTCCATTGAAAAGCATTCAAAATGCTTTTCAATGCTTTCCTATGGGGAATTGAGCGACGATGGAGGTCCTCACACAGCGCGAGGATGTCCAGTGATGCTCTAGCACAGGTTTTCTGTGCTATGGACAAGGAAGTGCCCTCTAGTGGCTGTCTAGTAGACAGCCACTAGAGGTGGAGTTAACCCTGCAAGGTAATTATTGCAGTTTATAAAAAAAATTGCAATAATTACACTTGCAGGATTAAGGGTAATGGGCAGAAGTGGTCTGGGTGCCTGGAGTGTCCCTTTAAGCCATGGCCACAACAGTTACGCTAGCGTCTATGACCATTTCTGCTTTTTGAACTGGTTATGGAGGAGAGAATTTAGCGGTGCAGTGTTTAAGCTTGAAAAACAGCACATCCAGAGTTATTTGCACTTGTGTGCCAGGGGCTAGTTACATCCTCGGCAGTCATGACTTTGGCAGCCCAGAACTCTGTTCCGGACTGCCTAATGTCAATTCTGTGCATATTTTACGTCTGTCATCAGTGCACACTATACGCTGGCAACAGGCATAAAGTTGAGCCTGCAACATGAAGAGTTTGTCTCCCTGCCTCCCTCACTGCTACCTTATACCCTCCTTTACTTTTTGCCCTCCCCGCACTGTTTCAGAGCAAGCACAAGTGCTCTGGCCCACTAAACAGTCCAACCAAAGATGAGAAATCTTTGATTGTACATCTTCACAGCTGCCGTGATTTCAGGAGGGGGTGTAGAAAGCAGTGCCGTATTAAAACCTTATTTTGTTATTTGAAACATTTGGAAGGATGGGACTAAAGAATAATGCCCAGTATAATGCCATTCTTGGCTTTTAAAGAAACTTATTTAAAAAGGGTTGGAGAAATCTTTTAAAATACGAGTCCTATTTTATGAAAGGGTACCTGTCATGCTAGGCACCACATATGCTCATTTTAAAGAGCATGCAATTCTATCTATACATTGTGATATCAGGTTTGCTACCAAATATGTAGATTGGATGCAAAACCTATTTAAAAATAGACTTTTCTCCCACCTGTCAATCAATTCTTCTGCATAGCCTCGGTTACATAGAGTTGAATGACAAAGAGCAGAAGGGGCCTTCCACAGGTGGTTCTTCTGCTCTTCACACATAGCAACTACAGCAATTGCAATAACCCATCTAAGCAAAACATGAAAGTTTTTATCTTAATCCCGCAGCTCTACCGTTACCGTCAACCATCATGGATTGTAAACTCATCTGAGCAAGGCCTTCTTCACCTCTTATGTCTACTGATATTTTGTATGTTTTGTATGTCAATTATTCGCTGTTGATTATCACCATGCTATAATTGTAACATGTTGAAGAATACGTTTGTGCTGTATAAAAAATAATAATAATAATTACATATAGTATTTTTAACCCATGCAGGATAAAGTGTGCTACCTTTTGTGCTTTAAGTTCAAAATAATAGAATAGCCCTCCTAGTGTAAACCATTGTACAAACTGATTTATTGAGTACAAATAAGTACCATTATATTAATGTGATAAGTTATTACACAGCCGTATGAGGGCCACTAACTGTCAGCACTTCACAAGAAATAGGTCCGGAAGGAGCAGAGATTTACTGATATGATACATTGTTAAATGATTCCTGAAAACAGTGATACTTAGAGTTCCAGAGCCAGAACAGATATCATTAACCCTTTACCCTTATTTCCTGGCATGCGGTTTGTTCTCAGAGCAAATCATATGTGTTCATGATGTCATCAGACAAAGTGTTGCAATCTGTCTGTATTTTCTTGCCAACTTCCCCGTTTTCAATGATTTTTAAACTCTCAGTTGAGATATTGGCATACTATTATTATTATTATTATGATATTTATAGTGCGCCGTCAAATTCCGCAGCGCTTTACAATGGGTGGACGAACAGACATGTAGTTTTAACCAGACAAGTTGGACACACAGGAACAGAGGGGTTGAGGGCCCTGCTCAATGAGCTTACATGTTAGAGGGAGTGGGGTAAAATGACACAAAAAGGTAAGGATAGTATTAGACTAATGACAGTTGCAGAAGAGGAATCAGTCAGGAGCCATTAACAGTTTAATTGATACGCTTTTATGAAGAAGTGGGTTTTTAACAATTTTTTGAAGGAGTGGAGACTGGGTGAGCATCTAACGGAGGAGGGAAGCGAGTTCCACAAGAACAGTGCAGCCCTCGAGAAATCTTGAAGGCGAGCATCATAGGTGGGAGTACGGACAGAAGATAGACGTAAGTCTTCAGCAGATCGTAGGGGCCTAGACGGGACATACTCGTGTATAAGGGAGGATAGATAGGTGGGAGCAGCATTATGTAGAGATTTGAAAGCAAGAACCAGAATTTTAAATTGAGCTCTATATTTTATAGGAAGCCAATGTAGGGACTGACAGAAGGGTGAGGCATGGGAGGTGCGGGCGGACAGGAAGATGAGCCTCGCCGCCGCATTCATTATGGACTGTAACGGCGCTAGTTGGGAGCACGTAAGACCACTGAGAAGCGGATTACAGTAGTCAAGGCGAGAAAGGACAGTGGAATGGACCAACACCTTAGTCGCATCTGGCGTTAAGTAGGGGCGGATGCGCGCAATGTTTTTGAGATGGAAATTACAGGATTTGGCGATAGATTGAACATGAGGCTTGAAGGAGAGGTCGGAGTCAAAGAGAACATCTAGGCAGCGAGCCTGCGTGGTGGAGCTGATGGTAGCACCGTTGACTTGGAGGGAGACAGACACAGGAGTAACAACACTTCAGGGAGGAAAGACCAGAATTTCAGTCTTGGTCAAATTTAGTTTAAGGAAGTGGGCAGCCATCCAATTAGAAACAGCAGAGAGGCAGTCAGAGACACTAGTCAAGAGGGACGGGGAGAGATCAGGAGAGGACAGGTAGATTTGCGTGTCATCTGCATAGAAATGATATTTGAAGCCAAAGGAGCTAATAAGTTTACCAAGGGAGGCAGCATAGATGGAGAACAGTAGGGGACCAAGGACTGACCCTTGGGGGACACCAACAGAGAGGAGTTGGGGAGAAGAAGCAGAGCCAGAGAAAGAAACACTGAAAGAGCGCTGGGAGAGGTAGGAGGAGCACCAGGAGAGAGCAGTATCTTGTAGACCGATATTGCGGAGGATAAGAAGAAGCTGTTGATGATCAACAGCGTCAAAAGCCGCAGACAGGTCAAGGAGAATTAGGATAGAGTAGTGACCATGAGATTTTGCAGCGAGTAGATCATTGGATACTTTGGTCAGTGCCGTTTCCACAGAGTGCTTAACGCGGAAACCAGACTGAAGCGGGTCTAGCAGAGAGTTGGACTCGAGGAAGTCTGTCAATCTCGCATACACAATTTTTTCAAGGATCTTGGATGCAAAAGGCAGTAGCGAGATAGGACGATAGTTGGATGGGGAGTTAGGGTCAAGATTGGGCTTCTTTAGAATTGGGGTTACAGTTGCATGTTTGAAGGGCAATGGAAATATACCAGAGGAGAGAGAGAGATTGAGAATTTTAGTGAGAGGTGGAGAAAGAGAAGAAGACAGAGTACGGATGAGATGCGAGGGAATTGGATCTAGGGAGCAGGTGGTGGGCGGGAGGACTGGAGCAGAGCAGAAACCTCTTCCAATGTAGCGGGTGCGAATGAACATAGAACAGCAGAGGGAGTGAAGTTAGGGGAAGTATTGTAAGGGGAAGAAGAAAGATGAGATATCTCTTCTCTGATTGTAGAGATCTTGTCAGTGAAGTGAGTTGCAAAGTCTGAGGCGGTCAAGTTAGTAGGTGGAGGAGGAACAGCAGGGCGAAGAAGAGAGTTAAATGTGTGAAATAGTCGTTTGGGTTCGCGGGAGAGTGTGGTTATGAGTGTATTGAAGTAATTAACTTTTGCAGAGGAAAGAGCCAAGCTGTATGAGCTCAGCATAAATTTATAGTGGAGAAAGTCAGATGCACAGTGAGACTTTCTCCAACAGCGCAGGGAGCATTTTTGGAGGTATCGAGTGAGCTTGGTGTGCCAGGGTTGTTGTTGGGGGGGCCTGCGGCGTTTAAATGTACAAGGTGCCATGATGTCTAGTTGAGAGGAGAGGGTGGAATTGTAGAAGGAGGTTGCAGAACTAGGACAGGTGAGGTTTGAGATAGGTAAAAGGAGAGTTTGGAGATTAGTGGAGAAATGCTCTAGGTCAAGACATTGGAGGTTTCTGTGAGAGTGATGTTCAGACGGTGGTGTCAATTGGGTCTTGGGTATGCCAATGTCAAAAGTCAGCAGATGGTGGTCAGATAGAGGAAAGGGAATATTGGAGAGATTAGAGGCAGTACAGAGGTTGGTGAAGGCAAGATCAAGAGTGTTTCCTGCTGTATGGGTTGCTAGATTGGACCATTGCGTAAGGCCAAAGGAGGAGGTTACAGAAAGCAGACGAGAGGCATCAGTGCAATTGGGGTTATTGATTGGGATATTGAAATCCCCAAGTATAAGGGAAGGAGTGCTAGATGAAAGGAAGTGGGGAAGCCAGGAAGAAAAGTGCTCAATGAATAGTCTAGGATAGCCGGGGGGCAATAGATGATAGCAATTCTCAAAGGAGTGGGTTTAAATAGGCGGACAGTGTGAACTTCAAAAGAAGAAAAGGATAGGGCAGGGGGAGTTATGATTGGTTGAAAGGTACATTGAGGGGAGAGAAGGATGCCTGCGCCGCCTCCTTTACAGTTGAGTCTGGGAGTATGAGAGAATCGTAGCCCACCAAAACATAAAGAGGCAGGAGTAGCGCTATCAGAGGGGGACAGCCAGGTCTCTGTAAGTGCAGGCAGTGTGAGTGAGTTTGAGATGAAAAAGTGGTGTATGGTTGTTGATTTTAAATTACTGCAGATGGAGCGGGCATTCCAGAGTGCACAATTAATTTTGGTAAGTGAGGGTAAAGGGCAGGGTATTGTGATGAGGTTTGTGGGGTTTCTGGTTGTCTTAGTGTGTGTAAAGAAGGTGAAGGGCCCTGGATTGGGAGATACACCACCAGCTGCTAGAAGTAGGAGGAGAAAAAGTGACAGGAGGTGTGAATGGGTTTTGTATGCATGGGGTCTAGCATGAGATTGATTGTGGGTTGGAGTGAGAGAGTAGAAAAATGAATGTAAGGCATGAGATGAGAGAAGGGGGGAGTGTAGCAGAGAAGGGCATATGTAAATGTGGATGGGGGGATGAGTGAAGTGGGTGTAAGGAGAGATTTTTATACTGAGGGAGACTGAGGAAATAAAGAGGAGGAGAAAACAGATCATTGCTAAACTGTTAAAAATAAAAATTGGAGATAATTGGAATATCAAGAGCAGGTGAAGGTGTTTTATGGGTTAAGAAAGTGCAGGAGTGTACTAATAAGAGGCAGGTTTTTTTTTTTAACCTAACTAAAATGTAGGTGTGACAGACAATCTATAAATGTAATAATGAGCATGGGGTGGGTGGGCATCAGGCTTGCTCACTGAAGGAATGGGCTTGCAAAGTTGGGGAATCAGGCTTTGCAGATGATCAGGCTTGCTCACTGAAGGAATGGGCTTGCAAAGTTGGGGAATCAGGCTTGGCAGACGATCAGGCTTGCTCACTGAGGGAATGGGCTTGCAAAGTTGGGGAATCAGGCTTGCAGACGATCAGGCTTGCTCACTGAAGGAATGGGCTTGCAAAGTTGGGGAATCAGGCTTGCAGACGATCAGGCTTGCTCACTGAAGGAATGGGCTTGCAAAGTTGGGGAATCAGGCTTTGCAGACGATCAGGCTTGCTCACTGAAGGAATGGGCTTGCAAAGTTGGGGAATCAGGCTTTGCAGACGATCAGGCTTGCTCACTGAAGGAATGGGCTTGCAAAGTTGGGGAATCAGGCTTTGCAGACGATCAGGCTTGCTCACTGAAGGAATGGGCTTGCAAAGTTGGGGAATCAGGCTTTGCAGACGATCAGGTTGCTCACTGAAGGAATGGGCTTGCAAAGTTGGGGAATCAAGCTTTGCAGACGATCAGGTTTGCTCACTGAAGGAAAGGGCTTGCAAAGTTGGGGAATCAGGCTTTGCAGACGATCAGGCTAAGGAACAATGTGACATTATTGGGATTGCTGAGACCTGGTGGGATGAAACACTTGATTTAGGTGTTTATTTAAATGGATATACATTGTTTAGAAAGGATAGAATAAAATAGAAAGAGAGGGTGGGGTATGTCTTATATTAAACCTGATTGGAAGCCACGTGTTAAGCACTTGCATGTATCTTGACAACTAATTGACTGGCAGGACTTATTCACTGACAAAAGCAGAGGATAAATGGAAGGTCTTGAAACAGATTCTACAAAAGTACATTTCTAAATACAAATCATTGGAAAACAAATATAAAAAAGCAAATTACAACCGTTGTGGATTAGTACAATGATCAGTCAAATGATAAAGGAATGCCAAAAGGGGCTTGCAAAAGAGTGATTAGATGGGCAAATTGAAAATGAAAAGTTCATAGAGGGCAAGACCAACCCCAAAAAGTTTTAAGTATGTTAATGCCAAAAATGTTAACAGTGAAAGTGTTGGTCCATTGGAAAGTGAGATGCGTAAGTTAATCATAGAGGATCAGGACAAGACAGAAATTCTAATAATGTTTTTGTTTCGGTATATAGGGAAGAAAAATCTATGACTTTACATTTGCAAATCCCTGTTACAAAAGTCTTACTTCAAACAGGTGATTGCTTAACACAGTATAAAGTGCATCAGAAATTAAATAAAGTTAATGTAAACAAAACCCCAGGGCCAGATGGCATTCACCTACATGTGTTTAGTGAGCTTAGTGTAGAAATATCCATACCACTGTTTTTAATTTTTCAGGATTCTTTTTTTCAGAAATTGTACCAGAGAGTTGGAGAAAAGCAGATGAGATGCCTATATTTGCAAAAAGGTTCAAAAGTTCGACCCAGAAGCTAACACCTGTGGTTGAGAAATTATTTGGATTGCTGTTAATGGATAATATTAAATAATTAATTTTAAACAAAAAAATAATTAGCAGGAATCAACATGGTTATAAAAGACATGGCTTCTCTACAGAAGGATTTGGATAAATTCAATACAGATAAATGCAAAGACATGCATTTTTGAATACGGAAACCACAGGCCACTTTTACATTAAATGGGGTTAAGTCAGGAATAATATTAAATGAAAAGAACTTGGGAACTATTATAGATTACAAACTAGAATGCAATGCTGGTCTTCTGTTGCAAAAGCTAGTAAGGGGCTTTTATTTTTAAAAAGGGTTCTTTATTCATGTCCTTTTAACCCCTTAATGACACATGACATGTGTGACATGTCCTGATTCCCTTTTATTCCAGAAGTTTGGTACTTAAGGGGTTAAAGAACGATATTGCAGGACTATAAAAAGTACAGGCGAGCTGCAAAACTATTTTTTTTTTAGAATAAACGGCATCTCAGAGGGAATATGATAACACTATATAACTATATATAACAATATATATATATAGGGTCAGTACAAACCGTTATGTGATAATCTGTTCATTAGCAAAAATATACAACCAGCAAGTGGTCACCCATTCAGTTTGGAAGAAAGGCATTTTTTTGCTTACAGCAGAGGTAATGGTTCTTTACAGTAAGAACAATAAAGATGTGGAATTCTCTGCCTAAAGAGGTTTGTGCTATCAGTTTCTATAGATAAATAAAAAAATAAAAAAAACCTGATTCAAGGAGAAATCTGATTGCCATTATGGAGTCAAGAGGGATTTTTTCCCCTTTTGTGGCATAGTTGGAAATGGCTACAATTGTTTGTTTTTTTGCCTTCTTTTGGATTAACAGTATAAAAAATGAGCTTCATGGTGGAACTTGATGGACTTTTGTCTTTTTTCAACCTAGACTACTATGCAACTATGTCACTATATGGTTCTTAAGGAAGATGGCAGGTCTCATGCTCTTCATACCAGCCGGTTAGAACATACTAGCCAACTTCTCAATATATTTTACGATATTTTACCCTGTGATTGTGTATAAGATTCATTAATGGCATGGCTTCAGACTTAGAGGCATGACAAAACACTCCAATATATTTCAAACAGTCGGTGTAAGTTCACTTCTTTTTTGCATGAGACTTTATATGTCCAAGATACTTTGGGAATGTCATAAGAAGAATAAATGGAATACCGTTGGTTTAAAGGGACACTGTGGGTACCTTAACTGCTTCATCTGATTAAAGTGGTTATAGTGTCCCCTGTCACCATCTTTCCCTCCAGCGTTAAAGTTTTTTTAATGTTTTAATGCTAAACGCAGCACTTAGGCCCACATGCTAAGAGGACCCATCGGGTGAAACATGCACTTCTGGCCTCTTGATGGGCATGTGTAATCAGGGGCTTGATCATGCTTTAACAATGCGATCAAGCCCTTTATTAATAATGGCAGCGTTGGAAAAAGTGAGAGGTAGTAAGTTTCTCCCATCTAACAGAGACAGAGCCAGCCAAGAGTGACAGGAGGAGGGAGGAGAGAAATGAGAGAGCCAGCCTCTGACTCTGAACAGCCTCGACCAGCAGACTGGACCGAAAAGGTGAGAAACTGGAGGGTGGCTTAAAAAGTGCAAATTTTGATCAACATATGTGTCAATGTGTGTCTGTATGAGAGTCAGTGTGTGTATTTGTGTGTCTGTGTAGCTTGTATATCTGTGTGTCTGTGTATCTGCATGTATCTCTGTGTGTCTGTGTATCTGCATGTGTCTGTGTGTATATCTATGTATCTACATATGTGTCAGTTTTTCTATCTGTGTTTCTGTTAGCCATATATCTGTATGTCTGTACAGTATATCTGCAAAAGTGTCAGTGTTTGTATCTGTGTGTCTGTGTATCTGCATGTGTTTATCTGTGTGTCTGTGTATCTGTAAATGTGTCAGTGTTTGTATCTTTGGCTGTGTATCTGTATATGTATGTGTGTATATGTGTGTCTGCATCTGTGTAAGTGTGAGTGATGTGCTTCTGTATGTGTGTCAGTGTGTGTGTGTGGTGTGTGTCCCAACATTCAAACACAAACATTACACACAAATACACCCCTGCATACAAATGTCATCACTATATACAAACACACCCCTGCATTCAAATGTCAACACTACATTAAAACACACCCTTACATTCACTTACATATACTCCATACAAAAACATGCTTACATTGAAACACACAAACACTACTCAGTGCTAAATTCAACCCTGCAAGGATGGGCAAATAGTAGATCAAGAGCTGGCAAAGCATTGTATTTAGCATTGTACGACAGATGAGGATCTAACTTTTGGCCAGACTTGCTTTTAACACCAGGGCCTAGGGACACCTCCACTGGCCACTCCTCAGAGATGCTTCCGGGGGCAGTGCTGCACAATGGGACTGCCATTTAGTGTCTCTACTATCTGCATGCAGACACTGAACTTTCCTTATAGAAATGCATTGATTCACTGCATCTCTATGATTATATGCTGATTGGTCAAGGCTATGTTTGGCTTGTGCTATTATAGGGAAGATATTTAGGGAAGCAAGGGGGCAGGAGGGCTACATAGTGGTTTTAGCACTATAGGGTCAGGCATACATGTTTGTGTTCCTGGCAATTTAGTGTTCCTTTAACATTTAAGAGTAACCTGCTGATAGTCCCAGCTGACTGCTTTCAGCCTATGATCAGTATGACTAAAAGGAAGTATGTATTCTCTGCCTTATCCATACTTCCAATGGGGAATTCAAAGACATTGGGTGTTCTCATACACAATGTGAGGATGTCCAGTGTTGTTTCATTAAGATAAAATCCCTATAAACAGCAGGAGAAACCTTGAGTGGCTACCACTAGCGGTAGACTTAATCCTGCAATGATTCACATGGATCACTTCATCCAGACCATTTCCAAAAGATGAAGTGGTCTGAGTGCCTATGGTGTCCCTTTAACACAAGAAGGCTGGACAACGTCAAGACACTCCAGGCACTATAACCAATTCAATTAGATGAAAAGGTTCTAGTGGCTCCCTTTAATATTATTTTGTTATTTTAATGGGTGTGATTTTGTATTTACTGCTGTTTATTCAAACCTTTTCACAATGTTATTTAAACAAAGTTTTAACAAGGGCTCTTGATCCCCTTCCTCCTTTTTTAAGATGTGTACAGAATATGGCCATATTTCTTGTATGTCCTCTTTTTATTATTAAGTCCTTCCTTACAGTTTAGCTTTCATTTTTCACGATGCACCTTCGTTCACCCAATGCCTTTTGCAAGGTTATATTTCCTCTTTCAAATGCATTTTTCTATCTTGCCTAAAATATATATTCACATACCAATTCCAATTTACCTTGGGAACACTGCTGGCATCACGATCCATCAATTGCATCATCTAGCTTTCGTTCTGATTTATCTCAGATTTCATTATAACAAAATGTATCTGAAATGCTAAATTGGCATGTGTCAGTCTCAGCAGGTGCTACATTGTCATTTGTCATGTTCCTTTGGGGTACAGACATAGACAGACAGACAGAGAGAGAGAGAGAGAGAGATATTGCAGTGGAATTTAAAGTAAACTAACAAAACCGTAAAGCATCCGCAGTATTCAAAGCTCACCTCTCTACGTATGAGCGAAACTAAAGTTTTTATATACCATATTTTACGTCATACCGCATACCATATCACCAGACATCAGAATTGTGTAAGAATGTGGGAGTGAGGTTAGTGGGCTACACAAATATTTGAAGATATGTATTTTTCTGTTACAGAAAAAAACCATTTCTAGTTAAAACGAGGCGACTTTTGGTCACCTAACTGACATTGGACGTCCTCACGCTATGCAGCGTCACCCAAAACCCCATCGGAAAGCACGTGCAGTGTAGGAAGAGCGGAGGCGAAGCCTGAACCAGCGCAGAGGGACATCGGGACTGGAATCAGGTAATTGACAAAGGGGTTTTGTAATCCCTTCTGCCCCATGGGAGTAGGGGACACGAGGGAGAAGGGCACTATAGTGAGCTACAGTGCCAAGAAACCCACTTTGTTTTCCTGGCACTATAGGTTTCCTTTAATTTATAAAAGTGTACATTTCTATTGAAATCTGCACTGTTTGTAGAATGAAAAAAAGAGGACACATTCTTTACTGCAAGTTAAAGTGCCATAGGTATTTGGAATGTTGCTTTAATAATAACATGTGAAATGCATCCAGTTTGTCTATAACTGTATGATTTTCCCTCTATGCTGGTTATTATTATCTGAACAATGTCAGTTATTTTTGATAAAAAGCATCACTACTTTTGATACTGGATATCGCTCAGATTGCGGGTCTTTTATTATATTAAACCGCCCTGAGTGACATATAAACTAAATGTGGCTCAAAGTCATCTCCAACTTTTTATTTTTATTTTTTCAATTGGAAAACGTTTTAGAGAGTAGATATTTGGATAGTTGTTGCAAATTAAGTGGGTGGAAGCTAAGCAGCAATTTTCTATATCAAATTATGTGGGCAGAGCACAACAAATCAGGACAAATCTATTTCTCCACCTTCTTTACCCTTCACCAGATACCACTGCTACCAACAATTCAAAATGGCTGCCCTCTACTCATATCAGAGCCCACTCTGATCAAAGTCAACTCTTATTCCATGTATTTTTTTCAAAAGCAACATGCCACATAAATATAAGTTATCTTTACATTTATTAAGCATATTTCACAGAATAAAAGTAATTTTACAGTCTTTAATGAAAGGTAAATGAAAGACGTAACTGTCAAAATATATCTTGGATAGTATTACAAATTTGGTCAGAAAACGCCAAGATGTTGGGTTCCTCTGGACTCACAAAGAGTCATCCTTCAGCACTCAGGAGAGGGAAAACCTACTATGGAGGAAACCTCTGGGGACCCCTGGCTTGAAGGACTGCCTTTCCCTCTGGGCATTAAGAGGTAAATATAAAGAATGTATGATGCAAATGTTTTTATGAGCTATTTAAATTGATAAAAGACAAAAAGACACATGGCTGTCAGCCAAGCAGGAAGACAGAAAGGAATACAGGCAGAAGACATGTATATAAACAGATACACAGAGGCTATGCCCTTCTTCTCGCCCACATTCCTTTCCTCACTGCAATCTTCTCATGGGCGCAAATCTTAAGATGTTTATCCACTCTAAATATAGAGAATGTATAAAATCAGGGCTTGCTCTTTTTATGAGCTATGTAAAGTTATAAACAGACAAACAGACAGATGGCAGTTAGGAAGGAAGGAAGGAAGCAGACAGACACACAGACTGTCAGGAAGACATACATGCAGATAGATAGATGCTAGGAACTTATCCCCTCCCTCTCCATTTCCACACTGCAGTCTTCTAAAGCAACACACACAAATATTAAGATGTTTATCCCCTTTAAAGAAACTCCAATATTTGATAAAGGTTAAATGAGAAGACCTGTAAAAGATGATTCTCCCATGCTAGAATCTCCAGTGCGCCAGATAAAATTGAGGGTAGTCATGCTCCAAGTCTTCAGGCAAAACAGTTAAGGCATAGATCTCGATACAGGGTGAAGCTCTGTCAGAGCCTCAGATATAACTGGGAAGAATTAAATGTTCATGCAGTTATGGCAGCATTTGCATCTATGACATCACAGCATGACATCATCTATTATGATTTTGCTGCTAAGGTTCACTATAACTGTGGGGGAGGAGAGAGTTTTGTCATTATAAACATATAAAAGGGAACTGCAGTAAAAAATTTTTTAAAAGATGCTGACAATTTTTATAGATTTTATATTAATCTAAATGGAAGCTTTGCTTTCTCACATTTTGTTCCTTTCGGAGATAACATATGTTTTATTACTGTATCCATGTTTATAACTTTATTTACAACCCAGCTTTTGGTCTATGTAGTCATCATCCTGAGGCTGTATCTTCTCTCCTTCTATCTCCATTCCTTCATACTTTGTAAAATTTTGCCAAAATTGCTGGTATTGGAGAAAATCAAACCCAATTCATTTTCCAATCTGCTTTTTGGGGGGTTTAAATGTGCAAAACACTTGTCAATTAACTTAAATTCTAAGTTTAGTGAACTAACCCAAATTGTGCTCCAAAACTTTATGACAGATAAAAGGATTTGGGGAAATCGATTAGTTGCATTCATATGGTTTCTAATAAGGATATAATGATTGAAGTCGTAAGAGGTAAGGTCAGTACAGTCGTAATCACAATCTGTAATAATGTCTAAGACTCAGTCTTTTCTACTGGCCGACATCTACACTTTGTTCATATGTACACCAAATGAATAAAATACGAACAGCGGACAGACAGATTTTGTGAGCAGAAGATTGATTAATTGTATATCAAGTCAGCATCAGATTAATACAATTCACTTTATACAATTTTGTTCTGTTATCTTTGAAATGTATTAGCGGCTACTCACATCTCCCTAATTAACTTTCCATTATTGTGAATTTCATAAACCTTCATTATTGTATAGCACCATCACATGTACACACTCCACCACATTAAATAAAAACACAGATTAACAGATAAATATGGTTTCTCTACTCGTATCAGATCCGACCCTACTCTCTCTAAATTTAACCAACTAATTTCCCAATGTTATAAAAATCAACATGAGACATCAATGCAAGTCATCTTTACATTTATGGAATATATTTTACAGAATAAATATTATTTTACAGTCACTAACAGGGAGACGGGGTATTTAGAGGCCCAGATTTATCTGGATCGTTATTACAAATTTGGTCAGAATAACCTCTGGAGTCCCGAAGAGTCATCCTTCGCCACTCAGGAGAGGAAAAACCTCCTGTAGAGGAAACCTCGGAGGAACAATGGCCTGAAGGACTGCCCTTCCCTCTGGGCATTAAGAGATACATATAGAGAATGTATGAGATACAGGGCTTGCTCTTTTTAGGAGCTATTTAAATTGATAGACAGATAGACAAAGATACAGACAGATGACAGTGAGGCTGGAAGGGAGAAAGGAAAACAGACAGACAAACAGGAAGACATATATACTTTTCCTCTACCCATCCACTTTCTCAATGCACCTCACGTAAACCTGGTTATTCACTTTGAAGAAATTCTAATATTGGTTAACTGATAAGCAAGTAGACACGCAAAAGATAATGCTCCAATGCTAGAACCTCCACTGCTCCAGATGAAATTGAGGGTATTCACGCTCCAAGTCTTGCAAATAGTAAGGCAACCATCGATACAGGGTGAAGCTCTGTCAGATCCTCAGATATAACTGGGAGGAAATGAAATGTTCAAGCAGTTATAGCAGCATTAGCATCTATGACATCACAGCATGACATCATCTATTTTGATTTTACTGCTAAGGATCACTATACCTGAGGGGAGAAGTTTATCATTACAAAAATAAAAGGAAACTGTGATTAAACTAAATTTAAAAGTTGCTGATAATGTTTACACATTTTATAATAATCTAAACAGAAACTTTGCTTTCTCGACTTTTTTCCTTTCAGAGATAACATATATTTTATTACTGTATCCATGCAGGGCCGGTGCAAGTATTTCTACCACCCCCTCATGTCACTCACTCACTGACACACACACACTCACTGACAGACATACACTCACTCACTGACGCACACAGAAACTCACTTACAGACATACACTCACTCACTAACAGACACACACACAGACACTTACTGACAGACATACACTCACTCACTGACAGACACACACAAACTCACTGACAGTCAAACACTCACACACTCACTGACACACAGACTCATACAATTTTATTTTTGAGGCCCATCCTGGGGTCCAGTGTTCATCAGCTCCTCACTTCTCCTGTCCGCTGTTTAGTATGCCGGGGCCGGAATTAGGTCATATTCCGGCTCCTGGCATCATAGTGGGTGCGCGAAGAGAGGAGTGGGAAGCTGCAAGAAGAGCCTCCCTTCCCACCTGCCTTCTCAGTGTCTGCTCTGCCCTACCTAACACAGCTTTGGGGGTGCCCTAAGGTGGCCAGATGGCCACCTCCTGGTCCGCTGTGACAGGGCTCCTCTCGACGCCATCGTTTTTGGTGCCTGGAGGATCGGGCCGGCGCTGCTCAAGAGCCGCTCATCCAGCGCTGCGGCCCAAGACAGGAAGAGCCCACCAGGAAATATCCCAGTGGGCGCCCCCAGGAGGCCGGCGCCCTAGGCGAATGCCTAGTTTGCCTAAAGGTTGCGCCGGCCTGCATCCATGTTTTTAACTGTATTTCCAAACCAGCTTAAATTCTTTCTAATCATCATCCTGAGGCTGTATCTTCTCTCTTTCTATCACTATTCCTTCATACATTGTAAAATATTTCCAAAATGTCTGGTATTTGAGAAAATCTAACTCAATTCATTTTCCAATCTGCTTTTCGGGGTTTAAATGAGCAAAACAGTTGTCAAGTAACTGCAATTCTCTGTTTAGTGAACTAACCCCATTTGTGCTCGAAAACTAATATAAAGCGCTACACCATATTGGCTATTTGTATATTTGTTAGGTGTATGTGGAGAGATTACAGCAGCTGTATTGTAAATAGATCTGGTTGAATCACTTGCACTGTTTATTGCATTTTACATACTATATTTAGCGCCGGTATACCCCCTTTTTTTCTTTCTTTAAATGTAAATTTCTCTTTAACGTACCTAGAATTCCCACTTTAATAGATGGCTCTGTATGTGTCTCCTGCGTTGATTAGCATTACTCGTTTTCATGATACAGATATGTAGCTAAAACTTCCTGTTCTCTACTTAAAAGCTATGATGTAAGATCACTAACAAACAATACGCTGATGGTTTAAATCTCCTCTCACCGCATCCGAGCCATTTCACTTCTCGCATACATCAAATGATAATTCACTTTCAAAGTCATTCAAGAAGCCTACCTTGATTATGCTTGTTACCATATCCTACTTTTGCAGATCAATCCATTTCATTCTGCAAAAGTAATGCAATATTCTGTGATTATGTATTCTGGCATATGCATGGAAAGTAATTTCGGTATCATGCCTCATTTCACACTATATATGTTTTCTGTTCCCTCCAAAACTCAGTTAATTATTTTCTCTGGTATCTATTAATCATTTGCGTTCTAAGGCAATGTGCACAGCTAACTTGATTTATGTGCATATAAGACAGTTTATTAAACAGTGCAATTAATAGATAGATTCCTCGGGTATTTATTTTCAGAAAACAACACACCTAATGCCCACATCTCAATACATTGAACGCACAATAGAACAATAAATCTATCACGTCTTCCGTTTAAAGGTTCTATTCTCATGCGGAAGCATATGCTGGCTGTCCTTATTGTTAATGGATGGATTCTTTATAGAACATATTTAAATGATCAGCCACTTTTGGAAGGTGATGCAATTATTTTACTGTACCTGTGTGAGACATTTTGGTAAGTGCGAAGTGACCTCATTGATCTTTCAATTACTTATGCATCGTCCCCGTGGTATAATGTCTAGACTGAATGACATGATAAACAAGTAGAATACAGATTTTTTTTTAAATGATTTTTTTTTAAGTTTGTTTCATTTGCTATCATGAAATTTATCAAATTCCTTATACTTAGTTATATACACCTATACACACATATATATATATATATATATATTATTGCAACCAGAGCACCAGGTACCATTAAATTTAGGTTGGAGTGCAGGAATTGGTTTTGTTTTGTATATATATATATATATATATATAAAAGAAAAAGAGATCCTGCACTCCATCAAATACAAAAAAGTTCCAATGCCCGGTGCTTGTCCAGCATAATACAGAAAGAAAAATAGGATAGCACTCTCAGGACTATAGATGAAAAATAAAACTTAACTTTTAATAGCTTAATACAAAAATCGACGTTTCAGTCTGTTAATTCCAGACTTTCATCAGGATTGCTGATGAAAGTCTGGAATTAACAGACTGAAACGTCGATTTTTGTATTAAGCTATTAAAAGTTAAGTTTTATTTTTCATCTATAGTCCTGAGAGTGCTATCCTATTTTTCTTTATATATATATATATATATATATATATATATATATATATATATAGATAGGCTTATAATTTAGTTTTATTTTCTTTCTTGTTGCCTTTGCATAATTTCACTTGTCATTTCTGTTTTTTCCATTTTCATGTTTTTATATTTATTAATTATTTAATTGGCTTCCATAGATGTAATTGAGTAAATTCTACAGAATAGTTTTTCCAGTCGACAGACAGACAGTGTTGCTCTTGGCTAATATTAGGTGGCTTTGAATATTTGAAATTGACTCTAGTACTAGCACCGTCTCATCTGAATTCTGTCAACCTGCCATTTTGATTCTATCATTCTTTTTATTCTGTTTTTAAATTTTAATTCCCATGATGCAATGTGTCTACCTGGCCACAATCTAAGCAAAGATAAATTTTCATAGCTGGGAAGTTTGAAACCCCGATGAGGACGACAAGCATGCAGATGTGCTTCCCTGAGATGGTTTCTGATAGTTCTTGCAGAAATTCTTTGGTTATGCAAACCGATTGTTGCAGCAGCTGTCCGGTGGCTGGTCTCAGACTACTAGGCATGTGCATGGGGAAAATATTCGGCTTGGTTCAGCATTCCGAAATTCGGGACTTCGGCAATTCGGGACTTCGGCAATTCAGCACTTCGACACTTCGGAACTTTGGCAACTTCGGCACTTCGACACTTCGACACTTCGGCACTTTGACACTTCGGCACTTCGGAACTCTGGCATTTCGGGACTTCTCTTGCAGCCACTTGGTAGATAACTCCCTAATTCCCACGGTATCAGGGAGTTATCTACCAAAAGGCTGAAAGACCTAAATTGGTCTTTCAGCCAAATTTACTAATACTAAGTAAAAATAACTTAGTATTAGTAAATTTTGGCCATACTCACTATACCGCGAGTAGGGGCAAGTCTATTAAACAGTGAGCAGCCTGTGGCTGCTCACTGTTTAAAGAAAAAAGGTCCCCCCTCCTGAGCCCCCATCCGCGACGTGCAAGTGGGGGCTTTTAAACTAAAGGGGGATCGATTGCCCCCCCAGCCCTCACCCCTGAGTGGCGGGTGGGGGCCTTAAAGTAAAAAAAGGGGGGAGGACCTATTGTCCTCTCCCCCGGCCCCCACTCCTGAGCAGCGGGTGGGGGCCCTAAATACAAATTGGGGGGGGACCTAATGTCCTCCCCCATGTCCCCCACCCCTGAGCAGTGGGTGAGGGCCCTAAATACAAATTGGGGGGGACCTAATGTGTTATTATATGAATGTGTTACTTGATTGTTGTAAGTGTTGCAAACGCTTACAGCTGAGTTCTGGCTATGTTTGTGTACTTTTTGTTTAAAATTGTACACAATGTAACATTCTTCTTCTTTCACTGGGTAAGTATATTATTACTTAGGCAATACTGTGCTTCGGAACTTCGGCACTTTGACACCTCGGAACTTCAGCAACTTCGGCACTTCAGCAATTCGGCACTTCAGCACTACTACACTTTGGAAATTTGTTAATTTCGGCAATTCGGCACTTCGGCAATTCAAGCACCCGAATGTCCGAATTACCCGAAATTCGGCCAAATTTTAATTCAGACCAAAACGAATTGCACATGTCTACAGACTATCTTGGAGGTGAAAATGCTGGATGTGGAGGTCTGGGCTGGTGTGGTTACACGTGGTCTGCGGTTGTGAGGCCAGTTAGATGTACTGCCAAATTCTCTGAAATGCCTTTGGAGATGGCTTATGGTAGAGAAATGAGCATTCAATTCCCGGGCAACAGCTCTGGTGGACATTCCTGCAGTCAGCATGCCAATTGCACGCTCCCTCAAAACTTGCGACATCTGTGGCATTGTGCTGTGTGATAAAACTGCACATTTTAGAGTGGCCTTTTATTGTGGCTTAAGTAAAAAAATACACACTAGTAAGCAGGATAACATTCCTGCGAAACAGGGTATCCTACTAAAATAAGGTATATTGAGAGATCTAGATTGGACCACTATAAGCACTGATTCACTGATAAAATGGCTACCACCTGAAGCCACAAACAGAAAAATATAAAAATATAAATGTCTAAGATATGTATCAATAGTCATATCAGGAATACAGTGTAGATAGAATTAGAGCAGGAAAAACAACAGAGTTAGGTATAGATTAGAGTGGGCTATATATGTCCTAAATACACAAAATAGTTGCAAACAAAAAGGTACATAGAGAATAAGTGAACTGGATCCTAAGCAAGTAGATGAAAATAAAATAAAATCCCGAAAAATGAGATAAAATAAATGGTGAGATAGATGTGTATCAATGGATATTCATTATTGATATGCTTGATATGTTTGTATGCTTCTATTATATTGGCCTGCCTAAGGCACACCTGTGCAATAATCATGCCGTCTAGTCAGAATCTTGATATGCCACACCTGTGAGGTGGATGGATTATCTCAGCAAAGGAGAAGTGCTCCCTAACACAGATTTAGACAGATTTGTGAACAATATTTGAGAGAAATAGGCCTTTTCTTAGATCTTTGAGTTTAGCTCATGAAAAATGGGGGCAAAAACAAAACTGTTGCGTTTATAATTTTGTTCAGTGTACATTGTGAGATCGTAAAAGGTAATTATGGTATAGTAATACAAGGGTTAATCTGGGTTGTGATACCCCCCCTTTTCCCTTAATCCATTTTACTGCCTTGCCACTTGGATCCTCTAACCCATGTCCCACCCCGATGTATTACGATAGGACACAATAACGAATAAGGTCATTCGTGAGTGGAACGTCTCGCTATAAAAAGTGATGTGATCTCATTTCAAGTTTTGCTCTTGAGAAAGGCGCATGTAAGCGCAGAAACACGCGACGAGTACAGGTTCAACTTTGATTTTAGTTGAATAGTCTGGATTCACTTAGTTCGCTCCTAGATCTCCTCTGGCATGAGAAGGACTGCCTTGAAATTATTAGGAGTTAGGAAAGACTAGGATGTTAGCTATCTTTATTAGAATTTAAGGGCTGCCTCGAAGCATAGGGGGTTGGAGTTGTTAGATTTTTTTCTATCTCAGCGTTACCTCACTTGAATTTTCAGTATACATAGGTTAACATATACTGTGTATCAATGTATTTCAATTTCTGAAACATCAAATTCTAATAGATGATATATGATATTAACTCTTGACTAATATCTCTTGCTAATTACAGTGACTATATCTAGTTGATTTTTATTACATACTTGAGGCAATATAACGAATTACACTAACGATAAATTCATAGGTAATAGTCTTAACTAAAATCAAAATTACTGATGAAATTGAGACACAAACCTCGTTAAATTCTATAAAAACGATGGATTTTTACTGTCAGTTGGTCTGATTTTAGATACTTCTCCTGCACTCCATAGAGGTTTCCATTTCTACTGGTGCATTTATTTAAACTATATATCCAATGCCAGAATGGGAGCGATAGTTTGAAATACAGCAGACATAGTTATTATCAGTAGTCCAATGAGACAATACATGTTCTATATTCAACTTGTCATGGCTCCCGGCTCGCCGCAATGCGCGTCTGTGCCCGATCGGCACGACCGCGCCACATTGCTGAGCTTACCTGCTCTCCTCCACGCTGTCATGACGAATCCAAGATGGCGCCGACCATGTGGTCGCGTCCATCGGTGGCTCCACCCCCCATAATTATACGAACGTGCGCGTGACGTCACGACATCAACGCACGCGCACGTTCTGGGGTCAGAGGTCACCCTCTGACCAATCAGAGCCTAGAGAGGGATATTTAAATCCCTGATATTCTGGTATTCTGATCTTGGCTATTCCTTGTTATTCCGATTTCTGGTTCCCCTGACTTGGCTTGTTTAGACGGTATTTGTGTATTTCTGGCTTCCTTGATCTCGGCTTTCCCATTGACCATTCTCCGTCTCTAACGTATTAGTCCGGCCATTCTAAGGATTTACGTTCTGTCCTTTTATTTTATTTTCATTTTCTTGGTATATGTTTACATAGTTTATGAGTGTTGGACCACACTAGCAATCGTGACACAGCTATTGCCCCAGGTACTGTCTATCGTGGGTATAAACCTATAACTATTCTACATCATTACATTCAAACTTTCTATTAGGCGACTACTGCCAGAATGGGGGCGATAGTTTGAAATACCGCAGACATATTTATTTTAAAAATAAGAAAATCGGGTAGGAAAATGTATTGCTCTCTAAACAGTCCACCAGGTGTAAAGTAAAATTAAAATTAAGACATTACAAGAAACTAACAAAATATATAAAGTAATCTTTGGGTGGTTAGTGTGAATTCACTTACTATCAGTTGAGGGGTTGCTGTCTCCCTTGCGCATAGCAGACTTGGAAGGTTCGATTTATCACATACAGTATTTCAAGGTTTATTTTGTGGCCAAAAGAATGACTCGTGGGGCAGTCAAATGACTCAAGATCTAGATACAACTGTCATCTTCAGCCTCATTAGATGTTTTATGTAGTGTCCCACATTCCGTTACCGGTAAACAGCAGGGAGAGCCCTGTGTTTATCTTAAATGTAATGGGCACTGATTGTCTCCATACCAAAACTTGTCTACAAAAAAACCTGAACAATAATATAAATTGTGTGATTCAAATTCAAATTGTGATGGATCTCCCACAGCTTTTGAAAGAAGGAGGCTTTGGCGTGTCCACTCTGGAATGCATTAATGACATCTCTTTGGAACCCTGCTGAATCATTCAATAACACTGTTTTTGTATTCGGAGATGAGTGACTTACGAAACGTGGTAATTTAACTCCCAGAGCATCTGCTCTTGCCAACAATATATTTTGTGCAGCAGAAATTTTGATGTGCGTGTTTAATGTATATTTGACATGAATATCTTTTATATCTTTATATACTGCATACTTATTGCCTTTTTTTTTCTTTTATTATTGTATTTTCAATGGTCTTCGGGTTCTCATTTCATTTGTAATGTACATCCTACTTTTCTTAAAAAAATATATATATATAAAAAAATAACAACCTCTCCTGTCTGTAATCATTTCTGTCTATCACCACTTTTTACTTATTTCATTTCTTGCATCCCTTGTCTTGTAATATCATTTGTATCTAGAGACAGTATCGAGGGGGGGTGGCAGGAGAAGCAAAGGTTACAATGTTACCTTTTAATCTACATCAGGAGCAAGAGCCAAATTACGCATTTCGAAACAGGGACTTCACATGAGGCTTACAATAATAATATCTGGGTTTAAAATGATCATTAACTTTCCAGAGCTGAAATATGGGAAGTTACACATTGTAAATCGAGATGGAAAAGGACAGAATTAGTGTCATGAGATGCAGAACTCACATAGAATCTGTCTGCTTACGATGGCTACCCATCTGCTCTCAACAATGTATTTCTTTAAGAAATGTACTTTGTGTGCGGGGATTTTTATATGTTAACAAGATTTTCCTGTTACTGTGTGCAATTTTCTAGCCATCAGCAACAGTGACATACAATTTTCCTTTTTTTTTCTTAGTCTTCTGGGTGGCCTTAGAAAGGTATGTATGAATACATGTCAACTGAATACAAGAAAGACACTCTTTCTTGTAGTCTATGACAACACCCACTTCTATCTACAGGGCTAGTGACCCATTTGTCTGAAGACATCATCGAAGACCACAATGCCACAATCTTAATGATAGTAGATTTAGTAAAATAATGCCTATTATATATACTGTATATTATAAGACATAAGCAGCAGATCCTTTAAGTCCTGCAAGTTGCGAGGTGGGGTCTCTATGGATCGCATTTGTTCCAGCATTTCCCACAGGTAAATAAGGCACCCACACCCGGTCATCTACCTGACCTAAAAGGAAAGGTGAATCATTAGACCAGGCAACCTTCTTCCATTGCACTACTGTCCAGTTCTTATGCTCACGTTCTAAGCACTTTGTGTTCTGACATCTTTCTAGCATGGCCAGCATTAAGTTTTTCAGCAATAGCTCTTCTACTTGGACCAGACAGACCAGCCTTTGCTTCCCAAGTGCATCAATGAGTCTTGAGCACCCATGATACTTATGCCGGTTCACTGGTTCTCCTTTATTGCACTACTTTTGGTAGGTACAAACAAATGCATTCTGGGAATACCCCACAAGATCTGGAGATTGTCTAACCCAGTTGTCCAGCCATCACTATTTGGTCCTTTTCAAAATCACTCACATTTTTTCACTTACCCATTTTTCCTGCTTCCAACACATGAAATTCAAGAACTGACCGTTCACCTGATGCATAATGTATCCTCACTCGTTAGTGAGAAATCTACTAATCATAGGCTCATATGTACTTGACTGTCCGGTAAGACAGAGATATTGGAAGAGGTTCATTTGCCATTGTGGCAGCTGCTGGAACCTCAAGGTTCTGATTGCCCGTGGTAGGCCCATGTAGGTGTGGCGTGTTGGTTTAGCTCCCAACTTCAGCTGGAGCATTGATTTTTGCAACCTCCAGGACAGATTAGAAATAGGCATTCCTGCCCTCAACTGGATATCCCTTATAGTGTGCTCAGAAAAGACCACTGGTGCTGGTTTTGCAGGAGGGGTAGGTATCCATTGTCTTGGCATAAGGGTATGTTGTCGATGATGGAGCTTAGCCCAGAAATCTTCAAATAGCTGGTCCAGCCTGGTAAAAACGTGAGACTACTGGTCTCTGCCTAGGAGGCAGTTGGTCTCCGCCATGCTAAATGAGACGCCCCTTTCATGGCTCATTCAATAAAATATGGCCCTGGGCACTACAGCACCAGTGATTAATGCTGGGATTACCCTAACTTGCAAGAGGGGGGATAGTGTATATACAGGTGGACTCTGCAGATGACAGGGAATCTAAGGGCAGAGATATTGACCATCTCCCTCTCACCCACGTTGAGTAGACCACAACTGAGATCAGAAATCGCCAAACACGAGCAGTGCTGCTTCAAACTCAGATATGCTGGAGCTTGCAATCTGTGGATAATTGAGATTTGTGGTATGTCGTTATAAAAGGTAAGTTTTGCTAGTTTCATTCAGAGTTCTCTCAAGATGCATCCAGTCAGCTTGGCAGTTAGGCTCTGCCCCCGTCCTTGACAGTGGTATTAATGTTGTAGCTAATCAATGTATGTAGCGCCATTTAACGGATCACTATAGTGTCAGGAAAACAAACTCGTTTTCCTGACACTATAGCATCCTTAGGACCCCCACCCTCAGGTTCCTCTCCCTTGGCACTGAAGAGGTTAAAACCCCTTCAGTTACTTACTTTAATCCAGCACCGGGCTCTCTCGGCACTGATGACCTCTTCTTTCCCCCCGACATCAGCTCCCAAGTGGAGCCAAATGCGCATGTGTGGCAAGTGCCGTGCGTGCATTCAAACAGTCCACAGGAAAGCATTTCTCAATGCTTTCCTATGCACATTCTGCAGGCTGGATTCGAATTTTGCATCCAGCGTCGCAGAAGCGCCTCTAGCAGTTGTCAGGAAGACAGTCACTAGAGGTTGGATTAACCCTGCAATGTAAACATAGCAGGTTCTCTGAAACTGTTATGTTTACATCTGAAGGGTTAAAACCTGGAGGACCTGGCACCCAGACCACTTCATTGAGCTGAAGTGGTCTGGGTGACTATAGTGTCCCTTTAAATAAAATAACAAAAATACAAGGAATAGCAAAGCACTATTAAAATGCCCAGGTAAGGAATAGGTTAGTGTATAAAAAGTAGGCTTAAAGGGATATTATAAGAATCAAAACAACTTTAGCTTAATGAAGCAGTTTTGGTGTATAAATCTCGGCCCTGTAGTCTCACTGCTCTATTCTCTGCCATTTAGGAGTTAAACCTTTGTTCATTTTTGTTTCTGTCCATGTAGCCCTAGCCACACCTCCCCTGGCTGTGACTCACACAGCTTACATGAAAAAAAAAATGGTTTAATTTTAAATCAGATGTTAACTTACATTAAAAGTTCGTACCTCCTGCTCTGTAAATTGAACTTTTATCACACACAGTAGGGCTTATACAGGATCTGGAAGGCCATTAACAGAGCAGGAAATAAATAACTCTAAATTAAATAGAATGCAATAAGTGAAGTTTAAAAAATAGATCTCACTATATAGGAAGTGTTTAGGAAGGCTGTGCAAGTCACATGCAGGGAGATGTGACTAGGGCTGCATAAACAAAGTGTTCTGACTCCTAAATGGCAGAGAAAAATACAGTAAGACTGCAGGGGAATAATCTATACACCAAAACTGCTTCATTAAGCTAAACTTGTTTCAAAGTGGATTTCAAATATAAAGACAAAATGGTCAAACTGAAAAAAGTCAACTATGCTTCCACTGTGCTGATTACTTATATTGGTGAAGCTTTACCATGTTACAACAACCTTGGCATACCAAGCTGACTTGATACCTCCAAAAATGCTCCAGAACTGCTGAACGCAGTTGGAGAAAGTCTCACTGTGCGTTTGACTTTCTCCACCATAAATGTATGCTGCGCTCATGCAACTTGGCTCTTTCCTCTGCAAAAGTAAATTACTTCAATACCCTCATAACCACACTCTCCTGAGAACCCAAATGACTATTTCACACATTTAACTCTCTTCTTCGCCCTATTGTTCCTCCTCTGCCTGCTAACTTGACAGCCTCTGACTTTGCAACTCACTTCACTGACAAGATCTCTACAATCAGAGAAGATATCTCTCATCTTTCTTCTTCCCCTTACAATACTTCCCCTAACCTCACTCCCTTTGCTGTTCTATGTTCATTCGCAGCTGCTACAGCGGAAGAGGTTTCTGGTCTGCTCCAGTACTCCCGCCCCACCACCGGCTCCCTAGATCCAATTCCCTTGCATCTCATCCGTACTCTGTCTTCTCTTTCTCAACCTCTCACTAAAATTCTCAATCTTTCTCCTCTGGCATATTTCCATCGCCCTTCAAACATGCAACTATAACCCCAATTCTAAAGAAGCCTAACCTTGACCCTAATTCCCAATCCAACTACCGTCCTATCTCACTACTGCCTTTTGCATCCAAGATCCTTGAAAGAGTTGTCTATGCAAGATTGACAGATTTCCTCGAGTCCAACTCTCTGCTAGACCCGCTTCAATCTGATTTCCGCGCTAAGCATTCTGTGGAAACGGCAATGACCAAAGTATCCAATGATCTACTCGCTGCAAAATCTTGTGGTCGCTACTCTATCCTAATTCTTGACCTGTCTGCGGCTTTTGACACTGTTGATCATCAACAGCTTCTTCTCCTCCGTTAGATGCTCATCCAGTCTCCACTCCTTCAAAAAAATCATTAAAAACCCACTTCTTCATAAAAGCGTATCAATTAAACTCCCAATAGCTCCCAACTGATTCCTCTCTTGCAACTGTCATTAGTCTAATACTAGCCTTACCTTTTGTGTCACTTTATCCCACTCCCTCTAGCATGTAAGCTCATTGTGCAGGGCCTCTGTTCCTGTGTGTCCAACTTGTCTGGTTACAACTACATGTTTGTTCGTCCTCCCACTGTAAAGCACTGCGGAATTTGTTGGCGCTATATAAATAATAACATAATAATAATAATGCTGGTCACTTTCAATGTTTACATTTTTAAGTTAAACTAAAGGTAAATTATATATATGATCTTTAAAAAAAATTCAAGTATCAGGACTGATGGATCTTCCTTTTGAGGTGACAAACAAACTCAATATAATTAAATGAAAGCCTGGACTTTTTAAATTAAACTTTTAACTTTTCCTCTACACTGTTCTTTTTTGTTCTTTATAGTCTAATGATTTAGAAATGATAATGCTTAATTTTGTAGCACAATTACTGCTATTCTTAAAGATGCAAGGCAGCATTTACTGTCAGACTGTAAAATAAATCTCAATACAAAAAATTATCTACATCCAGTTCATTAATATGTAACGCCATATTTTATGTATCCAATCGTTATTGTTAATTGATATGACCTAATAAATCTATTATCCTTAATTGGATATTTGCATCCTATAAAAAAAAAAAAAGAATTCTCCCAGCAGGTGTCTGTTAAAATATTGTACAGTAGATGTCATCTATTAGCAGTGTAGTGGGAGGTATGCGGAGAGATAGAAAAATATTATGTACAGATTGACCTTGCTTCACACAAAGAGAAATCACTGGTGTTATAGAGAAGAGTTATCCATGTCTTTACTTCACGAAAATACATGAATTACATGTCCTTTTCAAAATGTCACCTTTTTTATAAAGTGCATGAAAGTAAAACTTAAATCAAGGATTTCTCTAATGCTACAGTGAAGGATACAATAGTCTATTTAGTGCAACGCAGAGCATCTTGATATGTTACAATAAACTAATAAGAGTACTTTGAAACTGAGCACCTTGTTTAATTGTGTGGGGGCTCGCTAAGCAATGTAATCTGTACAATGAGTCTTTAGGAAGCTAATATAACCATTGGATGGCAATCATAGGTTGTGTTTGCCAGGGCCTGAGCTAGCTAAATGCGTTGTGCCAGTCGTTGCCATCTAAGTTTGGGTAATGTGGAATTAAAACTTCTGATTTGTCTAAGCAGCACTTGAGGGTATGGGCTTAGAGTTCTGGGAGAGCCCATTTTTTTTTAAAATCAAATTAATGAAACCAGTTTGGCAAAAAACAAGGGGATGGCACCCAAAGACTGTTTGTTGTGCCATAATGGCAGCAACGAGCTGCAGAGGATATGGTGCTTACATTGTGTCTTTAATTAACTGCACAATTAAAACTTAGTGCTGGAGAACAAGGAAATACACAACACATAACACTCAACATGAAGGTATACCGATTTGGCAGGTATTTCAATATTATATCAAGTTTCATAAAAGTAGACATTGATAGTGGCTTTTGGAGCCAACCAGAATTCTCACAGGGTTATTCACCAAAGTTAGAATTCAAAGTCCATTCAAAGTGAATTTAAATTGTAAGATTAAAATAGCCAAACTGGACAAATTCTCTAGTTCATTTTGGCTACTCTCCATTTCCACACCTGCCACATGGGGGAGCTCTCCGACACTGGGACCCAATATAGCCCTATTTATTACTTTCAGCCACACACCCAAGCTTTTATTCATCTAAACTATGGAGTTATTATGGAAAGTGTGGGACAGTCCAAATAATTTTTCTTTTTTTATTCTTCTCTCCATCCTACTCTCATTCCCTCTCCATCCCCAAGCTTAATTATCACCCATATTAGCCTCTTTTTCTTCCACATTCTCTCCTTACCTGGTCAAACCGATTTCTCCTTTTCATCTCTTTCTAGCTCTCTCCCACATTCAGCCTCTCATATAAGCTTTAATTGATGGTTTATAGGAAAACATATGTGACCATTCTCTACCTGAATAATAGCAAATCGCACCATCAGAAAATACAATTTAAACAATAAATTGCACCCTAATTACCTAGAAGGAAAAAAAGGAACAAACAAAATCTGTTTATATTTTATATATTTAATATATTTATAAATATAGATTTTGTTACTGTTCCTCCTGTTTGTCTTTCTGTTGGTTAGTTATCCTCACTTGACCTGTGAACCAAATGGCAGGTGTCACGATACAGACCCGGGTCAAAAAATACTAAGGCCAATGCTCTATCCCATCAGTTTGAACCCCAATCCTTTACCGAACCACAAAAATCACCCATATTACCTGCTGAATGCATATTAGCCACTACTAAAATTGTTATCAGTTTGGATCTGATAGAAACGCTAGAAAAGCTTTAGGATCAGTCATCTTTACCTATACCTTTTGACAAATTATACATACCTCCAGTTCGTAGAGAAAAGGTATTGTCGCTTATGCAGTTCGCTTATGCAAGATGCCAAGATAGCTGGTCATCCTGGTTTACACAAAACCGAGTCTCTTCTAGCTAAACATTTCTGGTGGCCCTCCTACAAGAAGAATGTTCGAGAATATGTACTTGCCTGTAGCACATGTTCTGCATCTAAAGCCATGCACAAAAAAACATGTGGTTTACTCATGCCATTGCCCATTCTGACTAAACCATGGTCTAGTAAAGCGATGGATTTTGTCAAATGAACGAGTGTCGAAGGTCCCAAACTAACTTCCATTTTCAGAAAAAAATGGTTCAACTGAATCAAGTTTTGTCACCATGCACATGTCCGATAAATATAAATAAAGACAAATGGCAATGGAGAAAATACAATCAATAATATACAAGGGGCATAAAGAAAGGAAAACTGGAATTAACAAAAAATATCCCAGTGCTACTTTAACTCTCTATTTACATCATCGGTGTGTTTCCCCCCATACCTCTCCATCATAACGTAAGTCCACCTTCAAGCCTTTGTTTGTTTGGATGTTGTTTCCCATTTTGGTTTTGTTGATCACATATATCTGTATGTAAAAATAATATTTATGTGCATATTTGTAACCTGAAAATTCATGAGAATATAAAGAACAATGTCAAGCAGTAATCTTTAGTGACCATTAGCCTTGGTTTTATCAATACCCCAGCAATCTCTTTTTATTTCAGAATGTTTCAGATTTTCTGGTATTGACCTTGGCTTGTTTACTGACTTTGTGTTTTTCTGCATTTCCGACCTTGCCGCGTCTTCCATATCTCTTTTCTCCTGCCCTTGACTTGTTAACATTTCTGATTATTCTTTCTTCCTTCCATTTAGCCCGGCTGCTCTAAGGGACTGGTTGTATGCTTTATACGTCTTATTAGCTACCAATCCAAGTTCTGCATGTTGGGGTATTGAATCTTGACAATACACAGCACAGCAGCATCTCAACCAACATTGTGTTTCTATCAGAATGGCCTGATGAATAATTATTGTGATAGCTGTACTTTAACTTGGATACATCAGATAATCAATCTAGCCAATGTAAGTATCCGTTAAAATGGAGCATTCTATCTTTCTTAACTACGGTCTTTACAGAATTTCAATCAGCAAGAAAAATCAGTCTTACTTCTGCTCAAAAACAAAAAATGATCTACTGAATATTTTAATGTTAAAACAAAGTCAGCATACATTATGTAACTGCCACTCTGTCTCTGAATAGCATGCACCTGATATATCAAAGTCTTTAGTTGTATTGATAAGAAGTATTCTGCTAATACCGGATGTAGGTCAACAGCTCCCAAAATAGCAGGCTTACTTCCAACAACCGGTTTGTGCAGCTGTTTTGCATTTCAATTAACTTATTTTAAAGTCTAATTATCTATTGTATCTTCCACTGACTTCTTAATTGGTTGGAAACGGAAGTTGTAATAAAGATGAAATGATTGTGGTTTAGCAATTCTGGCTGAAGAATTCTAATTGACTGAAGCCTGGACATGTAACAAACAATTGGCATTGTTCTATGATCGAGTACAAACATTTTGAGAATAGCTGCTCAATGATAATGAAATATCACATTCGTTTACTGCCCTGCACATATAGAACAGATCTTGCCTGGGGTGATTTTTCAGGGTCATTGAAAGCCCTCCTGCTTTCTCTTTTTCTAGTTACTGGCTTCCTTGTGTGTTTCTTTCGTATTATGCTGGAGGCCGTTTCCTTTCAGTCTTAATGTAAGTGACACAGACATAGTGCATTTTCACACAGAGCCGCATAACAACTCCTGCATCTAATTTCAAAATACAGTTTCTTGCAATGGGCTATTCAATTTCCTTGGACGTTTCCAAATGCTGTAGTGTTATAACCGAGAATTAACATGCATTTTATTGGGATATTCACCGTTTTATTTACGCAATAAACAATTGCCTAACAATTTGGTGGAAAATATCTTTTTGTTGTGACTTAAAGTTAATTAGACAGAACAGTGAAATGGGCAAAGATGTAACTAAATTCTTTTAAAAGTCAGGGACTTATTTAAAGGATACACCGTAACATTCTAAATAAATCTATTTATTGATCATTTAATCACCACCAACACTACACACAAATGTGTTCACCTGGATTTAAACATCACTACATACATTAATTCTGTCACTGCTGTAGGGAGAAACAAGTTGTTGGAACACAGAAAACATACAAAAATATTCTCTGCTCTGATGAGATCAAAATCGTATTTTAGCTCATAAGTTAGAGATTTATCAAGGGAAACATAGGTGATATTCTGGGACCAGGTAAAAAGTAAGGAGCTATCTTGATGGAAACAACGCACTTTGCCCCCAAAATAGCATGTTTTGCCTTCATAAATCTCAAAACCGAGATCTGGACATCACCTAAGAAGGTCATCGTTCCTGATTGGGGCTGCAGGTTGTGGGTATGCTTTTCATCAGCAGGTACCAGAAAAACGATTGTGATTGAGGGCAAGATGTATGCAAAGAAATTCTAAAAGAGAACCAGTTTCAAAACACCAGAAACCAGAATCTAGCAGGATATTGTACCAACTACATTACTAAAACTACCCTGTAATTATTTAAAACCAAGAACCTAATGATCTTAGTATGGCCAGTCAAAGACCAATAAACAAACAAATTCAGAGTTTGTGCATTGATAAACTGCTTTTCGCAATCAAACCTGGCAGAGCGTGAGCAGCTTTGCCCTGAAGCATTGGCAAACATTTTAGGATCCAATAGTGCACAGAGACAAAGCTGTTGCAGCAAAGGTGATTCTATCATCTAGCAATGAGTGTCTGTTTGTTTAGCTGTAAAACTAACATAGTATTCTTGGTTATAACATACTATTATATACCCCCATTGAAAATCAAGTTTATTGTCAAAATGTACAGACTTTCAGCTGTTCACATTGAACAATCAAACAAAATCAAATGAAATGGCTCAACACAATGAATGCTTCGAATGGTTTCCCCAAATTCAACTGAAAATGCAAATTATAATGACTTCTTCAGTCTGAAAAGTATTCAACCTCTGAATAGCATTCCTCAGAATAGAAAAGATTGTCTCAAACACACCTAATGCAACTAATCAAGGGCTTCATTAGTTGCACTAGGTGTGCTTGAGCTAGAACAGTTGAAATAACTAGGGGTTTGTTACGTGTCACGTTTGACTGTATGTTAGAAAGAGTCAAAATAATGGTCCACAAAGCTAAGATCATCACCCTTCACAAACAAGGAACAGGATCCAAAAAGATAGCGAAGGCACTAAATGTTCCTAGAGACATCGTTGGAAGCATAGTTCACAAGTTCAAAGTAGAAACAACAGTGGTTACACTACCTGGATGGGGCAAAAAAGCAAAAAAGGAAACTATCAATGACTGGAACCAGATTTTTGAGGTTGTGAAAAACCCTTGAGTGACTGTAAAAGACCTGCAGCAAGGTTTGGTGGTATCAGGCACAGAACTCCAAGACATACCCCGTTACTGACCCAAAAACACAAGAAAAGTCAGCTCCAATTTGCTCAAAATATTTTAAATAAGTCACAGAAGTTTGGGGATTTTGTTCTGTGGAGCAATGAAACAAAACTGGAACTTTTCAGCCCTGTGGATCAATGGTATACCTGGAGGTAGAAGAATGAAGCATGTGCTGAAAAGAACACTATGCCTACAGTTAAGCATGCTAATAGCTCGGTGATGCTCTGAGACTGCTTTGCATCCTCTGGCACTGGAAACCTGCAGCATGTGGAAAGCAAGATGGATTCATTGAAGTGACAGGAAATCCTGGTTGCAGAAGAAGTCTTGGGAAATTCTAGAGTGGCCATCACAGTTACCTAACTTGAATCCCATAGAAAATCTCTGGTGGGATTTGAAGAAGGCGATTGCAGCATGCAAACTCAAGAATATTACTGAACAGGAGGCCATTGCTCATGAGCAATGGGCTAAGATTCCTCAGGAATGCCGCCAGAAGCTGGTATCTGGCTATGCATCTTGTTTGCAGCAGATTATAACAGCAAAAGGGTGCTCTGCTAAGTACTTCTAATGCTTGCCATGAATGGGTTGAATAATTTTGAGACTGCAGAAGTCATTATAAGTTGCATTTCCAGACAATAAACCTGATTTTCAATGTGGGTTTCTTAATTTTGATTACAACTATATATTTACATATGTACAAAACCCATGTACCAGATTGCAAGTGGTCCAGGTCTACACTCAGATTGCAGTCAGGTCAGGTATAAGTGTACTACCTAGAGTGCAGTCTTCCCTGGTGCAAAACAAACCTATAATGAAGTGCAAAGTCAGCATCCAGCTATATATCTTTTAAGCACAATGTAATTATCTGAGGTGCAAAGCCCACCTAACATAGCCCAGTACATTACAACAGCCCATGTACATAATTTTGGTACACAGCTAGACTTCAATGAATGCAGGTATACAGCTAGACTTCAATCTGCCCAGGTAGCGCACATTCTAATCTACCCAAGTACACAGTCAGACTTCAATCAGCCCAGATCCACTCGGCCAAAATTCAGTGAGCCCAGGAAAACAGCGAACTTGCAATAAACCCAGGTACAGCCCATTCCAGTCTATCAAGATACACAGATTTCAATCAGCTCAGGTAGAAAGCAAGATTGCAACAAGTCCAGGTACACAGCCAGATTCCAGTCTACCCAGATACATGGTCAGATTCCAGTCTCCCCAGCCATATTCCAGTCTACCCAGGTACACGACCAGATTCCAGTCTACCCAGGTACATAGCCAGTTTTCAGTCTACACAGGTACACGGCCAGATTCCAGTCTACCCAGGTAAACAGCCAGATTCCAGTCTACCCAGATACACGGTCAGATTCCAGTCTACCCAGCCATATTCCAGTCTACCCAGGTACACGACCAGATTCCAGTCTACCCAGGTACACGACCAGATTCCAGTCTACCCAGGTACATAGCCAGTTTTCAGTCTACACAGGTACACGGCCAGATTCCAGTCTACCCAGGTAAACGGCCAGATTCCAGTCTACCCAGGTATACGGCCAGATTCCAGTCTACCCAGGTACACAACAAGATTGCAACTGGTCCAACTGGTTATCCCCTCTTTATCAAACAGATTACAATCTGGAGAGGTACACAGAAATATTGCAACTAGCCAATCCACCCATTCTCCCCGGTTGCCAGATTAAAATATTCTCAGGTACACAACAAGGTTGTAATCTTCCCAGGTACAAAGCTAGACTGCAATTATACCTGATACCCAGTCAGACTTTAAATAATCCTGGTGGACAGCCAGATTGCAACTAATACACTGCCAGACTGCAATTAGCACAGGTATATAGCCAGAATTTATTCAGCCTGGGTACTAAACCAGTGTTCAATCACCCTGAGTACACTGTCAGACTGCAATCAGCCCTAGTACATGGTTCATCCATACCAACACTGCAGTCAGACATGAAACACAGAAAATGTACAGACAGCAAAGGTATACAGCAAGTTTGAAAACAGCACAGGTACAAAGTCCATGTACAGAGCCAGAATGCAATAGTGTACTACTAAATCAACAAAGCTAGGTTAGAATGAACTGATCTATAAAACTGAATTGTTAAATGGCTAGAATTCAATGTATTACCCAAATTTCACATGATTACATAACTATAACATCTTGTGATCTTTGAAGTGCTGTCATCTTTGTGTGGCGGACCGCCATCATTGAATACCATGCCCACTGCTCATTCGTGAATTTCCCTCTTTATATTATGTGTTTTCTCATGTATTTCTATGCCTTTTGTGTATTGTGCCTGTATATGCAGCTGTGAGTCAACAGAGGAAAGGGGGGAGGGGAAGCAGCTCTGTAAAGTAGAGTTAAATAAAATGTATTGCTCCGTGCCTCTCCCCCTTCCCCTTTTTTTGTGAATGTATGGTCTGCCTGTATCTCTCCCCTTTCCCCCTCCCTTTTCATTTCACATCAGGAGGTAGACACAGGGACGCTGCCAGCTAAGGTTGCAGGGGCTGCTGTGTCCCTCTCCCATCCTCCCCCATCAGCTTCTTGGGAGTGAAACCCCTGTTGTTTTGTGTTGGAGACCCCATGTAGGGGTCTGTGCATGAAAACCTTGTGTAAAAAAAAAAAAGAGTCTGTCAGAGTTGTACCTCCAGAGCTGTATCTGTATATTGTCCAGTTACTGGGGGGGTGGGGGGGGGATGCTTGCTTGTTGTAAGGGTTCCTGAGTGGCTGAAGGAAGGGAATTAGCAGAGGTAACCAGTCGGGATACCCTGGGTCCCCTACAATCTTCTTAAGAATTCATAATTTTATTCATCATTTCATTCATTAGAGCTAAACTGGCTATCGCTGGAATCTTGATGCACCCTTCATCTTTCCACCCTTGTGTTTAAGAGCTTTTCTGGGAATCTTCCACCCTACCTGAGTAGAATGCTTACCCCAGCTGTCCCCACCTCCTATAACCTCTGATCCAGTACCAGCACTTTATTTAGTATATTGACATACAAAAATAAAGTGGCTCGATCCTCAATTTCCTACAGCGCACCACATTTATGGAATAACCTCACGGACACAGTCTAATCTTCATACAATCTAAAATTCTTGACGAGATCTATTACAAGATATCTCAATTCAGAAAGCACCTGTAATCGTGGTTGATGATATCTCTTGCCTGTTCTGTGTTAAATTTTTTTTTTTTTTTTTAATATTATATTGTACCCTAAAGTAGTAATGCAGTGTTTGAGGGTCCAGGACATACTTGAAAACAAGAGAAATCTCAATGGATCTTTCCTGTTAAAATATTTTTTAAATAAATAAATTTGACTCCACTACCTCATTTCCTAAGAAAGACTTGCCAGATAATAATATCATACCCAGCTGATAAACAGTCGCTACAATCAACATATTTCTGTTTTACTATAATTAAATATTCATTTTTTTTTAATATTTATCTTTAATACATCTTCAATATTGTTTTCATATATCATGTCTGCAAGCAGAGAGGAAAATGACAGCTTGCCAGATTTAAAATTATTCTTGTTGAAAAGAGTGGCTAAATATGACATATATGAAATGTCTAATTAGTCTATATTTCTCAAAGATTGATTGTCTGTCAACCTGTTATATCATTTTTCCGAAAATACATTTCCCAAGGCTGTACGCATTTCTAGGTATACTCTTGTGGATCTTTAATAATGTGTATTTTCTGGAAGAAAAAAAAAACTATTTTGCTTTCCATCATTCTACACCAGAATGTATCTCATACCTACATTTACACTGAAGTATGACATAGAACACTAAATTACACAAATAAAATGATTTTCAGGTCAAATTCCAAAAAACACACACAAAATGAAAATAGAAATTCTACGGCTCCTTTTACAGATTATGTCATCAATGTTGTATTTCATAACGCCATTTATCCTCACGGTACTCTGGTTGTATCGATATAAAGATTCAAGCACAGGCAGAGACAATGTTTATATTTAGACCCTTATTTTCATATTTGTGTATAGCAATAATTTATTCATTATTCCACTCAACGGGGATTACAGCTAATTACAGCATTCGCTGTGTTGTCATGGAGCTGGAGGTAGCATTTGCAATCATAAAGTGTTATTCAATAAATATTAGTATCCATAGGAAGGCTCCGAAGAGATATCTTCTAGTATTTCATTGCCTACTGATTTTAATGATAATTAGGCCCCAGAGAAAGAGCCTGTATTAAATTTGGGATAAACAACTCTATAAAAAATGCTATCATTTGGCCAACAAGGTGGCATCTTTGGTTTTGTCAACAAGTAGGCTACAGTGGAATAAAAAAAGAGTAGTAAAAAGGATCAGAGCAACATACTGCAGGTACATGTGTTATGTGAAAATTGTATACATTTGCAGGAAAACAAACATTATATTTGCTATAGAAGTGTTAGATTTTTTTTTTCATATGGTCAAAAATTGCCTGTTTTACACCCATGGTTTACCACACTTGGGTCACAAGCATTTGATGGTTGCAATGAGTAGAATGTAGTTTGTTTCCTACACCTATGTCTTTTATATAAACATGGACGTGTTGCATAGGCAATGGTGCCTGGAGTGGCCTGGCACTGTCCCTCCATTCAGTGTTGCACCATGTTTGTGCAGTATGCCACAAAATAAGAGTCCCGGGCCACACACAGTCTGGCCCCTTCTGTATGTGTAGCTAAGGCAGAGATTACACACTTCCTTGTTGTCATACCCATTCATACCGTCAGTTGGAGCTCTGACCGGTTAAAAGCAGTCAGCTGACACACTCAGCCAATCACAGCTGCCCATTGCCTCTCAGGGTAATACTTCCTTATTAGCCAAAGCAGAACAGAGGGGATAGACTGCCGTGGACTCTTGTTTAGCATGAAAACATTACAACATTAAAAACTGTTTAATGCTGAAAGGAATGATGGTACCAGGGGACTCCAGACACTATAATCAGTTTAATGAGATGAAGCAGATACAGTGCCTACGGTGTCCCTTTAAGTAGACTTAATTGCAGAAACATTATTTTTAAACAATAACAGTATCACCTCCATTCACATGTTTGTTTTCTATGGGGGGAGATTGTAAAACTGCAACTATGAGAAAAATGTGAAAAAGTTCAAAAAGAGGAGCCATTACATGGGATCCAATTGAGTCTTTTAGTTCAGTTTAGTTACAGTATTCTGGAAAAATAAAAGCTTATGATAATTTTTCCAGCTTGACAAGTTTAAAGGAACATTGTGAGCACCATAACCACTACAGCATGGCATAGTGGTCTAGGTGCCTGGAGTCCCCAGAGGCCATTTGATGTGAAATTAATGGTTTGGCACTTACCTGTCTCTGCTAAACACTTATAGTCCTTCTAGTCTGAGCTGATGCTCTCAGACAGTGAATTCCAATATGGTATGAGGTATGGCAATGATGAAGTACAAAGTTTTGCTTTATAATACCAACACAGACCAGAAGCAGCATTGGAACCCTACAGAGAAAGGTATGTGCCAAACTGTTCTTAAAGAGAACTTAAACAGTTTAGCAGATTCCCGTCAGATTGCACCAGGGAACGCCTGTTGTCATAACCACCACAGAACTATGTGTCCCTTTAAACTAAAATATTACAATTCCATTCTCCACTGTTCCTGTTAAGTAAGTAACCATCCTGATGTCTACTATTTCTTCATTCTGCTGTGCAAATCATCCTGATTTACTAAATAAATTTGTTCTATGACAAACTGATCATACATTTACAGCCAGGTAACTCTGTCGATGCACATTAACTGTTCTTCGTTTGTTTGGTTTGTTGTTTGTTGTTTTTTTGTGTTTTTTTAAAAGCCATCTAGACAATTCTACTTGACTTATTAGAGGAACAGAAAAAAATACAAACTAACAGATGTAAGGAAATGGAAAAAGAGATTGAACCACTTGCTCTTGTAATTGGAAAATGTTTTTAAAAGGTCAGGTAAGGTGATATAAATTTAATTCATTTCAGGCTGCCAAAGTACTGATGATTTGTATATTTTGTCTATGAGTATTGCAATCTAGTCTTATAAAATACAGATTTTACATCGGTCCTTTTGAATTGAGAAGTAATTTTAAGCTGTCGTACTTGGTGTTCAAGATAATTTCTAATCACATCAATGATTCACTGCAATTCGGTGAGTGTGGAATAAAGCCTGTTGTTATGGTATCGCAATTTTTTTCAAGCTTTGCCAAGGGTTCTAATCAAGAAAAAGTAAAATGAGGCAAGACAAAATAAACATCAGACAAAATTAGGCTCAAAGTAGCCAGGCTCAAGAAAATATGTATCCAAAGATTAGGTAAAGATGGTCAGGTACTCACAAACCGAGAGCCAAACAAACATGTGGCTCTCATGGAAACCGCACTGGGACTATTAGTAGGATGTCCCTTTCCTTCTGTGGATCTTCTGTTCACCCAAAAAAATGGAGCTGAAAACACTTACTTTAAAAGTAAAGTGTTTATTAATTCCAATATTGGCAGCAAGGTTAAAAATAAGGAGGGTATCTCCAATAAAACATGTACATATAAATGAAATAAAAGAGTTCAAATAAAAGAAGTCTTTCTAGTACCAAAACGCGTTTCGCCCCGTGCCAGGGGCTTCCTCAGTCGGTAAAGTTTCCTCTCTGTTTTCTTCTCTTTTTATATGTATGTTAAGCCGGCGTGTGGAACGCACGAATTCGCGGTGGAACGCATTTCCGGTTACGTCATTTCCGGGTTGCGTCGTCGTCACGTCAGCCTGATTTCCGGCATGGCCGCTTCTTGTAGGCATGGAAACCAGCCGGTTGGAACGCACACTACTATGACGTGTGCGTTCCATACCGGAACAGCGATAATATAGAGAAAAGAAAACATAAATGCACAACAGCAATAAAGTAGCTGTGTCAAAAGTGGTTCTATTACCCCAAACCAATTACAATGTGACATAGTGTTACAGCAATGTGGTTGTATATCTTGAAATTTCATATAAATCGATCTATGTCTTAATTTGAAAAGTGCTTATATACTGAGTGTGTCTGAATTCTATTTAACTCAGTTCTAATAATAATATAGGAGAATAAAGTGCTCTACAATTGTAAAACTAATAGGTGTTACTATATTTAAAGGACCAAAATCACTATTAGTGTTTTGATAGTGGATTAACTGTTAGTATGCTAAATACATTAATTAATAATTCTAAATAAACATATATTTATCATCTTTTTAGTGCAAACAAAATTTTTATTTTTTTTTTATTTTATTTTTTTATATTTTTATATTTATTATAATATATCTAAATGACATCTAAAACTTGGATTACATTTATAGTATGTTTAAAAAAAGTGACATGTTTCAAAATCAGAATTCAAGCCATGTGGTATAAGGGTATTAAAATTAAAAATAAATGTCATCTCTTCTAATCCAACTTTTTTGATATAATCACCTCCTCTCCAGTCATGTGCAACTATTTTTAGAGGACAAAAAAACAATTGATCTGGATTTTGGTTATGATGGGTCTTAAAATGGTTGGAGACACTGTGGGTTTCCAATCCTTTTTTTATATTCGTATATGTTCACACAAAAAGAGCTTTCAATTTCTAAAAAAGGCCTTAAATTTGCGCCTACAGCAGAATTTAATAAATTTGATTTTTTTTTTTGTCGATATCAATAGATTTATGAGAAATTTATGTCGAAAAAATTTTTTTTATGGAAAAGAAGAGGCGACCAGTAGGGCAATAACAACTCCCTTTATACATACAACTTTAAAAGAAAAATCTTATTTTTTCCCAAAACAAATGATCTCCGATGAAATGAAATCATTTGAGATCTTGGTGATGGGAGAAATGAAGAAAATAAAGAAATTAAATAAATATCAACAAAATATGACCCAACAAGAACATTATACTCTCAAACAATTACAAGAAGACAATAATCTAATTATTAAACCAGCCGATAAGGGAGGTGGTATTGTGATACTCCCCAAGGAGAAATACTTAGAAGAATCCGAGAGGATTCTCTCCGACGCAACTACTTATCGGAAACTCCCTTCTAATCCTACAAACAAAATTAAACAGCTGTTTGAAAAATATATAGAGAAAGGAGTAGATAAGGCTATTCTAACAGAGAAAGAGAGTAAATATTTACAGGTCACACATCCGAAAATTCCTGTATTCTATTATCTACCAAAAGTCCATAAGAATACCTCTAATCCCCCAGGTCGCCCTATTATTTCAGGTGTAGACTCCATATCCTCTAGGGTCTCTGAATATATAGATATTTTGCTCCAACCTCTAGTCGCGAAAAACCCCTCACATCTGAAGGACACAATACAGACCCTACAAGTGTTAGATTCCATTCAATGGAATACCGCATACCATCTAGTTACGAGTGATGTCACGTCTCTCTATACAATTATTCCACACGATATAGGGATTCAAGCAGTTCAACACTTTTTAATTAAAGCGGATTTCCGACAAGAGCAAATTGAATTTATTTTAGAAGGGATTTCCCTCATTCTTACTAATAATTTTTTTTGGTTTAACAACGCATTTTATCTACAAATCAAGGGGACGGCGATGGGCACCAAGTTTGCGCCCAGTTACGCCAATTTGTTTATGGCGTACTGGGAGGAGCATTTTATTTTTTCATATCATCCCTGGGTGTCAAATTTGGTGTCCTATCGCCGGTATATAGATGACATCTTTTTTATTTGGAATGGGAACATCCAGTTATTGGAAATGTTTTTATCATTTTTGAATGAAAATGAATGGGGCATTATTTTAACTACCTTCCACAGCCTCACAGATATTCAATTTTTAGATCTACACATTTTTATACAAGACCAACAGATATTTACAAAAAAAATTTTTAAAACAGTTGATGCAAACGGATACATCGAGAGTAACAGCTGTCATCATAAACCTTGGTTGCACAATGCCCCTAAAGGTCAATTTATGCGTATTAGACGCAATTGCACTAAAGATGAAGATTACACCCAACAAGCCACACAAATTAAACAACATTTCCTAGAGAAAGGGTACCAAGAAGAAAATCTAGCTGCAACAATGGAGAACACAAGGTCTTTATCACGGAAAGAACTACTTACCTACAAACCAAAAAAGATACTCCCCCAAACCGATAATAAAGTACCGTTTATTTGTAACTATAATGGAAATCATAATAACATCAGGAAAATTATGAAGAAATATTGGCATGTGTTACAAAGCGACCCAGTTCTCGAAAAAATTCTTCCTACAAATCCCCATATCATTTATAGAGGGGCAAAAAATCTGAAAAAGATTCTTGTAAAAAGCAGTGAAAACCCAACTACAATGAACCATTTCTCAGGATTAAAAAATGGTTTCTATGGCTGTGGAAATTGTCATGCGTGCAAATCCACAAACAACAAAAAGAGACATTTAAGTAACCTTCGAGAATTTATTGATAAAGACTTCACCATTAAAGATAAATTAACTTGTTTCTCCAAAGGTGTAATTTACATCCTAAAATGCCCTTGTAATTTATTATATGTCGGTAGGACTATTAGATGTCTGCATGTCAGAATCTCCGAACATATACGGAATATAAAAAAAGGATTGGAAACCCACAGTGTCTCCAACCATTTTAAGACCCATCATAACCAAAATCCAGATCAATTGTTTTTTTGTCCTCTAAAAATAGTTGCACATGACTGGAGAGGAGGTGATTATATCAAAAAAGTTGGATTAGAAGAGATGAAATTTATTTTTAATTTTAATAGCCTTATACCACATGGCTTGAATTCTGATTTTGAAACATGTAACTTTTTTTAAACATACTATAAATGTAATCCAAGTTTTAAATGTCATTTAGATATATTATAATAAATATAAAAATATAAAAAAAAAAAAATTTTGTTTGCACTAAAAAGATGATAAATATATGTTTATTTAGAATTATTAATTAATGTATTTAGCATACTAACAGTTAATCCACTATCAAAACACTAATAGTGATTTTGGTCCTTTAAATATAGTAACACCTATTAGTTTTACAATTGTAGAACACTTTATTCTCCTATATTATTATTAGAACTGAGTTAAATAGAATTCAGACACACTCAGTATATAAGCACTTTTCAAATTAAGACATAGATCGATTTATATGAAATTTCAAGATATACAACCACATTGCTGTAACACTATGTCACATTGTAATTGGTTTGGGGTAATAGAACCACTTTTGACACAGCTACTTTATTGCTGTTGTGCATTTATGTTTTCTTTTCTCTATATTATCGCTGTTCCGGTATGGAACACACACGTCATATTAGTGTGCGTTCCAACCGGCTGGTTTCCATGCCTACAAGAAGCGGCCATGCCGGAAATCAG
>OW240914.1:338808988-338829325 GCA_933207985.1 Pelobates cultripes | reverse complement strand
GTTTTTGGGGCCGTGTGTGTATGGGAGACAGTGTATGGGGGGCAGTGTTTGTGGGGCAGTATGTGTATGGGGACAGTGTTTGTGGGGCAGTGTGTGTATGGGGACACTGTTTGTGGACCAGTGTGTGTATGGGGACAGTGTTTGTGGACCAGTGTGTGTATGGGGACAGTGTTTGTGGGGCAGTGTGTGTAATGGGGACAGTGTGTGTAATGGGGGGCACTGTGTGTAATGGGGGGGCACTGTGTGTATGGGGACAGTAAGCTGGGGCAGTGTGTGTGTGTATAGACAGTGGTTTGGGGGGGCAGTGTGTGTATGGGGACAGTGTTTGTGGGGCAGTGTGTGTATGGGAGGCAGTGTGTGTATGGGGGCAGTGTTTGTGGGGCAGTGTGTGTATGGGGGGCAGTGTGTGTATGGGGACAGTGTTTGTGGGGCAGTGTGTGTATGGGGGGCAATGTACGTATGGGAACAGTGTTTGTGGGGCAGTGTGTGTATGGGGACGCAGTGTGTGTATGGGGACGCAGTGTGTGTATGGGGACAGTGTTTGGGGGCAGTGTGTGTGTATGGGGACAGTGTGTGTATGGGGACAGTGTGTGTATGGGGGGCAGTGTATGGGGGGGGCAGTGTGTGTGTATGGGGACAGTGTTTGGGGGCAGTGTGTGTATGGGGGGCAGTGTGTGTGTATGGGGACAGTGTGTGTATGGACAAAGGTTAGGGCAGTGTGTATGGGGCAGTGTGTGTATGGGGGCAGTGTGTGTGTGTGTATGGGGACAGTGTTTGTGGGGCAGTGTGTGCATGGGGTCATGTGGGGGCAGTGTGTGTATGGGGACAGTGTTTGTGGGGCAGCAGTGTGTGTGTATGGGGACAGTGTTTGTGGGGCAGTGTGTGCATGGGGGTCAGTGTGTGTATGGGGACAGTGTGTGTGGGGCAGTGTATGTAATGGGTGGGCAGTTTGTGTAATGGGGGGCAGTGTGTGTATGGGGGCAGTGTATGTAATGGGGGCAGTGTGTGTAATGGGGGGCAGTGTGTTTAATGGGGGGCAGTGTGTGTAATGGGGGGGGAGGAGGCTTTTAAATAATAAAAAAAATTTTTATTTAATAAAAATAAATATTCTATGTCCCCCCTCCCTTCTTACCTTTACTGGGGTGGAGGGGGGACATTTCTTGGTGCCTGGTGGTCCGGTGGGGATTCATTGGTGGTCCCAGTGGGGAGAGTGATCTCTAGCCCACGCTCCAGGGCTAGAGTTCACTCTCGCGAGATTTGGAGCGTTGCCGTGGTAACCGCGGCAACGCTCCAAATCTCGAGAGAGGAGGACCTGGAGGAGCTACAGACTGAGCTCCGGGTCCTCTCTCTCACTCCCTCCCTCCGCCGCCGGCTGTCAGCACGGTGCCTGCGGATCAGGGAGGGAGATCTCTGATCTTCCTCCCCGGTCCGCAGGCACATTGCAGGGCTGGCACTTGGGCAATGCCAGCCCTGCATTAGCCGGCAGGGGGAAATCTCGGGGGGGGCAATTGCCCCGTTGCCCCCCCCCTGGATCCGCCAATGACCTACCCTGGCTGTGGCTCAAACAGCATGCTCTTCGACTAGTTTGCTAGAGCCTACAGCAGTGTCCTGTGTTTGAAGTTCTTTTAATAGAGCAAGAGATAAGAAGTTCTAAAGTAAACACATTGTGCTGTAAGATCTGATTGAAAATAAAACCTTTTTTTTTTTTCCATGGATTGAGGCTGGGTAACTCACAACCAGGGGTGGTGTGGCTAGGGCTGCATAAACAAAATGATTTAACTTCTAAATGACAGACAATTGAGCACTGAGACTGCAGGGGCATGATCTATACTCCAAAATGTATTCATTAAGTTAAAGTTGTTTTGGTGCATAACGTACCCCTGGCAGTACATCATAGGAAATTATAGTTCGCAAACAGATTAGTCAACAAAAACATCAATATTAAAGCAAGAGTGAATATACTTAATGAAATGCATTCGTTTTATTTTAATAAATGGAAGTTTTGCAAATGTCTGTTACTTTGGAGAAAGTTCACCAACGTATCACATTTGACTTTATGTTGTTCAGTTAATTTGGGGAAATTTTTTTACAAAAAAAACATACTTTTCCAGACTTGAATAAGAGGCCTTTTAATGTCAGCAAGTCAGTGCACTATGCAGAGAGCGAAATGTGCTATTTAGATATTCCTGATAATGAGTGCTCCAGGTAACATAATGTGAAAAGTTCACAGGAGGGTTTTCTTAGAAATCCTGAGAATTGAGTCTGCATCGCTGCTTTCTAAACTCTGCGGTCCTCTCGGCTTTACAAAAATAAAGAAATAAATAAATTCACAGGGCAACTAGAGTTAACCTACAAAATACAACAGGGAATACAAAAATAAGCCAGAAATAGAAGTATGGTTGCTGTATAACACACATTCACTAGAAGATTGCTGCTAACAAATCCAGTTTTATTTGTTTAGAACAAAAAGAAATGCTGCAGGGTCAGGGAAAACAGTCTACAATTATACAATAACACCCTTAACAGCAAAGACACAAACATGGTAGATTAAATTTAATACAATGTAAACAGAACCTCCGAGACTTTACTGGCACTAGAGTGTTTGCTAGAGGATTTTAAGAAAATACTGTGTTACCTATAAAGAAGCAATCCCGCTGAGCAGCCGTTAGATGAACCCTTTCACAGCCATTGGCATGGTATGCTAACTCTTCAGCCAGTGAGCAGGTTATCTGATAGATATGTTAAAGGAACACTGTAGCATTCAGAATACTAATCTTTATTCCTAACACTGTAGTGCTCTCCTCTTTATTTAGATTTAGGTTCCCCTTAAATCGAAATAAAAACTATAATAAAGGGTATTACTTACCTCTTTTTTTTCCCGTGCCGAGGTTGACTCTCTATAGCCGCTCGATTTACCTACCAAAACACCCATCTGATGCTTCTAAATGTCCAATATAATACTTCTCATTGACGACATAAAGAGCATACGCGTCCATTGATGCAGTTCTATTGGAGGTTAGCTGTGAGAGCTGAGTTTGAAGTTGCAAAAAAATTTTTAAATAGGCCTGAAACACAATTAAAGCGGTTATTAATATCGACAAATGTTTAATATGAATGTTTCTCGAGGAATGACCATTGTTTATTTTTGCAATTTTACATTTTAGATTTTTTAATTCACAAAATAATTATAGTTAAATTATTTTATTTTTATCCATTCTAACAATGCTTTTAGATGTACGGTAAATATAAAGAAAAACAATATAATATTCTCATGGTACATCACAGTAATAATTTTCTAAGATGTTTTTTGCTTGAAATTCCAAACAAATTTACAAACTTTTAAACACAGGTTTAGAAAAGATCAATCACTCATTTGAATATTGGCTGTTTATATAACAGCTTATGCAGATTTCTCAACTCACAGTTTTCTGTGTAGTGAATAACCTTGGTTAAAAATAGATGTATGTAGCATAATTTATTTCTTGTTTCCTTAATCTTTCTGAATACACCACCAGGATGTAAAAATACAGAATTTAGGCAACCTTTCAATTGATTTAATATTTTGGATAAACTTTTAAAATTATTTTCATAAAATATTAAAATATAAAAAAAATATATATAATATATATAATATATATATATATATATATATATATATATATATATACACAAAAAATATTAATATATAAAAAAATATTAAAATATTAAAATAGCCAAGTGATGCAGAAGCCACCATAGGAAAGCATTGATTCATTGCTATCCTACAGGAAAGCTTGACAGTTTGCGCAGTGCTCACCGTACATGCACACTAGGTCCCTAATACTCCTCTATGGGGAGTGTTGGGTTGGTCCATAGCGAAAGAGGACATGCTTCCTCCTTGGCATCACAGGGAGAAGAGAGGTAAACAGTGCCAAGTAGCTTAAAAAGTTAAGTAAAAATAATCATTTTATTATTTTTATGTAAGACATGGGTGGAGGCTGACCTACCTAACAAGAGGCAGGGACGTTAAAGATTTATGTGGATTGCATTTCTAACACTTTTGTGTTCCTTTAACCTATATAAGTTGGTGTAGAATGTGGGGGAAGAATGTATCGGTTGTGGTGCAAATGGACATAATAAGGTCTTGGCAAAGAAATATACAGAACAATACATATATATACAGCTCTAGCCAGCAGCTCTGCCGGGTTCCTCTCGTGAGATCTGAGCATTGCCACAATCACCCAAACATACAGCACCCACACACACACACAGCACACACACACATACAGCACCCTCACACACAGTACACTAACAGCACCCTCACAAACACCCACACACAGCACACTCACACGACACCCACACACAGCACACAAACAGGACCCTAACAAACACACACACAAACACCCTCACGCACAGCACAATAACAGCACCCTCACAAACACGCATACTACCAGCACCCTCACACACAGCACCCTTACACACACACACAGCAGTGTATGTATGTGTGTATGTATTCTTAGGAAGAAAAACATTAGGCATCTTCTCTCCATTTTTACTAAAGATATTGCAAAGAGATAATCACAAACAGAAAATTTTGAGAAATGTAATGAGCTGGTTGGCCATTATAATAAGTTAAGGCAACAAAGACTAAAAGTTGAACAAACCACAAACTGCAGATATGTCTCCACCCTTACATTATGTATCTGTAAGTCAAGTCCCCCAAGTCCATCTACATGGTTTGGTTTTTCTGAGAGCTTGTGTTGACTATTCCATTCAATATAGTGTTAAAGATATTCACTTGTACTCCCATTGTTGGTTTACCTCAAAGAAGTGAAAATAAAGAAACCTGCTCTCTTTTAAACTTTTTATTTAATAATTAGTTTTCACTTGTTCTTTTTATATATTTTTTTTGCTATCTGGTCCACATCAGTCTCCATGGTGTTATTGTACACATGCCGTTGTGACATCACGATGTACTTGCGTATTTACGTATCATGCATCATTACGAAGCGACACCACGATTTTGTGTTTTTTTGTTTCTTTCTTGTGGTTGTATGGTTTTCATCTGCATCTACAGAAGGATTTGCACTTTATATTGATACGTGCCTTGCCGCACTTACACTCGATCTATGGTCACTCAGATGCGTGCCATTTGGCCCATTGAGTAAGTGCATATCTGTTATTCACTTTTAGTTAATGTTAATTATGTCTCTTATATATACACATTTTTTTTGCACTGGTGTGTTAGCGTGATAAAGACCTCATTTCAGGTCGAAACTTTGCTGTAGTTACTTGAGCTGAATCTTCAATAAATCTGCGATCTCACTTTCTACCATTCCATTCAAGACTAAGTTCTCAAGCACAGAGCTGAACTCTCCTTGGTTTTCCACTCACCGTTCGCAGTGCATATTACATTACATAAAAAGGATATAAAAGGATCTTTCTTAGAAATATATTCAGGTGAAATTCGCCAATCGAAATCGTACACAAACTGGGGAAGATGTGTTTCTGTGGGAAGTCTTACTGTGAATTGTACTAGTAAAAAGTCCACTATTTTTGGTTGATATGAATCTAACCTAACTCACTATTGTACACTAATGCTGCTCCTAACATATAAAATGAGGTCGTTCTTTGTCCCTTTTATTCAAAAGGAATTTTTAGAAGTCAAAGTAACCCATTATTATTAATAATTAATTAAGTACCAATACACTCTGCAACACTGATACAATAGCTGGACAAACTAAGAAGAAATTGCAATAAAACATTAAGTTGTTGGACATAACAGTAAGAAATGATCCTGCTCAAGTGAGCTTACATTCTAAGTGTGAGGGTGATTAAGAGGAAAAGGTATGATTTGAAATTCCTTTTGGATTCTCACGTTAGTAAATAACTATGCTAGTTTGTTAGAGGCAACAGCTGCAGAGGGGAGGGGGGAGCAAGGTGGGTTAGTGAAGTTTGGCGATGGAAACATGTTAGCTGGTTAAATGGTTACTCTAAGCACTAACACAACTTTAGCTTAATGAAGCAGTTTAGGTGTATACATCATGCCCCCACAGGCTCACTGCTCAATTCTCTGCCATTTAAGAGTTAAACACCTTTTGTTTCATTTCATGCTGCCCTACCCACACCTTACCCGGCTGTGACTCACGCAGCCAGCATGAAATTCGTTTTTTGTTTTTTTTTCAGTCAGATCTTACAGCACAGTGTGTTTACTTTAGAAGTTTGCATCTCCTGCTCTGTTAATCGAACTTTAATCACATGTGGGAGGTTCATGTAGACTATTAACAGATCAGGTGATAAGAAATTCAGAATTAGACTGTGAAATAAAGGTTTAAATAAAGTTTAAACATCAGATCTATCTTTACAGGAAATATGTAGGGAGACTACAGCCTCAGCCAAGGGAGATGTGGCTTGGGCTGCATAAACAAAATGATTTAACTCCTAAATGGCAGATAATTGAGCAGTGAGACTGCACCGGCATGTTCTATACACCAAAACTGCTTCACTAAGGTAACGTTGGTGCTTATTATATCCCTTTTAATGAATAAGTTATTGTCAATGTATGATGTCACTGATCAAAATGCATGTTGGAGGCTGCAATCCCTTACAGAAAGCATTTAGAAGGAGATTCTGCATTCTGGTGAATCACTGATTATGAGATTTCCCAAATATATAGTCTTTTCAATGCTAGTACCAATTTAATTTCAGGTGTATGTTAGATAATTAAACCATAAGTTATAATTCTAAATAACTTGTTCCTATTGTTTTGGACTTAACTGGCTCAAAAACATTACCCTGTAAATTCATGTGAGACGATTTAAATGAATACCTGTTATGAAGACAGGTTACGAAAAAGGATAAAAATTCAAACAGGAGAATTATTTATATCGTAAATTGTGGTTTGATATAACCCTACTAAATGTGACGATGAACTTCTGCTTATCACTAAGTACACAGTTTGGGTGAAGCCATACTCGTTTCGCTACTGCTAACAGCTTGTTAATGCTTAAATTGTACTGCACTAAGATCACATAACAAGAGAATGAATACGTTCTTTTTGTAATGGATTGAAAAACTTTAAACCCCATTATTTTATTCAGTTAGTCTGCAGGTAACAACAAAAAGACAGCTTTCCGTTGCATTCGACCAGTCTCATTCTTACTCCTGGTGTAAAACCTAGATATTTAATTCCCGTATTGTATGGTCATTTCTCTATACCTCTCTTTATTGTCTGACCTGCCACTCATTAAATTGTGTTTTACATGCCCCCATTTACCTCCCTCCATCAATGTAGAAGTTTTCTTAGTCTCCCTTGGTGTCAATGTTGAATATGAAATCGACAGACAGTGCTCTTGGTTTTAATACAGAGGAAACTTTCAAACTCTTTAGTACTGTAAGCTTTTCTGGTTGTTATTATTATTAGCAAGTTTATAACGCCAACATATTCCGCAGCATTTAGATGTCAGCAGTTAGAGCAATCTTGTGCCTGACATCCTTGGACAATTATTTGGTCTTGGCCATGGTGGAGAGTTTGTTTCTATGTTTGTATGTTTGGAATCTGATGTGAATGCGTATGTGAACAGGTGTCTTTTATACAGGTAATAAACTAAGATTAGGAGCACTCCCTAATCTCAGCTCGTTACCTGTATAAAAGATACCTGGGAGCAAGAAATCCTGCTGATTGATAGGGGATCAAATACTTATTTCACTCATTGACATGCAAATCAATTTATAACTTTTTTGACATGCGTTTTTCTGGATATTTTTTGTTATTCTGTCTCACTGTTAAAATAAACCTACGATTAACATTATAGACTGATCATTTCTTTGTCAGTGGGCAAATGTTCAAAATCAGCAGGTGATCAAATAGTTTTTCCCCTCTCTGTATGAAGACTAAGTAACTATGTATATGTGTTGAGCGGTTTGATTATTACATGAAGACAGGAGTCATGAAACATACATAAAGCCCTTCACTGATAATGCATAAGTTGCTCTATAAAGGTACAATCCGGGCTGAAAGATCTATTCTATCTTTTTTTTCGGGCTGGATTCTATTTGACAAGATTAGATTATTTCTTGTAATTAAATATGAATGCCCCATAGCAGGCAATAGGAAACTGGTATTCTAATACAAAAGACAAACTTGTCTCATGACGTCACAGAGCTTTGTTCATACATGTATGCACATCACTGGTTTCAGGGATTTGTAGTTTAGCTGTCAGCTTTCTATAATATATAAAAATAAAAACTAACAAATTGAACTACTACTCCCAAATATCCTTTCACTTTGCAGCTGATGATATAATATACACAATTGTGTTATTATAGTAAAAATTTAAATGCTGCACAGTGCAAGATTTGTAGAACTGGTTCAAGGAAACAGAGGACTCCTGAGTCCTGTGCCCAAGCCTAAATCCACCCTTTAAACGTGAATTTTCACCTCTCTGGAAATGACATCAGGCAATATAATAATAATTTTTACTGAAATGTATATTAAAGGAACACTGTTGTCACCTAAACATCTTTAGCTTAAAGGGACACCATAGTGTCAGGAAAACAAATCGGTTTTCATGACACTATAGTACCCTGAGGGTGCCCCTACCCTCAGGGTCCCCCTCTCGTGGCGCTGAAGGGGTCAAAACCCCTTCAGTAGCTCACCTAATTCCAGCACCGGGCTCCCTTACCTCACCTCCCCCGCCGGTGTCAGCATCCTTGTCTGATGTCACAGGAGCCGAATGCGCATGCGCGGCACTGCTGTGCACGTATTCAAAGTGTCCGTAGGAAAGCATTTTTCAATGCTTTCCTGCGTGATGGAGGCATAATATGCCTCAATCATTGCAGATGTGCATCTAGTGGCTGTCCGGAACAGCCACTAGAGGCTGGCTTAACCCCAAATGTAAACATAGCAGTTTCTCTGAAACTACTATGTTTGCATCTGAAGGGTTAAAACCTGAGGGACCTGGCACCCAGACCACTTCATTGAGCTGAAGTGGTCTGGGTGACTATAGTGTCCATTTAATGAAGCAGTTTTAGTGTATAGATCATGCCTCTCAGGTTTCACTGCGTGAAAAAAACTGGTTTCACTTTCAATCAGATGTAATTTATCTTAAACAATTGTATCTATTTCTTTGTAACTTGAACTTTATTCACATACAGAATGTTTTTGCAGGGTCTAGCAAGCTATTAACAAAGCAGGGGATAAGAAATCTAAATAAAGGAATGATAAATGTTAGATTACTTTTTACAGGAAGTGTTTAGGAAGGCTGTGCAAGTCACATGCAGGGAGGTGTGACTATGGTTCATAAACACAGTCATTTGACTTCTAAATGGCAGAGGATTGAGCAGTGAGGTTGGAGGGACATGATCTATACACCAAAACTGGTTCATTAAGCTAACGTTGTTTTGATGACTATAGTGTCCCTTTAAAGATTTAGCCATAGCCATAACAAGCCAGATCTGGCCAGGCACAGCCAGGGCACAAATGGAATTGGAGGATGAGAAATTGAATTATAGTTTCTGTTGCTTTTTATGCTCTCCCTGGGCTAGCTGCCAGATGAAAAGGGTAGGTTTTTTTTAACAGTGATCAAGAGGGAGCCAAAAATGACTGCACCACAGTGGCGTACTAAGGGGGGGCAGGGGGGCGGTCCGCCCTGGGTGCCAGGCTTGGGAGTCAGTGAGCTGTGTGGCTGCACTGGTTGCCATAGCAGCAAAGGCACCGGGCAGCCGACACAGCTCGCACGCAGGGGCTGGGAACAAGCTGGAGACCTTCACGGAGATTTGGGGGCGGATCCACCGGACGTGGGGCGGAGCCAAGCCGGATGTGGGGGCGGAGCTATATGCAGCCTCATACTGCTGCACACAGAGGGGAAGCAGGAAGGAGTCCCTGCTTCCCCAACTACATCACAGCAGGGACTGAATCTACTCCTCCTCCAGCCCAAGCTTACTGTAAGTTAGAGAGTGTGTGCTGTGTGTGTGTAACTGTGATTGTGACTGTCTTTGACTGTGTGTGTGTTGTCTGCTTGTGTGTGTGTGTGGCTGCCTGTGATTGTCTGCCTGTGATTGTCTGTGTGATTGTCTGTGTGATTGTCTACCTGTGATTGTCTGTGTGATTGTCTCCCTGTGATTGTCTGTGTCATTGCCTGTGTGATTGTCTGCCTGTGATTGTCTGTGTGATTGTCTGCCTGTGATTGTCTACCTGTGATTGTCTGCCTGTGATTGTCTGTGTGATTGTCTACCTGTGATTGTCTGTGTGATTGCCTGTGATTGTCTGTCTGTGATTGTCTGTGTGACTGCCTGTGATTGTCTGTGTGATTGTCTGCTTGTGATTGTCTGTGTGACTCTGTGTGTGTGACTCTCTGACTGATTGTGTGTGTGTGACTGTCTGTGATTGTGTTATGTGTATGTATGACTGTCTGCCTGTGATTGTGTGTGTGTGTGTCACTGTGTGTGTGTGACTGTCTGCCTGTGATTGTCTTTGTTACTCTGTGTGTGTCACTGTGTGTGACTGTCTGCCTGTGATTGTGGGTGTGTGTGTGTGTGACTGTCTGCCTGTGATTGTGTGTGTGACTGTCTGTGACTGTGTTGTGTGTATGTGTGACTGTCTGTGATTGTGTGTGTGACTGTCTGCCTGTGTGATTGCCTGCGTATTTGACTGTCTGCCTGTAACTGTGTGTAAGTGACTGTGTGTGGGACTGTGTGCATCTGACTGTGTCTGACGGTCTTCGCCCTGCAGTGAGCCGGCAGCCAGGATATGATGTCATCGCGGCCTCGGCGTCATTACAGGGCGTGCGTGCGAGAGATCCCAGCAGCAACCACTGACCACCAGGGACTGAGGATCCACTCCAGCCCTTCTAGAGCAAGGTAGGGAGGCTGGGTGGACCTCTTAATTATTAAATGTGTGTATGTATGTAATGTTTGTGTGTGGGTCAGTGATTGTGCTTGTGTATAGCTGTGATTATGTGTGTGATTGTGTGTATCTCTGCGTATGTGTTTAGTAGATAGCTCCCTTATTTCCTGTCCTCAAATATTGCAATCCCACATAAAGATAACAAATAAGGGATTTATCTACTAAACAACTGAAAATAAGAAAAGGGCTTTTTGTTATCCTTTAGCTGTTTAGTAGATCATTCCCTAAATTGGTGCCCTTATGTGAGATTTCCATATTTAAAGATACCAAATGAGGGTGCTGTTTAGCAGATAGCACATTATTTGGTGTCCTTAAATATGGCAATCCCACAAAGGATAGCAAATAGAGGAGTTATCTGCTAAACAAAGATTGAAATTAAGAGGTGTCAGCCAGCCCATAACAAGAAATCTGGGTGGCTAATATGAATTATATGCAAATGTGTAATCAGATGCCAGCATGCAGAACATAGCATGCTGGCATCAGACAGCCAACGGCAGCATATTACCCCATCCCCTTGTGAGAAGTTTTACTGCTCCACCTCCCCCTCCTGTTTTGACTGTGGTATCTTATGTGCCCCCCCATATATATTGTTCATAGAGTCACCACGATGTCTGCATGTGTGTCAATGTGTATCTGTGTGTGACTGTGTTTGTGTGTGTATGTCCGTGTATGTGTATATGTGCAGACATATAAAAATCTCGCCAACACTACACACAAATACACTCTTGCATTTCAACGTCAACACTACATACAAACCCCACCATTATATATAACCATACCACTGCATTCAAATACCACACAACACACAAATGCATGCTTGCATTCAAACGCCAACACTACATACAAACACACCGCTACATTCACTCACATATACTCCATACAAAAACATGCATACATTCAAAAACACAAACACTGCTTAGTGCTAAACACATTAAAACATTTTTTAGTTGTTTTTATATTTAAAGTTGAGGGGGGGAAAAAGGGGGGGTGCCAAAAATAGGACCCGCCCCGGGTGCCAAATGCTCTAGGTACGCCCTTGCTGCACCCAGTTGCAGAATATAGCGTTACACAGACATTTCATTATTCCAATATGTTTTAGACCTCACAAACACATACTTATATGTTTAAACACTGATCAGCCGGAACATTAAAACCACCTGCCTAATATTGTGTAGACCCCTTCATGCTACCAAAACAGCTTTGATGCATCAAGGTGTCGACTCCACAAGATCTCTGAATGTGTCCTGTGGTATCTAGCACCAGGACATTAGCAGCAGATCCTTTAAGTTCTGCAAGTTGCGAGGTGGGGCCTCCATGGACCGGTTTTGTTGTTCCAGCACATCTCACAAATGTTCAATCGTTTTGAGATCTGTGGAATTTGGATGCCAAAGCAACACCTTGAATTCTTTGTCATGTTCCTTAAACAATTCCTGAACATTTTTTTGTAGTGTGGCAGGTTGCATTATCCTGCTGAAAGAGGTCACTGCCATCAAGGAACACCATTGGCTTGAAGGGATGTACGTGGTCTGCAACAATCTCTAGGTAGGAGGTACATGTTAAAGTAACATCTACAGGAATGTCAGGACCCAAGGTTTCCCAGAAGAATACTGACTATAAATATCTGACTATACTGAACACTGAAGTAAAAGTTTAAACGATCACTTGATTCAACACAAATTGCAAAGCAAAACAAAAAGCAAGTATATTGCTAGCTTACATTATCTAATTTTTATACTAATTCTGAAACATGATATAATATTTAAGCACAGAAATAAACATTTTTTAGTTGCTAAAAGCCAGTTTGTGCATCATGTCTGTCATTTCCCTATTTATGAAGCACAGGATTTATGCTTTATTTTGTGTACAGCATTGTGTCCTTAGTCTTCATACAGAGAGGGGAAAAACTATTCGATCACCTGCTGATTTTGAACATTTGCCCACTGACAAAGAAATGATCAGTCTATAATGTTAATCGTAGGTTTATTTTAACAGTGAGACAGAATAACAAAAAATATCCAGAAAAACGCATGTCAAAAAAGTTATAAATTGATTTGCATGTCAATGAGTGAAATAAGTATTTGATCCCCTATCAATCAGCAGGATTTCTTGCTCCCAGGTATCTTTTATACAGGTAACGAGCTGAGATTAGGGAGTGCTCCTAATCTTAGTTTATTACCTGTATAAAAGACACCTGTTCACATACGCATTCACATCAGATTCCAAACATACAAACATAAAAACAAACTCTCCACCATGGCCAAGACCAAATAATTGTCCAAGGATGTCAGGGACAAGATTGTAGACGAACATAAGGCTGGAATGGTCTACAAGACCATCGCCAAGCAGCTTGGTGAGAAGGTGACAACAGTCGGTGCGATTATTCGCAAATGGAAGAAACACAAAATAACTGTCAGTCTTCCTTGGTCTGGTGCTTCCTTGGTCTGGTGCAAATTTTGTGTTTCTTCCATTTGCACATCCTTGGACAACTATTTGGTCTTAGCCAAACAGATCTCAGATTGTGGAGTTTCAGTGATCACGAGAACCGTGAGGAATCAGCCCAGAACTACACGGGAGGATCTTGTTAATGAGCCCAAGAAAACAATTTGTAACACACTACGCCATCTAGGACTGAAATCTTGCAGCGCCCGCAAGGTCCCCCTGTTTAGGAAAGCATATGTACAGGCCCGTCTGAACTTTTCCAATGAACATCTGAATGATTCAGAGGAGAACTGAGTGAAAGTGTTGTGGTCAGATGAGACCAAAATCGAACACTTTGGTATCAACTCAACTTTCAGTGTTTGGAGGGGGAGAAATGCTGCCTATGACCCCAAGAACACAATCCTCATCATCAAACATGGAGATGGAAACATTATGCTTTGGGGGGGGGGGGTTCTGCTAACGAGACAGGACAACTGCACTGCATCAAAGAGACGATGGACCATCAAATCTTGGGTGAGAACCTCCTTCCCTCAGCCAGGGCATTGAAAATGGGCCATGGATGGGCATTCCAGCATGACAATGACCCAAAACACACAGCCAAGGCAACAAAGGAGTGACATTAAGGTCCAGGAGTGGCCTAGCCAGTCTCCAGACCTTAATCCCATAGAAAATCTGTTCAAGCCTTGAAACCTTAATGACTTGGAGAGAATCTGCAAAGAGGAGTTTGACAAAATCCCTCCTGAGATGTGTGCAAACCTGGTGGCCAACTACAAGAAACATCTGACCTTTGTTATTGCCAACAAGGGTTTTGCCACCAAGTACTAAGTGGAAGGGGTCAAATACTTATTTCACTCATTGTCATGCAAATCAATTTACAACTTTTTTTGACATGCGTTTTTCTGGATTTTTATCTGGGGTTTTTTTTTGTTATTCTGTCTCTCACTGTTAAAATACACCTACCATTACAATTATAGACTGATTTTTTTGTCAGTGGGCAAATGTTCAAAATCAACAGGGGAACCAATACTTTTTTCCCTCACTGTAACTAGCTTCATGCTATGATTCTGTCTTTTATCTCTCTCTTTATATGATTGTTGGAGTGGCTATCTTTTTACCCACATCATGGTATTCATATTGATTTTTGTTTTCATTTTGTATTTGTGTTGATACTGCTATGTATAACTTTTTTAAGACCGAGAGACATGTGTCCCTGCTTTGCTTTCTACATTTGTAACACTCTGGTAGATTATTTGATGTTTGAACTACAGAAGTATTTTCATTTTCTGGTTCCTACCCTTCCTTTATATATGTTCATGTTAAATATTCTTGATCTAGTCCCCCTGTTTCTTAAAATTTTACTCAATTTCACTTTGTGAAATAAAGTTACTTCAAGATTTTCGCTCTTAGGCTTTGATAACATTTATTATTATTATGCTTTTTTAGTAGTCCTTGCCCTATTCTAGTAGCCCAAGTATTTTTTGTAAAATTATGTTACTATCTGAAGACAATTTGTCTAGAAATGGACACCATATTCTGAGATTTCTTACAAGCAACGTATAGTGAAGCACCATCAGCTTTTATCCTATTTATAATCCTTATTCATACACATCTAGCCTCTAACGTAGCTTTTGTTTGTTTAAATATTGCCAGAGTTAAAAATGGGTCGCAAGAGAATACTGAGAACGGGCAGCAGCTGAAATAGCCTGCCCTTTGGTCGGTCCCCGCTCAGTTCTCAAGCTGATTTTTGCTCATCTTGTGCCATTACAGAGAGAACATATCTGAAGCATATCAGACTGGTCCCACCCATACGGGCAGTCCAGATCCGAAATGCCAGCAAGTTCTCTCTGCACGAGAGATACAGCAACCCCAGACAATCGTTTCAGCCTTGTTAGGCATCATCAGTGAGGCATAGCTGATATCTCCCTTGGCACCGTGAGCAAGGGGTCCACGTCTGGATTATCCCTTTAAACTTGTGGAGAGTCAAAAATGGGTCGCAAGAAAATACTGAGAACGGGCAGCAGCTGAAATAGCCTGCCCTTCGGTCGGTCCCCGCTCAGTTCTCAAGCTGATTTTTGCTCATCTTGTGCCATTACAGAGAGAACATATCTGAAGCATATCAGACTGGTCCCACCCATACGGGCAGTCCAGATCCGAAATGCCAGCAAGTTCTCTCTGCACGAGAGATACAGCAACCCCAGACGATCGTTTCAGCCTTGTTAGGCATCATCAGTGAGGCATAGCTGATATCTCCCTAGGCACCGTGAGCAAGGGGTCCACGTCTGGATTATCCCTTTAAACTTGTGGAGAGTCAAAAATGGGTCGCAAGAGAATACTGAGAACGGGCAGCAGCTGAAATAGCCTGCCCTTCGGTCGGTCCCCGCTCAGTTGTTACATTGCCAGAGTTACAGTTTAACCCCGGGCCCATCTTTCTTTTATCGGTCATGAGATAAATCCCATTCCCTGTGTATTCAGGTATTCAATCTTTGTTTCCTTGTGCCGGAAAAAGCATAGGGATGATTTTGTTGATATTACATTTTAGACTTACTTACCATTTCTATATTTATTTAAATCCCTTACTTATTTTGGGTGATTATTTTGCTTGGAAGGGGTTAATCATTACTCATTTGTATCTTTGGAGAAATCTTCTGCATAAACACAAACTTTTGCTCCCAAATTAATTGCAGCGTTATTAATATATTTCATAATAAGGTTTTTGGGAGCACTATTTTGTAGTACTTAAATGGATTCTCCAAGCATTGTAATCACTGCAGCCCACTGTGGTTGTGAGGCCAGGCGTACTCTGGCCCAGTTCTCCAGTAATGAGTTGGACCATTTGGTGATCCAGGTACGGACTTCCGGCTTCTGGAGAACCATGGAAGCCTAAAACTGCGGCCTTTGACATCCATTGGCTAAGAGCATCAGCTGATCACTCTCAGGCAATTAATGCAACTCTGTGCAATGAAAGTTAAGAACTAGAGTTCTTTCCTGACTGATGACACCCCAATGACACTGCTGAAAGTGGAGTTACATTTTATGTGCAATGTTACAGGCTCCAGGCACCATGACGACTTCAAATTACTTTAGAGTTAAATTTCTTTTGGAATTAATTAAATTGGAGTAAGCCTTTAATAATAGTTTCACCTGACGAAGGCCTAGTTTACACACCAAAACAAGCTTTAGTTAGTTAGCTTTTTCACCATGGGTAACAGATATAATTGATATATTTATCCACCTTTTATTTAGCCCAGCTTAGTACATGTAGTGCGGTCATTTGCTTTGTAGTCACACAGACCTAGTGTGTGGTGAGGTATTGTGAGGTACTTTAGGGATTGTGCTAGGGTGTATATCATAAAAGCTTAGAGCAGAGCTATTGCTACCAACACCCTTCCCCGTCTCCCTTTAGAAGTCTTATTTATATTACCTAGGACATGTATACATATCCCCATATTAAGAACATTTACCTATATCAGTTAGAGTATCTATGGTTGTAGGCACACAGCCTTTACACAAGACAAGACAAATGAAGGTTGCGCCAAAGCTGACTATAGTACAGCTAATATGAACAAAGTCCAAAATATAGTGGTACAAAAACAAAGTCTTTAGTGGAGCCTTATGGGACACCAAGGCCTATGTATAGGAATATTCTCTGTATGGATCAAATGGAGAAGGCTTTCCAGGATCCGTATGTAAAGAGAGAAGAAGATAATAGTGCAAATAGTCTAGTAAAAAAGTCGGATAGCAGGAAGAAAGGATCTATGTTAATCCTACTCATGTGTAGTAGAGCTAAATTAGCTCTAGTGTAGATGGCATACAGCGGTACAATCCCCGCTTGTGGGATAAGTAGAGAGGTATTGGTCTTTTAATCCGTATGTGGAAGAAAAAAACAGATGATAGGGCAGTACGTCTAGTAAAGATGGATAAATTATACAACAGGGTCTATTATAGTCCTACTCACGTGTAGTAGAGCTTGTACCAGCTCTAGTATGAATGGCGTACAGCGGTATAATCCCTGCTTGTAGGATACATGTAGAGTGGTAAATATTGTACCGATATGTAGACCATAAGAGAGAAGAGAGACAACTGAGAGTACTCGCTGTATAAAATTATATATAAGGAGTATAAATAATAAAATGTGTACTCACATATGATTGAGCAGGCGAACTGGTCAATGACTCGGACGTAAGTGGTATAATCTCCACCTAGGTTTTCTTTGGAGTAATACTCAGCAGGAAGAATAAAATCAGGAAAACCAAGCAGTAGTAGTAAAAAAATAAAATTGGACAAAAGTAAAAAAGTTAAATGACACAATCAAAGTGTGTTAAAAGTAGCCAAAATACCTTTATTTGCAACACAGAATAAAATATTAAAATATCCACAACCTGTTTCACCTATGATGGCTTTCTCAGCCTTTAGTGTGTGCCAAGGTGTTTTGAGGCAGACAAATTAAGTGGGGTATACCTATTATCCCAGAATATGGCATTACCCAGTCTCTCTATTGTCCACACTACCTATAGGGAGATATTTGATTCCCTTCCTGTGTCCTATCCCCTGTATCTGTAGGTTATGTGAAAATTTCACTTTGTTTATTAATCCAACTCCTGAGGGATTTGAGGTCACCCTTTGCCCAAGCTTTCAGAAATGTTAATATTTTTAAATCATTATTTGTGTTTTATTTCTTAATCTGGTCCCCTTCTTAATAAAGACTGTGTTGTTTTTATTTTTGTCATATTTGCCACCTTTCCATAGGCCCCAACGCTAGCGAATTTGGCTTTGGATATTCTTTTTGCTTTTGACTTCTATTTAATAATACTTTATTCTTACTGTATTCAATCTGCAAGGCTAGAACAGTACCTTTTACCATACTAGTACAACTCCAATGGAATTCTTCGACAAGGTTTGTGTGCAGAAATATTTCAAATGCTTTAGTGAAATACACATAATCTTCATCTAATCTTCATTCCCTGTAACACCCTTGAAACACGAGTGAGTCATTAAAACGAAAAATGAATGAATTTTAAAGTTCGTCCGTGCTGACTTGGATAGTTTAAAACTTTACATTTTAAGAAATGCAAGAAATCTTTTTCCTTTGGTGATGTTTCTTTTAATATTCACACTTCAGATATGAGACTGGATGGACTGGGGTTTTGCACATCTAATTATATTTTTCACATATTTCTGTACATCTTCGTAAGTTTCTGTCTATCTTAGGGTTGGTCTGTCTGAGCATCAGATATCTTAATATAAAGTAATATTTGCCATCTAGTGAATCAAAGCAGGTTTCTTGTACTTTTGATATTATACTTTACACAATGATACGTTTTATTTAAGAAGAGATATTTAATGGTGATAACACTTTGTGGAAAGGCATAAGTAGCACCTCTCACAGGTCCAAACTATAATTTAGAAAATCCAAACACAATGCAACATAAACATAGACTTGGTTTTAAATACAGAAATGTAGCAAGTCTTTTCATTTAGTGCATTTAATAGAAGCATACAAGGCCTGGGACCATTTTTACTATTTCCCATTGTACCTGCACTCTACATCATCATACAATCTGCTTCAAATATGTTTTACTTATTTACTCACTAAGGCTCATTCAAGGCTCGATTTCCCATTACGGAGAGTAGGTGTCTCACCGCTAGGGGGTGCCCAGGGCCGGACTGGGAATTAAAAGCAGCCCTGGAAAAAAAATATTTACCAGCCCCATAATGCTTCGCGCCAGCATAGTGTGCAGATACAGAGTTAGAACAGATAACTTAAAATTAAAAAGTACTTCAGCGTAAAAAGCGCACTCATAGGCTTCAAAATAAACAAAAGTGCAGATTTATTTTAAGCAGACGTGCCTTTGCATGTAATCAATGTTTCAGTCCAACTACCTTGACATATTAAGGAAAGCTTGTTAATGGGACTGAAATGGTGAATGTATGTAGGGCACAACTGTAAAAAATGTTTATTTTGAAGTCCTGTGGGTGTGCTCTTCACTTTAAATATGTTATTGTGCTGGAGTATGTACCTAGCAACAAGACTGGGCCAATATCTGCTCATTACATATGGTACATATTAATGACATTTCTCTGTGTATTATGCATTTATAAATGTACATTAATATGTGTAAATATAATAGAGATATAAAACTAATATACACATTAATATACATGTCATATACCAGTGACGGATCCAGAGCCTGAGCCCGGGAGGGGCACTTGTAGATTATTTAAAGAAATATTCCATGCACAATAACCACTACTCCTCTGTGTAGTGGTTATGGTGCCAGGAGTGTTGGCACTCCCTCCTAGAGTAAGTAGTCAAACCGTTTAAGAACAGCTTGACAACTTACCTGGAGTCTGCTGGGATATGGGGCTGTAGTAGGGTATAGGAGCAGTGGTGCAATGTGTGTGAAAGGTTCAGTGTGTGGGTGGGCAGTGTGTAAATGTATATGGTGTGTGAATGTGCATGGTGTGTGTGTGGGGCAGTGTGTGTATGGGGCTAGAGTTCACTCCTACTACTCGGACCACCAGGAAGTGGTGAGAGTGAACTCTAGCCCGCAGCTCCAGGGCTAGAGTTCACCCTCGTGAGAGCCGGAGCGTTGCCCCAGGTCCTCTCTTCCTCCCCTGCCGACTGGCTGCACGGTGCCTGTGGAACGGGGAGGGAGATCGGCCGGCAGGGGAAAGCCTTGGGGGGGGACCCGTTGCCCCCCCATCCACCAGTGATATATACTGCCCCTATGTGTGTCTCTTTATCTCCAGCCCCTCTGTGTGCCTTTTTGTCTCCCCCAGTCACTCTGTATGTTTCTTTCTCCCCCTCACTGCTCCTCTGTGTCAATGTCTCCCTCTCCTTCCCAGTCTCTCTCTTCCCCCTCTGCCTCTTTCTTCCCCTCCCCTTGTGTGTCTCTCTCTCATTTCTCCCTCTTTGTCTCTCTCTTTCCCCTCTGCCTCTTTCACCCCCTTTCCCTGTGTCCCTTTCCCTGTGTCTCTCCCTCCTCCCCATCTCTCTCCCTCCCCCCTTTCCC